>CAOKZL010002084.1:0-347285 GCA_948472985.1 Iguana delicatissima | reverse complement strand
CAGTAGCCGCGAAAGAATCAAGCTAACGCTCTCTCCACGAGGCTTCAGAGGAAGGGGGGAGGAGGGAGAGGGAAGTTGTGGGAGGAGCTAGGTGGCACTGCGTACGTGCTCATGTGCACACTCACGGAATGACACAATGACGCACGGAGCCATTTTACAAAAAAAAAAACACAGCCAATCGCAGGCAAAGGGGGGAGCTAAGGAGACTACTGGGAGTGGCCATGAGAAAATAGTGTGGATCTTTAAGCACACGCTAGCACACACTAGCCCGGTTCACGCTACAGCCATATAGAACTTCTTAAATTAAAGTCCGCGGTAGCGCAGCTACAAAAAACAACAGCCGGAAGCATCGCGGCTCAATTTCATCGCCTCGTGTGGAAAGGGCCTTAGACAGGGAAATCCACTGGATGGTCTTAGGCAAGTCACAGTCTCTCATCCAAAGATGATAACAAACCTCCTCTGAATAAATATTGCCAAGGAAAATCCTAGGACAAGGTCCCCGTAAGTTGAACGTGACTTAAAGCCACATAATAAGAAGAACAAATCCAAATAGTGGATGACTGTTTGTGCAAGAGTGGATTATAAAGTGTGTGTGTGTGGGGGGGAATAATCCTTCCTGCTTTCCCACTACACCCCACTCAATGCTGTACCAGAGGCTTGGGAAATCCTCAAGATCCATTGTTCAGGTGGCTCTCAAGGCTATGGGGTAAAGTATTCTATGAGGAGAAACATGAACATGTTGGTTTTAGCCTTGGGGTTGGATCCATCCTGTGTTTGGATGTTGGGATCATTCTCCTAGTGGAATTCTACTCAAAATGTTCCTACTATCTAAAAAGGAGATGACTACCATCACACAGCCTATCAGTTGTGGGACTGCAACTTCAATTAGCTGTAGCCAACATAGCCGGTGGCAAGGAATGCTAGGGTTTGCAGTCCAACAAAATCTGGATGGCCACCACATTCCTATCCCTACCCTAAAAGAATACCATGTGTGTGTTTGTCACCAGTCCACAGATTCTATAGCATAGATGGTATCATTAAAGTATTCCTTAGGAAGTGGAATGATATCTCCTATATAATATAGTTTCTTGTTATATTTTTCAAGCAAATGAATCAAGGTGAATGAACAAAATGACATAATGAACCATTAACAACAGACACGATTTGGTTAAGTACTGAGTGCTGGGATCTAAATAAATTAGCATTGGAACTCAGCTAGGATATTTTTTTTTATCACTTTCAAACATCCACCTGGGCATTGGTATTGTGCCATTGTTTACCTAGCTGCTGATTAATATTTTGGATGATTAAGTAATCAGCATTTCAGATGATCGATTAATCACCATGGCTCAAGTAACAAATGGTGTACTTAGAAGCTATTTTATCACAGATTGAGGTCCAGCTTATTTTCGAGTTCCCACTGCAGAATTGAAGTGCCTCTTGTCAACTAATCAACACCATCCATCATTTAACACATGATCTTTAAAACTAGATAGGTTTTCCTGGACACACAGAGAGACACATGGTCACTAAGAACTTCCAATATGTCCTTTATTTCTAAGTATAACTTGACATGGGAGCAATAGTGGTTTAAGCACTGGACTATGACCTGCAAAACAGGGTTCAAATCCCCACTTGGCCATGGAAACTCAATGGATGCCCTTGGGCAAGTCACACTTTCTTTGCTCAGAAGAACGCAAAGGCAAACACACTCTGAACAAACTTGCTAGGAAAACTCCATGATAGGATTGTAAAAAATGACTTGAAAGCACACAACAACAATAAAGCTGTGACCAGATTCACCATTTTGTTTTGTTTTTAATTTGGACTGTACATAGCTTTGCATACATCCAAGAACAATTTCAGGTTTGTATACAACTCTTTGAGGTTTCTTGCCCAAAATTTGTGGTCGGACCATTCATTCTTAATGTTAAGACACAGGCCATTTCTGCACTACACTGCTATAGTGCTATTATTCCACTGTCAACATCTTATGGAATCCTGGGGTTTGCAGTTTAGGGAGAGGCATTTAGGATTCTCAGTCAGAGAGCTCTTTGGCCTCAGTAAACTAGAATTCCACAGGATGTTGAAAGTGGAATGATAGGATTATAACAGTGTAGTGCAGAAATGGCATCAGATAAGACATGACGGTTCAGAGTGCAAATGTCCACATGTGAAGTTACACATTGATTATGCTGTGCAATCCCTGTGTTGAATGATATCATCCCACAACCCAACGTGAATCAACATGCACAATGACCCTGCACATTTAGCTCAGCTTTTGTGCTATTTAAGTGTAGCATGCCCTGTTGGCCATGTACAGCCCCAGGGCAGGATTTGTAGCCCTGTAGCCTCCAACACTGGGTTCATAGGAGAGATGCCGTGTTAATGGGAGATTTCAATTATCCTTATATTTGTTGGCAGTCAAATTCTGCAAAGACTGCAAGGTCCAACAGGTTCCTTGCTTGCCTTGCAGACAATTTCATGGTCCAGAAGGTGGAAGAGGCAACAAGGGAATCGGCTATTTTAGATCTGAACCTGACCAACAGAGATGGCCTAGCTGATGAGGTGGAGGTGGTGGGATCCTTAGGAGGGAGTGACCATGCTTTCTTGGAGTTTGACATCCAGTGGGAAGGAGAAGCCAAGTATAGCCAGACATGCATCCTAAACTTTAAGAACACTGATTTCTCCAAATTTAGGGAGTTACTTGCAGAAACCCCATGGACAAGAATACTAAAAGAGAAAGGAGTGCATGACAGATGGGAGTTTCTTAAAAGTGAGATACTGAAGGTACAATTGAAAACTGTGACCATAAGGAGGAAAAATGGCAGGTGCCTAAAGAAACCAGAATGGTTGACTGAAGAACTCTCAGCTGAGCTAAGTGTTAAAAGAAACACGCACAGGAAATGGAAGAAGACCTAAGGACAGTTCTCATTCAGAAGCCAGATGGACAGAGTGATGAGTAGACCTTGGAGAGACTGCACTGGGCATCCGGAAATCAGGGGTATTTGTACCCTGAAAATAGCCTGTGGCAGTGCAGGTTCCAGATGCAAGACAAAAGGAAACCTGTTGTGGACAATGGGTCTGGAATGGACTGATTGGTTTCATTGTCTTGGTTGAGAGGGGGTTTCTGGGCTATCTGCAGTAGGATATGTACACAGTAGGGGCACTGGGTACCTTATTGTTTTCTGATGTTGGTAGTAGATACAATTACCTCAGAGCCATTAAGTTAGGCTTTCTTGGCTAATTTCAGAGAACTTTTGACCTGGTCCCGCTCGGGTCTTCTCTTACCTATTCCCAGCCAGTGTCCCTTTCTTCCACACGGCCTTGCCAGCCATAAGTACAATTTATATTTTATGCCAATATATCTGACAATTAATATATTTTGCCAATTAGACAATAGCAAAATGTGGGGAGTGTATGGCCTGGTAACACATCTTCCTAATCACACTACTTGCTGAGTCCCATTGGAGGAGAACTTGTGATTGCGCAAGACACTAACAGGATGGCAGCCTAATTGATTATTTTTCTAAATAGGAGGCCAACATAGAGCAAACATGGGAATTATTTAGGAGCCAAGTTAAAATCTGGATGTTTATTAAAGCCAAACTGATTTTATCCAGGTTACACGTGCTTTATGATTCAAGACTGTTTTAAAAAGTTTTAAATTATCTGTTTGTAAAGTGAGAAACCATTTAATATATTTTTAATCTTTTTGAACTTCTGAAATTATTTATTGTTTTAAGCTGATTTCATTACAAGCAACCTTGTGATCTTCAAATAAAGGGTAGGATATAAATATTTTTAAATGAATGAATCAATGAATGAATGCCTGAGGGCCTACACAGCAACAGTATATTCTGGAAAGGAAAACAATTATTTGGTTTTGCAATATTTTTTCCTACAATTATTATTACATTGGATCTTATTTCTAAAGATCTCTGGGTGGCATAATAGGCATAACAAGTTATTATGAAATAACTAATGGAATCACAATCAATTATATTCAAATATTTTGTCCTGGTTTAGCATTTGAGTCCCTTTCAGAAGTGCAAGAGTGTTTTCTTGGCCTTGAGATCATTTGTCAAGCTCCTTGCCCCGGTGTCATGGGCTTCTGATCTCTGCTCTGCAGTCATTCAGAGCATGACACTTAATATAATGATACTCACTATAAGAAACACTTTTCATTCTGAAGTTTGAGATGCTTCAACCATTTATAGCTTTTGATGCATGTTGACAAAGTACCAATTTATTCAGCCGTGCTCAATGTATTCTAACCTACTATCTATTTCATGGACAAGGTAACTATTGTTTTGATTCTGGGCATTCTGCATACCATTTCTTTTCTATAGTTGTGTGCTGGTCTTTGAATCCCAGCAGTTCCATATATTCATAAATAAATAGTAAATAAAGGTCCTCAATTAACATTCATAGGCTGTCATCCTTCTGATGACTCCTGACTAGAGAAGACTCATTCAATCAGTCACTGAATGGTCTGTCAGCACACAGTAAATTCCATTGATGCAATGGTCTGCTCTAGAATCATAGAACCTTGGAATGAAAAAGGTTGCAAGGGACATTAAGTCCAACAGCCCTGCAGGAATACATTACTACAGCACTCCAGAAAGATTCCTATCCATCCTCTGCTTTAAAACCTCCAAAGAGGAAAAGTCCACCACCTCTATCAAACTATATCTTCAGTAAAGAAATTAACATATGAATTGATTGGTTCATATTCTTGTCTCTAGAGGAGCAGAAAAAAGTTTGTTTCATTTTTATACATGGCATCTCTTCAACTTATTAAATATAGATATCATATCACTTCTCAGGCCATTTCTGTTATAGTGCTACTATTCCACTTTCAACATGCTATCGAATTCTGGGGTTTGTAGTTTACTGAGGCCAAAGAGCCCTTTGGCTGAGAATTCTAAATGCCCCTCCCTAAACTGCAAACCCCAGGATTCCATAGCATGTTGAAAGTGGAATAATAGCACTATAATAGTGTAGTGTGGAAATGGCATTAGTCTTTTCTTCCCCAAGTTTAACATTCCCATTTCCCTATGTCATTTCTTGTAGGGCTTGTTTCCTGGCCCTCCTCTGGAATTTCCTTTGGTCCTCCTCTGAACATTTTCCAACATGTCAATATCCTTCTTGAAATGTGGTGACCAGAACTGGTCACTGTATGCCAGATAAAGTCTGACCAAAGCAGACTAGAGTGGCACTACGACTTCCCTTGGTCTGTATAATGTTGATGCAGCCTTGAATTTCATTGTCACTTTTGGCAACCACATCACACAATTGACTTACTTTTAGTTATTGTAGCAGTTTAGAGGTATGTGGGACTGCCTTCAGGTGGAAAAACAAGGCTTTAAAATGGGGAGTTCAGGGAATTTTCAGGGTCTCTAGGGAGTTTATGGGTAGCAAAACTGGGGTTTGTGGCTTCATGCAGCCTGTGAGCTTTCTCCAATTCTCATGTACAGGAATAGTAGTACAAAAATGACAGCTGACGATAAAACTGTTCAGAAACAAAGACTTCCAGATGAAATTCAGTGGAAGTTTCAGATATCTTGGAATTTCAGATACTAATTCAAGTATATTTCCTCAGCAAGGATGTCCTCCATTCAAAGTATAACTGAGCAGAGTAGGCCCAATAGATGAATTATTCCATGATTCCTAACAGGTACTGAAGGATCTAATCTTCTAAGCTGTGTGCTTGAAGCAAATGTTAATTATTATGAGGGTAAGAGGGACAAGGAGGAAATTTTACGGGGTGAGCCTCTGATTTTTATTCCCTTGATCCACTTTTGGTAATGCTTAAGGGTGGTACCTGTAATAATGTACTTCTGAAATAATTCATTCAGGGACATGGAAAGTTTGTCTCATCAGAAGGCAGCGGCAAGACACACACACACATGCCTAGAGGGAATGTGTGAACTGGAATATCTATATGTATTTGACCTTTTTATCTATAGGTCATTGTTTTGCTTTAAGTTCAGCTTTTTAATAATTAGCAGCATTATACAGGGACTTTTTAAAAAAATTTGTTATGGCTGATGCTACACCCGTTTGGACAATCAACAGTCTAATTCAAGCTCCAAATCTGACAGTGCCTTCATTCCCCAGTTTCCCTGGCAGCTAAGGGATGCACTTTGCATTTTGTCTGAAAGGTTATACATGGGCTTATAAAGATCCAGAACTCTAAAAATTATTATTAGAATAATTCTGCAAATATCAATGGGAATTATTGAAAGATCAGATTTAAGTATGTCTAAAGCTTTGGCATATCTTCTAAGATAGTTGAATTTTTGAAATAGAGATCCCTACCAAGTGCAGGTGACAATGGATTCCCACTCTCTTTCCTCTCAAAGGCCCAAAACTTTTTTGTTAAAAAACAAAATCTATAAATCTGCTTATGGGGTCATATATCTATAACAATATAGGCCCTTTCAGCACAGCATTTTCCATGAGAAAGGGTGCCTGGAGTGTCGCGCGATTCTGAGGAGCGATCTGCATGACACACTCAAAATTGCATGACACTCCAGGGGCCAGCAGGCGTTGATTGCGCACCTTTTCATTTTCAGCTAGAAGCTGAAAATGGTGCGCGATCATGCATTGCTCCCAGGCCCCGCATGCACTTACCTGGCATGCAGGGCCTCCGGAGCCATGCCGGTTGCACTTACTGCCCCAGCGCTGCCTGGAAAACTCCCAGGCTGTGCTGCGGAAGAAAGCGGGGGGCTCTCACGAGAGCAGGCAGCTTGTGCAGAGCCGAAGGAGCCGGAGGCTGCTTGTGCGATCCCCGCACCCCAGAGCCGGAAGAAGGTAAGGTGCGGAAAGGGCCATAGTCAACGTTATCAGTGTGGCTATATGATAACTATAACTATGTATAGGTGAACGGCTGCTTGTGAAATTTTGTTTGAGCTGTGTAAATGTTTCAATAAATAAAGTGGTAGAGGTGTTCATGATGGTGTTGAAAACAAACCTTAAAAAGTTGATTGGTTATTAGGTTTGGGGAAAATTCTATAAGGCTTGTGGTTAAGACTGTTTGCGCATATGTGTCACTGCACTGGAGTCATTTCTCATAAAACTCTACCTATATCTATGTCCAATAAAACTGGGAACTGGCTGATACACCATGTCACATATGTGACCTCCAAACAAAGGGCCCTTTGAGAGACACCCAAAGTGAGAACTCCTACTTCAATTTTATCTATTCAATGGCTCTATTCTATGTTGCCTAAATCCAACCGCTAGTCCAATGAGGTTTACAGAAATAGTGAGTTACCATTCAGTAACTGACTCAGTAGATATACCTTGGCAGAGACTAGTAGTTACATATAGGCCTATATATGAAACATTTCATCCTTCATGAGTTTTACTTCTTTGGTGACCCTGGGTTTGACTTTGATTTTCTTTCCTATGTTGCCATTCCCATTGTTCTCTATATACAAGGCCATCTGTTCTCTCTGCAGATGTGCTTGAATTTTGTTATTGTTGTTTTTCTTAATGTAGTGTAAACCATGCACAATGCAGATGATGTGGCATATGACACAAGCGAGCTAGCCAAATGTGAACTGTTGTTGAAACTGCTTGTCAAAGCATCAGGGGGAACAATATTTGCATTCCCAAGCACCAAGCACATCTATTGTAGCAGATCAAAAATGTGGCATGTTTATGATATCACTGACTGCCATGCATATTGCTCTGCTGAGATTTTTGTCTTGACTGCATGAAAGCAAGCCATGTTTGTCTTGCGTTGTTTCAGAACATGTTTGTAAATCTCAGAGGGGCAATTCAAATTAATCCAGATCAAGAGTTCTAGTGAAAACTGACAGATTCAAATCTTATATTCAAAGCCTGACATCAATACCAGGAAAGATCCTAGAGCAGATCATTAAACAGTCAATTTGAAAATACTTAGAAAGCAATACTGTAATCACTAAAAGTCAACATGGATTTCTCAGAAATAAGTTATGCCAGACTAATCTTATCTCTTTTTATGATAGGGTTATAAGGTTGATAGATGAAGGGAATGCTGTAGATGTAGCATATCTTGACTTCAGTAAGGCCTTTGACAAAGTTCCTCATGACATTCTTGCAAAGAAGCTAGTAAAATGTGGGCTGGACAGGGCTACTGTTAGGTGGATTTGTAATTGGTTGACCGACCAAACTCAAAGGGTGATCACCAATGGCTACTTTTCATCCTGGAGAGAAGTGAGTAGTGGTGTGCTGCAGGGTTCTGTCCTAGGCCCAGTGCTATTCAACATTTTCATCAATGACTTGGATGAAGGAGTGGAGGGCATGCTGATCAAATTTGCAGATGACAGCAAATTGGGAGGGGTTGCTAATACACCGGAAGGCAGGATCAAATTTCAAAATGACCTTGACAGATTGGAGAGCTGGGCCAAAGCTAACAAAATGAATTTCAACAGAGAAAAATGTAAAGTCCTACACTTAGGCAATAAAAATGGAATGCACAAATATCGGATGGGGGATGCATGGCTGGATAGCAGTACATGTGAACGGGATCTAGGAGTCTTGGTAGATCACAAGCTGAACATGAGGCAGCAGTGTGATGAGGCAGCCAAGAAAGCCAACGCAATTCTTGGTTGGATCAATAGGAGTATGGTGTCTAGATCGAGGGAGGTAATGGTACCACTCTATTCTGCACTGGTTAGGCCTCATTTGGAATATTGTGTCCAGTTCTGGGCGCCTCAATTCAAGGATATCAACAAGCTGGAATGTGTCCAGAGGAGGGTGACCAAAATGGCGAAGGGGCTGGAAGCTATGCCTTATGAGGAGCGGCTTAGGGAACTGGGTATGTTTAGTCTGCAGAAGAGAAGGTTAAGGGGGGCATGATAGCCATGTTTAAATATTTGAAAGGATGTCATGTTGAGGAGGGAGCAGGCTTGTTTTCTGCTGCTCCAGAGACTAGGACAAGGAGCAATAGATTCAAGCTGCAGGAAAGGAGATTCCACTTGAAACTCAGGAAGAACTTCCTGACAGTCAAAGCTGTCCAGTAGTGGAATATGCTGCCTTAGAGTGTGGTAGAGTCTCCTTCTTTGGAAGTTTTTAAGCAGGAGCTGGATGGCCATCTGTTGGGAATGCTTTGATGGGTTTCCCTGCATGGCAGGGGGTTGAACTTGATGGCCCCTGGGGTCTCTTCCAATTCTATGATTCTGTGATTCTATGTTCTGGTTCACAAGAGAAGGACCACTTGGTTCAATGAGAGAGCTTCTTTTTCAGACAATGTTCTCATGTTCCTTTTGATGTGGCAGTTTCAGCAGCAGATGACTTTACCATATCAATTTGGAATAGCGAATATTTCATCAGAACACATTTTAAAATGCCAACAACTTACAGGAAGCACCTGATAGCACATAAGACTGATATAAATCTAGGAAGAGAAATTTGGCCCATGGATCAAAGCCTAAATTGTATGCCTAGGGTCATGACACTGATGACACAGAATGTTCTTCCCTACCCTTGGAAGCAATAAAAATGACATTGAATCATAGAGCACAAGAGACATCAATCCAACTCCCTGCCATGCAGGAATATACCATGAAGCCGTTTCCGACAGATGGCCATCCAGTCTCTGTTTAAAAACCTCCAAAGTAGGAGAGTCCACCCCATTCCCAGGCAGCATGTTCTATTGTTGAGCTCCTCTTACCATAAAGACATTTCTCCTAATGTTTAGATAGAATCTTTTCTCATGACATTTAGTGCCATTGCTCCATGTCCTAGTCTCTGAAGCAGCAGAAAACAGGTTTGCTTCATTTTCCGTATGACATCCTTCAAATATTTAAACATATCTTTTGTGTTGCCTCCTAACCTATGATGAGACCACATCATAAAATGTTCCCCCCTCCTCAACTTGATCATCCTTAGAAACTGCCTGAAAAGTGATTCTAGATACTTTCCTTGCCCCTCCAGATCAGGTTTTGGGGGGACTGAAGAGTGCAGTAGGCACAGAAGGTTTCCCACACCACTTACACTGATTTTTTCTGTTCCACCAATTCATAACATAGCCTGTGAAGTTCTCTAGTTCGGGTACCACAGATTTCAACAAAGATCACTTGCCTTCTCCAAAGACTTGCTAATCCTGATTGATTTCCAGTCAAACAACTGTCCTAGTTTAAATAGATACTAATACAGTCTACTTAAGCCAGGCACCTGGATTTGAAATCATTGACAACGCTTTGTTTTAAATCCAAATGGTGCAGCTACAGTGAGCTATAGATAAAGGTTGTGATGCAGACAGGCAGCTGACTGTTTGATTGTGAAAATCATAAAAGGATGTTGGATAAAAAATGCAATGACATTTGCATCAGTGAAAATACATTTGATAAACATGTGAAACACCTGCGGAATGACTAAGCAAGTGATGACACATTTCCTAGGAGACATGCAGTAAGGGCTGAGTCATGTTACCACAATCATGGCAAGGGGTTGCATCATGCTAATGGCCCTGGCTGATGACCTGCAAGCAGGTGTGCATAAAAGGGAAGCGTGAATGCTTGCTCTCTCTCTGCTTGAACCTCTGTCTGCTTGAACTTCTGCCTGGATATATCCCTGCCTGTGTATCTGCTATTGATCTGCATATCCTGTATATAGATGTACATATTGCAACTGAGAAGATTAAAGCCTCCAGGTATTTTGGATGACAAACTCCATGTCTGTGAGTAACTAACCAGTGGGTAGAGTGGTCAGAGCACTAATGTCTTTTTGTTGTAGTTGCACTCTGCTGCACACACTTTTTGCTGTTATGAACTCTGCTATCTGTGATTGCCTCTGAGGCACTGTGTTCAGAGGGCATCAGCTTTGGAGATAATTTTGTGTTGGTGCTGTAAATTATCTCCCGACATAGGATAAGGATTATCTTAGGAATTATCTTAGGAAGAAAGCTGAAATATATCCTTGATGCATCCAGGTAGATTCATATAGAAGCCTTCAAAATCAAGTATTTTTTTTTTTAGGAAAAAAAAACTCATTCTGCAAAGTATAGCGAGAAAGGGAGGAAGTCCTTAATCTTGGGACATAACAGTTCCAGCCTGCTGATGAATTTTCCTCAGCTTTTGAAAACACTGTTAGAAACTGCAGTCTTTTTTCACATTTTCTTTTGGCTAGATAATCACACAGGTTCCTTTATGGAGTTAACACTCAGAAAAATGTCTATTTCTGCTAGCCAAAGCATATAAATCTCCTTCTTTTCACCAATTTTATAGACAGGTGCTAGTTAATGAAGGCTGATTTTTTTTTTTGGTTGAAAGTTTAGTCACTTTCAAAGTTTGATGGCTGAAATATAAACAAAATGTTAGCTGCAAATATATGCTATAATCAAATGACATTAATTTTACATCGTGCAGAACTGGGTAGCTTTTAGTAAGGATAAATTAGACAACAATATAAAATAGAATACAACATTTAATCAACATACCAGATCTGAAAACAAAGGAAGGAAGGAGGGAGGGAGGGAAGGAAGGAAGGAAGGAAGGAAGATTTCACAATACAGAAAAAGTTTTACACTATTATAAGAAATGGTTAAAGGAAATCATTTACACATCTGTAGCATCCTGGCACCCTAAATTCATATTAAAATATAACCCAACATGTATTTATCTGAATGTTTTGCTGTCTATAAAGGATATGTATTTCCTCAGCATGTATTCTGATATATGTTTTGTAGCATCTGATAATTTTAAGTGGACAATTAACAATGGATCTGTCATACTATGAATATTTTGTTGCAAATCATAAACTCAATGAAATTTCAGTTTCAGCACTAGGGAGGTTTTACAGACGGAATTTTACAGATGCATTAAATTCCATCCTGTGAGCAGTGAGCACCACCCCTTATATTAAACTATATAGCCTCATCCTTACAGTGTTGAAGTTTTAGATCATTCATAGTTTTATTAAGACAAAACTCCCATTTTCTGTTTAATTCATTCACTGACTCATGGTGTTCAAGCAGTTTACATACTTTCCTGCTATGTTTCCCATTTTATTTTTTGTTTAAAGTTATACTCATTACCTCATGTAGTGCCTGAAGATAAATTAATGTTCAGAACAGCTAGGAAAAGTCATAATTGTAAAATTACAATTTCTGACACAATCTCCCAAAAATTCTCACAAAAATTCCTACCCTGGCAGAGACATGTGAAGTGACATCAAGGTCCTATAGCTATACTTTATTCCAGTAATTAGTTAATTCATTCTTTCACTGGTTCATAAAACTCCAGTTCTCACAGAAAAACACTAAAATATGTTGAATTTTTGTTCTTTTTCAGGATACATTAATAGTATTCCTATAACATTATCTAATGATTCACATGGGTTTGGATATGATAAAATAATGGGGTTCTAATTGAGGCATGAGAGCCAGTGTTGTGTAGTGCTTTGAATGTTGGACTACAACCCTGGAGAAAATGGTTTTATTCCTCACTGGGGAATACACTCATCATATACTCTCAGCCCCAGAAAATCCCATGCTAGGTCCACCTTACGACTGCCATAAGTTGGAAATGATCTGAAGGAACACAGCAGCAATAACAATAAGAACAACAGAGAATTGAGCCATGCAATTCTTACATGCACTTTCAAAATCAGAGATAGTCATGTTGGTCTATAAGAACAGAACAGAGTCCTAAATCCACAGATTGGCTTGAAGTGTTTTAGTAATACAGTCATGTACATTCTTCCAATATTTCCTTGTTATGCCACAGCTCCACCAAAGGTGGTACAGGGTTCCTTTTTCAGAACATTTCCAACATGCATTTTTAGTATTCTTACTTATTTTGGCCATTTGTACTGGTGTATAATACCATCTAAAATAGATTTTATAATAATTCTCTTTTAAACTAGTACTTTTTTAAAAAAAAATTGTGTGCCTTTTTCCATGAGTCTTCCCAACTTTCCAGTGGGACTGGGCATCCAATATTTTGTGCCCTTTTTAATTTATTGTCTTTGACAACTTCCTGTTCCATCTGTAAGGTTAAGTGTAAATAAGGGAAGATACTAGGTATGCATCAATACTTTATTTCACTGAAATTATGCTGTAAATTAAGATTTTGTTATTTATTACTTTTTTTCTCTTATTCTTTTATATTTCTTTATTATTGTTGTATATGAAATTGGCTTCTCTTGTTGTTATACAATGGTTTATGGATATATCTTTTGTTTTCTCTTCTGTTTTCACAATAAAAAGAACTTGAAAAAAATAAATCCACAGATTGGCAATTCCTTTGCCAGGACCTACTGCAATTCCACAATAGTGTGCAATCTTTTGAATTCTTCAGAATTCTTCATACGGCTAGGAGGCAGAAAGGTGGGTCAGGGGAGCATGGATCCCAACAATCTGGCTAGACTTTCTTTCATATTTAACAATTGCAACACTTTTTAACTGCCATGGCTCCATGTCCTGAAGTCTGAAGAAGAGGGCTGCCTCTTCCCACAGTGACAAGATAAAGTATTTTCATGCTCAGACCACAAAGCACTGTTGTAGAACAGTGATGAGTAAATAGGTTTGCAAGGCAACACACCTTCCCAACCAGACCTTTATCTTCCACACCTTCCTGGGTTTCTATCTGACTGTTAGATTCAGAACCAACACTTGCCTGAATTAAGATACAAGATGAAGTGGGAGCATTTCACTGATATGAATCATTATTAGGAATTTTCAGCATTTTCAGGTGAAAAGATTCCCTATAAGTTCATCAAGTGATTTTCCACATCTTTGACCAATGTAATTCTTTTCTTTTCTCTTCTGTACAGTCCAGATCCATTTTATCTTATCACTGAATTTTCAAATTTTCATCTCTGGGTTTAGCATACATTACAATACTTCACATGATGACATACACCAAAAGATCAATGAGAATGGGAAAGCAATCAGTTTTGACATTCTTTTTGTCCCCCCATCTTACTTTTGCTCTCTGTTTACACATGTTTGTTAAAATTATAGCTAGAAGCGGAAAAAAAGCCACTTCTTTTCTTCTCATGAGAAAATAGAGGTCTTGAGGTATAAATAGGTTCCTCATTCAAAATGTTGTCTCCTCAGCAGTTTTCTCAGACTTTTTTTTTTCAGGAACATTTAATACATCCAGAGAGATTTCTCCCTGACGTTGTAATGGGCTCTCTCTTTAAATCTGCAGATAAAAAACAGGCATGTTTATAGTCATGTGCCTGCTAAAAAAGGGAAAAAAAATACAGTCAGGACAAATAAAAGAGTATTACAGATCATCTGTCAAGTGAATGCTGTGCTTCTGTTCTTGTCATTGCCTGCCGATATGCAGCACACATTGGTCATGGCAACTGGTTGAAGAGAAAAACATTGTTGATATGGCTCCATTGCAGCTTTGTCAGCTGGCAGCTGGTGATAAGGAGCACTGAAATATTGAAGAGATAGACATGCTGATTTAAAAAAAAGTGCTTAGGGTCTCCCTGAAAGTATTCTACATCTTTAATTCCCCCTGAATTGAATAAACCTCCTTCCTGGGTTGGTTGGAAAAAGAGTCTCTGTGAAAAGCCTTGATTTCATTGTGCCATCATGATATAACATTCTATTAGTATTCATGAACAATAACAGTACCTCAGAGGTGAACTCTCTTTCTTTGAAGGTTTTTAAAAGAGGTTGGATAACCATCACTAATGAGTGCTTTAGCCATACGTTTCTGCATGATGAAGTTTGAACTAGATGGCCCTCGTGGTTCTTTCCAACTCTACAGTTCTATGACTCCATGATAAAAGAAGACCGAGTGAGGTAGTCAGTGTAAATCCTGAGTATTTGTACTAAATAGTGATGGTACAAATTAAGTTGATCAAAAGGTTTAAGAACAGGAAGCATTTTAAAGATTACTAAGGAGTACTGTTCTGTTCCCATCTATCTAAGCCATTTTTCTGGCACAAATTGATCAGACTCGTGGAATCAATGGGAACTTGGGAAGTCAACAGTGATGAAAGTTCCACTGATTCATTGACCAACTCTTATTTGTACAGAGGAAAGGCTCTTCCTCTAGCCAACTGCCCTGGACTCAGAGGAAGAGGAGAAGATGCAGGCACAGTTCTATCATGCCAAGTCCCAGAAGCAGATGAAAGGCCCTCCCTCCATCCTAATTGCCATTGTCTTGGCCTCAGAGGAAGAGAAGAAGAGACAGGCACAGCTTCATCATGCCTAGGCCCAGATACAGATGAAAGATCCCCCCCACACATCTTAACTGTCATTGCCCTGGCCTTAGAGGAAGAGAAAAAGAGGCAGGTACAGATTAACAATTTGTAAGCCTCTTTGTTAATTTGACAGTTCCCTGCCTCTCTGGAGAGCAAGTGTGGTGTAATGCTTTCAGAGTTGGACTACAATCCTGGAGACCAGTATTTGAAACACTGCTCAGCAATGTGACCTGGGGCACATCTCAGCCCCTAGAAAATCCACGACAGCTTTGCCTTAGGGTCAAGTTGGAAATGACCTCAAGGCACAGAAAAACGACGACGACGACGTCACTCTGAGAGCCTTTGTGGTTGAAGAGCAGGTTCTAAATATTCTAAATCAATAATAAATAAATAAATAAATAAATAAATAAATAAATGATTTTTTCTTAAGTGAACATTTCTTAACAGTTTTTTGCTGTTTTAAGATAAAAGTAATCTCTGTGAAAAATGGATGGGTTCTTGGGTTCCTGGGGAGTCTCTGAAGGTTGCAAATGGGGCCCCACAGACTACACTCCACCACTCTGTTTGACAGTAAAGTGTGCACCTATGACTCTAGATTCCTTGTGGACCATTTTTATGAAGATGATGGCTTAAAGTTGCCAATAGTAAATAATCTTTAAGATTTCTAAATCTCAATTCCATTTCTGGACCTGAATCCAATCAACTGCCTCTGAATCAGTCCTAGATTAATAAGGCCACATTAAATAACATCGAATTGGGATCTGAAGTTAACTTCATGATCAGTGCACACTTTTATTTTTATGTTTCAATGTTATGTTTGATATTCCTTTTCATTTCAGATTTCGCTAATAGCAAACTCCTGCCATTTGCCATTGATAAACATATCTAAAATTCATTTGCTCCTTTGGGTTGATTCTACCCACGCAGTTTCATTTAATTTCTTTATTTTGTCTCATTGGGTTTATCACAGTGCTTTGGTAGTCAGTCTTCCCTGTCTCCATCTTAAACCTCTTTTTTCTATCTATTGTTTAGCCATCTGATTTAGGGTTTTTGTTTTGGTACACAAACACAGTATGGTCAAATCTCGCTGTCTCTTGAAATTGCACTTCTTCCTCTCTCCATTTCCATTTCATGCTCAGATTAAGGTGATATTATTTACTTTTTAAATTCTTGTTCCTGTTCATCTTTCATCTTTGAGTCCTTTCTTTTTCAACCTTTACAATGTGTTGCATTTTTCTGTTTCTTTTGTAGCACTAGTAGATGTCCTCTTTTGTTTTGCATGTCTATGGTTTTCTTCAGACTGCAGGAAATTTATCTTTTCAGACTCAGCATCCAGAAAGTCCACAGACTTTATGCTAGCTAGTCTCTCTGGCTGGGGGATTCTGGGACTTGTACCCAAAGAGTCACTTCTCCAAACTCTATTACCAGCTGGTATTCAAATAATTGATTCTTTTTAAAAGAGCCTGGTAGCCCAATGAGAAAATGAGCTATGTGAATATGGAGGTACAAGGAGCAATGACCTATGGAACAAGGAGATACTTATCTACACATTAGTTTCCAAACTCTGCTAAGTCTGAAGCTTTTGGCTTCTAAATCTTAAGGGGTTTTGGTCTTGAATGCTCAAGAAGTAGTTATCAAGCATGCTCCTATACTTACAGAAAATATTCTAAATGCTCTCACTAACTTTCCCATAGGTCACCTTTCCCGTGGAACTTCATCATGCACTAGGCATGAATGGCCAATTAATTGCTGATTTTTAGGGAAAAAAAGTTGTTGTGATTGTTGAGATCATCTAGGGCAAACCTTTAGACCCTTTTGGCACCCTACCTTATCCTGGAGGCATCCTGTGGGGATCCTGGCAGCAGTTCTGCTGGGAGGGGAGCATGATGGAAGTGCTCCTTTCTGCACTGACTGCCTCCACAATCCAGGAAGCACAATGGCTGCACCTCTTCCTGCCGCAATGCAGCCAGGTGCTTTCCCAGGCTGCACTGGGGCGGGAAGCGCAGCCATTGATCTCCCAGACCCTCTACACACAAGATAAGTGCAAGATGATGGTGTGATCATAGATCATGATAGGGAAAAACCCTATCAAAGATTTACTCCATGATTGCACCACCTGGAGATGGGAGAGGGACAGAACTAAAATGACATCATACATAACTGATGTCATGGTCCCGTCCTCTCCCATCCCCTTTTCAGGATGACAATGGCCTGCAAAAAAGGGCTTTAACACTGCATAATCCACAGTGCAGGATTCTACTACAACACCCTTGACAGATGGCTATCCAGCCTCTGCTTAAATATTTACAGCAAAGAAAGGGCCAATCACTCCAAAGGCTTTCTGCTCCAAAGTAGAACACCCAGAGCATAGTTTTTCTACTTTCTAGTTTATAAGTCATCTCCCCACCCCTTGTCTGCATGACCCCTGGCTATTCTGTCTGGGAGATTCTGGGAGCTGAAGTCCAATAAAGAAACATTTCCAAGTCCTAAAAGCAGCTTTTGTCTTTAGGATGTTTTACACAACATTTAGCAGGAATTTGTATCTGTTAAGGCTTCTGCTCTTACAAAAAGGCTTTGATTATCTAGCAATGCCAACAAATGACTGTGACCAGAAAAGTTAAAAAAGGGAAATTGATATCGCTTCCTTAAACCACACTATTTTCAATATGGAGTGGGGTGGAGCAACTGCCAAAGATCACTTTGGCTCCACATTCAAGGGCTTTGCCTTTTTGCCCCAGCTGCACTCCTTCAGTGTTGGAATTTTTTAAAAAAACTTTAAACACCTTCCACCTTTAAACACCTTCCAGCACAATTTAAAGTGGAAAGGCAAGACAGGGAGAAGGAGGGGTGGGGGGAGGAAGAGCTCTGCACTCCACCTCTGTCCTGGTTCCCATCATGATTGTGGATATGTCCATGCAATTAGAAGGGTTAGAAAGTGATGCATACATGTCCTTCACTGGTGCCAATCATTCTTTGCACATACCACAGTCAAGTTTTTGGCCCTCCAATGCCAAAATGTAACCGTTAGTGCCTTCTGCCAGTCTTCCAGGGCAGAGGGAATTCCAGGGGCAGCTTTCATTCTGCTGCCATCTCTTCTTCTCTACTACCAACTTCAAGGTCCACTTAGCTATTGGGTCTGAGGGAGAGGATTACATTCTTAAATAGTGTACACAGGATGAACATTTTGATAAATGGTGGTAGCGCTGATCTGGTCATTCCTGCCAATGTGTGTAAGTAATAGTCTTGTAGGAAAGCAACACCTGTTCTTTACTCAGCGGGCAATGCTTTGCTATATATTGCTGTCATAACCTAGCCTCTTCTTGAATTTCAAAAACAGAACCATGTAACAGGCAGAAATAAATTAAAGCTAGATGAGCATGAATTAGACATACCTCCTAAATGAAAAGTAGCTAGCTAGTTAATAATTAATACTTCCATTTATAAAATTCCTAAGCAGCTGTACATTGCAAAATAAATTCATTCCAAAGACATTACAACATACAGAAAAAATAACTTGTGTTAGTTATAGGGATATTTCCTGGATAGAAGATTAGTGCAAAGGCCACAATGTGTTATGTCTCTCCACGTTTGCCTTCTTCTCTGTCCATCCATTTTCAAGAATTGAATCATCCCCTCTTCAGTGAAAATTGGGGGGAAATGGTTTAATAATCACTCTAGATGAAGCATAGACAATCACAATGCTTAAAATTTGGAGTCTCCCCCTAAAAGGTAGGGGAGAAACTATAGATGCACGTGCCTTTGTGGCATCCAAGATCTCCAAAGCACCTCCAACCACAAACCCCAACCAAAACAAAGTGCAGAATGTTTGAAAAACCCCAAACCAAAAACAAGGGAGATAGGCCAAAAATGGAAATGGAAGTTACTTTCATTTGAATTGTGGTTGTTTGTCAGCTGATTTGGAGGAGCAGGCCATTTCATTGGGGGCCAGTAGTGAAAACTAGCTCCTGTGCCCTCAACAGTTGTCCACCCATTGCCTAAGACCAGAAAGACTGGAGTTCATATTCCCAAAGAGTTCAGTGGGTAACCATGAGCCAGCAACTGTCCCTTGGCCTAATCTGCCTCATAGCATTTGACGAGAAAGGGAATAAGAGCTGCGCCTACCAAACTGAGCTTCCAGAATGAAGGGAAAGGTAAAATTAGAATAAATGCATTGAAACACGTCTCTGGATGAAGCCACATTTTTTAAAGTCAGCATATTAATAGGCACAGATCTGCATGAAAATTATCAGATATTTGATTTATACATGTCTGAGTGGAACGAGTGAATAATAGCTTCATCCACAGAATAAAAACTGTTTCCTGGAGAAAAGAGTTGTAACCAGGAGTCACCAGAAACCTAGTATCCTTTTCACAGCCTCACGTTGAAACCTTCCTTGTCCATTTTCCACTTTGACATAGTACCTTCCACATATATTCCTGCCAGGACTCAACCTCAGCATTCCTGTGCAGTGGAGGGAGTAGGGAATGCATACATAAGTAATGAATTTTCCTTGAGGTCTAAAAAAAAATATACAATAATAAATGTGATGAACAATTCCATTTAATTTCATGTGTCCCTTTATATTTCATATTATGTCATCAAATATGCCAATTGAGTCCTGGCATCCTGAAAGGATGTGGTGATTTTTTAAAAAGTGTTTCCTTTCCACAGGTTTCCTCAACAAGTAGACCCAGAGGCTCTGCGTTCTTCAGAACACAGAAACACATATTTAAGTCAAGGCCTTTTTTCCAGTTATAATGACAAAAAAACATGGGTGCCCCTTATTACTGCAGTTCTGCTGCTATATACAATAAAGAAGTAATATAATTCCACACTGGTAGTTTACAGTCTACATGAGGTTTGGGAATTTTGTCTCTCTCTCTGTTATCTCTGCGCGCACACACACACACACACACACACACACACACACATATACACATCACCCTGTAACTGAAATTCCCAATGGAACTAACAACAGGAAGGGAAAGCTTCAGTTTTGCAGGTTCTACTTTGGATTTTCACTAGAATCTTGAGATCTTGCATCCAAAGCAAAAAGATACACACTAAGGCCCTTTTTGCATGACATTTTCCATGTGAAAGAGGACGTGGAGCGTTGCGCGATTGCAAGGAGTGATCTGCACGATGCACTCACAATCGTGCAATGCTCCAGGGGCTGGCAGGGGCCGATCGCGCACCTTTTCATTTTCGACTTGAAGCCAAAAATGGTGTGCGATTGTGATTGCTCCCAGGCCCCGTGCGCACTTACCTGGTGTGCAGAGCCTCTGGAGCCAGGCCGGTCATGCTTCCTGCCCCAGTGCAGCCTGGGAAAGTCCCAGGCTGCACTGCGGAAGGAAGAGGAGAGGCTCCCGCACGAGCAGGCAGCTTGTGCAGAGCTGAAGCAGCAGGGAAGGGAGATCCTCTTGGCAGAGGCTGCTCGTACGATCGCCACACCCCAGTGCCAGAACAAGGTAATGTGCAGAAAGGGCCTAAGAATTAAATAAAGCTGGATCCAGGAACTTGTTTTCAATATGAGAACTACAGAGGTCACAGTCCTTCCATACAAAAATTTTCCTTTTACACAAAATTTATCTCTCAGTGTGTTTATCTGTGCGTGTATCAGGATCACCCCCAGTGAACTTTCCACATTTTTTTTTCAAACGTGAAGGTGGATTCAATACTTATTTATTTACTTACTTACTTACTGGGATTTATCTTAGAGTTTGTCTGATATCCTATATGGTCTCAGAGGAGGAGAACACATCACTAAATGTATCTCCACTCCATTTTCAAGTACTTCCGAAGTCACACATGGAACTGACCTATTGATACCAATGCATGTCTCCACAGCCAATCAGTGTCCAGGGGAGTGTCTGGGAGTGCCCAGGCAGCGTCTAGATTTATTTCTTTAGTCAAAAACACAGAAATGACCCAATCTTCCTGGATTTCTGGAGATCAAGGAGGATAAAGTTGCCCCTACGCTACAACCTTAGAAACACATAACACAGGTTTCATGAGAGCTTACACCTGTGTTAGTCACCACCAGGATTCCAGGGTCTGTGTCTGGGCGGTATAGATTGGGTAAATTCCTTTCAAAAATCTTCATAATTTTTTTTAAAAAGAACCTTAAGCAAGTTTCTCATTCGGCCCTACATCTAGGATACAATATTTAACTTTAGGAGTTCCAAGTCAACCTCATACTTACGAAAATTTCAGTAGAAAGCACAAAGATAAGTCTAAAAATGAAACCCCTATGCATTTGTATGACAATTTTTGTTTCTATGTCATTAATATATTAAAGGCCTATCTGCATGATACATTAAACATATCATGCAACTTATTACCTCTTTCAATTTACTCAAACACAAGGCTGTACCTTCAGTGGTGATGGGGGGAAGAGGAGATAAAAATCAGATGAAGCAGAAACTATAAACCACTTGCTACTGATTACAATCAGGGCCACAGGCCCACTTAATTTTGAGTTTTAGAAAGAGAGAGATGCAGCTATATGCTATGGCCAGACCTCCTGATGCTTTCTTCTGTTACTGTCATTTATAGTCTGAACCCAAGGCTTACTAAAACTAATTTGATATCAAGAGATTGGCCATTCCAAACTGTTCCTCTCCACGTGCTTGTGAGGCCCCTGGACAAGCACGGACACGGACACGGCCGAACGAGCTGAAACATACTAGACAAATTGAGGCAGGCCAGTAATTTTCCGGCATGCAGCTTCAGGAGACCTCCAGGCAAGTACACTTTGAAACTACATTGAGGATGCATGAAGCATACAAAAGATTCTCTGCCCCGAACAGGCAGCTTGACGATATTAGCACTTCCTAATAGTCAACTGTCAAGCACTTCCCATTTGTATACTGTCTGTGCTATTGACAGCGCCGTCAAAATCCAATCATTCTAAGTACTGACCTTTCGGAGGCTTTGTCTCCAACCTGAAACCCATTGTTTTCCCCGGGAACGGACTACCCTACAGGCACATTTTCCCCTATAAGAACCCCTGATTTTGAGCGCTTCTTCAGATCACTCCTGGCTTCCATCCCGCCTTGCTGCAGCTCCGTTTGCCGAGCCTTCCCCTCAGCTTCCACGTGCTGAGAATCTCCGCTCCTACTGACTTTCTTCTGGCTACCCGGGCTACAGGATCAGGTGTAGTATTTCCCCTGAAAAATCCCTCTCAAAATCCTCTATCGATTTCCTTCCTTTACTTTCTTAGGTCTGTGTGAGTGAGTACGTAAGTGCACAGTGACTGTCTTTTAAATAAAGAAAACAATTTTAATTTCATTCTGCTTGGTTTGTGACTTGGCCTGACTCCATAAATATTGGGTTCAAGATCTCGCTACATTGCCCTGCCTCTTGCATTGCTTTAGCTTGTGCTCTAGCTAATTCCCATTCCCCAGTAATTGGAGCGCATTGATGTGTCCCCCATGGGACCCCCAGAAATCGGGGTAACACTTCTGTTATAAACTCTGATTAAACTTTCTTCGGCATTGCACAAGGAGGTTTTAACAAGGAGGTATTAATACTATTGATCCAGATATTCAAGGAGAACTGAATGGCTTCCAGATGCTGCTCCAGTCCTTTTGGTACAAATTGGCTTCAGAGGTGAACCTCAGCACTATCCAACTGCCCTTGAATACTCAGGGAAGAAGGAGTAGAAACTTGGCTAACAGAATAAGAGATTTGAACCTCTCCTGCAGTCCTTTTGGACCTTAGCCTATGTGCCTAAGGAAACAAATACAGCCAACCTTCCATGTTCATGGGTTTAACTTTCATGGATTTTATTATTTGCAAGTTTCTCCAATCTCTGCCCCCCACTCTACCTCAAGCACTTATTTTCTGGAGGAACCTTCCCTCTCCGCAGTTCCAATCAAGCCACACAGCTCTTTAAAAACCTCCTTCTGGTCCTCCTTTTCCTCCATCAGCAGCTGCCTGACCAGCTAAGGATGGCTCACATCCCAATTTCACAGCACTATGAACCCTCTCTGAATGCCTCCCTCAGACCCAAGGAAGAAGATAAGCAAGAGAAAGGAAATATAGGGCCATCGTCTTGACCTACCCTTTTTCCTTCTCCTTTCCCTGATGGGGTCTGGACCCTGGGTGCCCAGTCTCCCCACCATGCCTCAGTCCCCTTCCCCCATGCATGCATTTTGATATTTGTGATTTTATCACTTTGTCAGGAGTCCTGGGCCCCTAATGCCAGTGAATGTGGAGGACTGACTGTCCTCCAATTTCCATCAGAGAAAATGGGGGCAACCATTAATGTCTTTGATTTTGGGGAATGCAAGCTGAAGAATGCTTGTGGAATGCAAATTGCATACATTCCTGATAGAATATGTATAGGTGAACAGAACTCAAAATGAATTTCCTGTCACATAAAAAGCATAATAAAGTTAATTTAATTTAAAAAAGAAACTGGCCTTGTTTATTCTAACCTTTTACTGCATGCCCTGTACAACTTTTGATTTAATTGTTGCAGTTTATTTTAATAAAACACAATTTGCTTGAAGTTCAGGCACAGCAGTACAAGTACCAATAGTCGAAACCTGTAATACTGCCACTATAGATAACATGTTGTGCAATTTGACTATTGTATTCTGTGAATTCAGTTATAGCCTCCAATAAGATAATTCATAATAAGAGTACTGCAATGCTTATAATTAAAGGAGACAGAACTGTGAATAAAATAACATGCCACACAACTTCCATTTTTTTCTAATTCCTGTTAGATGGAGGTCATTATTGTTTCCCACATGTTTAAATCTGAAATTCCATTAGAATGCAACCTTTAATCTGTTTGGAGTTGAATTTGGATTTAAGTCTCAAAGGTCTTCCAATGACCATAAAATGTAACTGATTCCCTTACAAACAGCTAACTGAAAGATTCAAGATGGATTTGAAGTTAGAAGATTTCATGATGAGTAAGAAGAAAACTGATTTTGAGAGAATCATCTTTGAAAATTCAAGTCATCAGATGTCAAAAATCTATAAAATCATGCTTCTTTGGGAGAGAAAAGATGAAACAGTTAAAGATTCCATGATCAAATGGTCAAGGAATTTTGGAAAATCTATTCAACTGGAATACTGGGAAAGGAAGTGGAAAAAAATGCATAAATGTATCCTTGCTCAAAATTTGAAAGAAAACCAATTGAAGATGTTACATCACTGGTACCTAATGCCAGAGAAACTGAATAAGATATATAAAAGTGCTTCAGGAATATATTGGAAGTGCCAAGAGGAAGTAGGGACATTTTTTTTTTCATGTATGGTGGTCTTGCAGGAAAGCAAAAACATACTGGACCAACATCCACAATGAGATAACGAGAATGCTTAAACATAAGTTTCCTTTGTCACCAAAACTCTACTTATTAAATATGACCTATGAACTAGATCCGAAACTGGCTAGAAAACATTGGAGCATAATGTTATACATGATCACTGCAGCCAGAATAATATTTGCAAAAAGATGGAAAAAAGAATGATACCCAGGAGCTAGAGAAGTGGCAACAGGATTTACTAGAAATTAAAACCATGGATATATTAACACACATAATCAATGAGAAAGAGGAGAAAAAAGTCAAGGATGAATGGGCTTCGGTAGTAGAGAGTGTCTTAGGATCAGAGTAATAAAGGAAAGGACAATTAAACATGGATAACTAGATAAATACCCAAATAAGTACAGAACAGTAAATTATTCATAAATCAACCTATTCACTAGACAAAAGCTACCTTTACATCTATGTTTATGAACATATAGATATGTACTTACAAACTCATGTGGACTAACTTGTAAAAAGATCTGAAAGACTGAATGAAATTTCATAATGATTCAGGAGCTAGTAGGTTTAAAATCTGACAGATATTAATATAGAAGTATTTGGTTTAAGGGTATATGAATAAATTACTTTGGAATCCAATAAATGTACATAGGAAGGACAGTTAAATTATTTTGCAAGAGATAAGACATAGAAAAGCAAGTTTTATTTGGAAAATTTTTGTTATAGGTAATATGATTGAACAACTACAATACATGTTTAAGGAGGAGTATTTTTTTTCATTACTAACGTTTCCTATTATTTTTTTCATGCAAAAGTATGCTTTTTCCTGGTGTTTCTCTTCATTTTATGTTGTATTTATTTACTTGTGCTACTTTTTGATTTTCAATTAAAAAAAAATCTTCTTATCTTCTTACTTAACAGCAGCAAGTAAGAGAGATTTAACTGCTGGATTCCTTTTTAGGTAGCAAAAAGACAACTGTTATGAAGTGGCAGAAGACAATTCAATGGAAGTAAAATACTCTAATATTGGCTGTGAGTGAGTTAAGGTGAAGATTTGTCCTATGTGACCAAGGCCAGAATATCAATGATTCAGTTGGTACAATTCATTCAGGCCTCTCACTGGCTAGGAGCCCACTGCAGAAGAAAGAAGGCATAGTTTGGTGTTGTTGCTTCCCAGCCTCTTTATAAATCTGATGCTCTTGTTATCACCAAGGGCCTTTTCACACCATACGCCATTAGCACATTGTTCTGTCACAATCCCAGCATTCCCATTTGTACAATGGTAGCAGGTTAGAAATGCTCTCTTCCACACCCTTCTGCCTTATGCTGATGAGTAGTAGTCTTGCCACCAGTGTTTCTTCCACACTACAGCATCCTTGACCACTCCCTTTCCCTTGCCCCACCCTCCAGCGCAGCAATGTTGTAACAGCATGACACACCAGTACACTATTGCACTTTTGCTCTATAATGCTTAAAAAACATATTTTTTAAAAAATATAAAGTTTTAACTCAAAGAAAAAAAATAAATAAATACGGAGAGGTGATAGATTTTGAAGTTACCATGCCATGGGAGTTGTTGAGGGAAGGATAAGCTGAGCATGCCCACATCCCACCCATTCCTGGATCTGTGAGGACAGGAAGTGCTATCAAGCACTATTATGGTGTCATGCTGAGCCAGCTGACAGGATTGAAACACTAAAAGAGACTTTTAACTTCTTTTTTTCCCCTGGAAATGGTATAAGGCAGTTTGGTAATGCCTGGGGACAGGATAGCAACTGGATAGAGATGATGTTGTGAGGTAGCATGACTCCTGGACTGGAAACACCCCATTGCTGGTGCAGGATGGCAACATCGTGCAGAAATGACACAATACTTTATGAGTTACTTGAGTCATTGGGAAAAAATGCATGGGATCAGGCTGTTAGTCTAATGGAAGTGGCAGGATTGAAAATCAGTATAGCATGAGGATTCTTGGGTTTCTACTGTGTGTCATATTTTATTTATCATTTTATCTATGCCACCATTCTTAGAATAGCTCACATTGGCACACAAAGGGTTCATTATTTTGTAACTGTCCCAGTGCCTCAATAATCTTCATCTGGACTTGTACGTGTGTTTATGACTATCAGTGCACATTTTTCTCCTTTGTGATAATAGTGCTAAGGAAGGGACCAGAAAGATGTGGCCCTCGAGACACTGGACAATTATGGTTCCCAATCATCCCTAGACAGCATAGCTAAAGACAAAGGACGGTGGAAAGGATGGTGTATTCCAGCAACATCTGGAGAGTGACACATTTCTCAGCCCTGGTCTTGGATTGCCCCAGCATAGGTTTTATTCTTATGTTCTTTGATCTGTGTTTGATCTGCAACACTGATATTTTGAAAGATAAAGCAAAAATTACTGCCAGCTGTTAAATGCATAAATTAAACAGAGAAAAAAGAGTCGAGGTTTAATGTCCCAGCTTTTATCTGTTTTATTTAGATTTTAGCACTACAGTTTAGAATGGCCTGTCTACTGTTACCTATTTTTTTGAATAAGATAAACCATAAATCAGCATAAAATTAAATACAATAGAATGCCTAGCTGCTCTAAGGGAAGAGAAACTATATAATATATTGGCCAAAGTCCTGGGGCTGAAAATACAGTTTAACTCTGACCCATTGTCTCTTTAATTCATCTCTAAAATGCTTTTGGTTTACCTCAGTTGTGTGTGAAAGACAGGTACAAACCGTCAATAAAGCCACAACACTTTGCCATCTGAAGCAGATTTTTAAATATATTTGTAATACTCAAAATGACCAGCATTCCTTCGACTAGCCTTTCCCCTGCCCTCCATCATCTATTTACTTACTTGGTATAAACATTAACTCAGACCCTACTCATTGTGATAAAAGATGGTAGGCATAAAAAATATTCAGTAAGCTATCATTAATTCATTCCATTCTGTTTGGCAATCAGATCCAGTGTTTTCCCTGGCTGTGGGTGGTCTCTGCTGAGGTTTGGTGTCAGTTGTCAAAAAGCAACCTTTTGGATCTAAATTCTTCCGTATAAAGATAATAAATGTATAGATGTGTGTACATATTCTAATTTCAGAAAATAAATATCTAATTGCTAATATCCAGTAATGGGGGAGCACAGAGAGATGAGGTAGATAGGTTAACATAAAAGGCCACCTAGCAAGCCCAGGCAATGCAGAATAAGAAGGGCGAAGACCTCTAAAAAGTACATTGTGGAAATTTCAGGATGTAGAGTGGTTTATTTTGGACTCGCTCTGAATACTCTGATCAGCTGACTAAAGACTACTTTACTTCTGTTATCCAATATCGATTTTTATTTATACCTGAAGATGATTTTTGTTATTTCATCAACATTTCCACTGGATTTACAAATAAAATAAAATACTGTAAAATAGCATCTCAGATGCTAAACAAAAACCTCTGAGGAAGACAGTAGCCAGATTACAACCAATAGGGTAGACTGTCTTCTAGATTCAACCCTTTCCGGTTTTGTTATGTATAAGATCAACAAAATAAAGCTACATTTAGAGGAGAAAAGTTGTGTACGGTCATGGCCATTTTTTATCATAGTAAGCCAATATTACAGAATTCTGAGATTAACTTGGAGCCCAGATACATCCTAAAGGAATGAAGCTCGGTGCTGTTTTGCCATTATCTGGAGCACTGCTTAGCTTTCACAGTAGCCAGTGTGCTTTGTGCTGACTGCTAGTTTTCTTTCATCCTTGGTGATTTCTGCACCACACTGTTATTAGCACTATTATTCCACTTTCAACATCCCATGGAATCCTGGGGTTTGAAGTTTAGGGAGGGGCATTTAGAATTCTCAGCCAAAGAGGTCTTTGGCCTCAGTAAACTACAAACCCCAGAATTCCACAAGATGCTGAAATCGGAATAATAGCACTATAACAGTGTAGGGCAGAAATGGCCCTAGTCCAGCCAATCAGGTTGGCAGAGGACCCAGCTAGGGGTGGGAAATGGGAAATTTCTGGGTGATATAAAACCATTTCCAGAGCACCTGCAGCCGGATTTTGCTTTGTTTTATCAACCCAACTCCCCACAAGTTTTAAGCTTTTCTGGGTGTTTCTCCTACTTTGCATTCCTGATGACTAATTTACATAGAGACGATTTTGAGATTACATCCAGTCAGACTTTGAGACGTGCATGTTCATTCTCTCTTCTTTGGAGGATCCCTTTAAATGATCCTGTGGGTGAAGGCTTTGAAGTACATCCTGAGCTCATGAGCTGTAGGGCCAGCCTTTTGCCCAGTTGACAGTGGCTTGTGTGCCTATATGGGTCCCTCTGCACTGTCATCCTCCTGATCTATACAGTTTATGGAGAGTCCACTGTTGTGTAGTAGACTGCATGCTTCTTTAGTTTAAATCCAAACCCTGGCATCTCTAGTAAGGCCAGGAGAGATTCCTGCCCAAAATCTTAGAAAATCACAGCTGAGCAATACAGACAGTTCTGAGATAGGTTTGCAACAGTGGACAAAGTGTGGCCCATAAGCCCCATGTAGGATTCAGGACTCCAGACTGTCCCCAGAAGCTCTCAAAGCCCCCAGAGTCCAGGTGATTTTTCTCCAGTAACCCTTCTCCTCATATACCTAAATCAACCCCCCCGCCAAAAAAAAAAAGGGAAAAAAGTGGGGGGAAACTACCTGAAAATTAAAACTGAAAGAGGTACAACATCACTTCTGGTCATGTTGGGTGCGCTAGTGCAGCTCAGTGGGGCTGGGAAGCATGGATGCCACAACTGGCTCCCAGCCTTTCTGTGTTAACCTTTCCCTGTTATTAGCTCACGTTTTGTTCTTTTTCTTAAAGTCATACCTTTTTCTTTGTAGCATTTATTTTCTACAGGTTACTATTTGCTTTGTCTGAGTTATTTTCTCTGTTTTGGACACAGTATGATAGGACCATTTAATTATGACCAGACAGAAGTTGAGGGGGGTGCAGATGGGGAGAGATCTGATATTTGTATTGTGTTGTACTTTTGTGCAAACACTGCAGACTTTGCTGTGCTACAGTTACAAGAGTTGATGTTTCAGTTATTAGTGTTGTTGCTCTCCTCCTCCTCACCATCACCATCCAATTAGTGGTACTTTTACACTGAAATAACAGTGCAGAATAGCAGTGTGGAGGAAGAAAAGCTGTTGAATCTCAACTGTTTCACTTCATTTTTGTGAATGGTTTTCTAAGGGACGGCATTAAGTGAGACCAATCCTACACAGCCTGCAGGAGTTCAGCAGGGTTGATTTCTCAAACCTTTTCATTTCTTTCCCCCACCCCACTTCCCAAGGCAAGTAAAGTAGGTGGTCTGCGGTTTGCATTAAAAGCCTTTTTTTAACTCTGGGATAGATGACCTCTTATGCAGTACTGAGCAGATTAGGTCAATGTTCAGTCAAGTGGTGGTTTTGAAAGCATTTCTTTGTTACGTTTATTATCTGGTATAAATAAGATCATTGCATTACATTGTGGCACTAGGTGTTGATTGGTGAACGCTTTCCAAGCTTTCCATTTGCCTATTGAACTTTCCCTAGTTACAGTTTTATGGCTTTTAGCTCACACTTGACTCCCAATACCACAAAGCCAGCTGTTTTTGCAGGACCTCATCAGGATTTGTTTCAGCAATTTGTGGCTCAATATAAGAAGTGGGAACATGCTGGTTGCCAATGGGTGGTGAAGGAAATGGCCCTCTCAGGTATCTTAGAGAGAGGAAGAAGGGAACTGCAGGGCTACCTATCGCAGCACTTTGAATAAGCAAAACCAGCTTCTTTAGCCCCCTTACTGATAGTTTTCTTCCTCCCACCATCCTCCTCTAATTAGTTCTCCAGATACAGTATGCCAAATCTCAAATTTCTTCAGAGTTTCACCTGAAAAACTTTATCAGATGATTCTCACAAGGCTTGTGTTTCACTATTTGGTTTCATATCATTTATACAAAATGAGAACTGCTTTTATATATGTGCTTACAAACAGAGCTTGAACAAATTTCATTTTTAGACTACAACTCCCAAAATCCTCCAACCATCATGGCATGTAGCTGTGCTATCTAGGGGGTTCTGGTATCTTTACTCCAAAAAAAAAAAAAAAAAACTTCTTTGAGCCCTGGTCTTTATCTTACACTGACAAAGTATCAAAAGGCACATATAAGCCCCTCAGAAAATCCTAACATCTTTGTGATGGTTGGAGAGCTATGTTAACTCATTTCTCAGTACAGCTTGATTCTTATATAGTCCTCTTGACTTTAAAAATACAGATGTAACCAAAGACTAAATGATAATATTTATAACATATGTACATCCTCAAAGGCAATGCATGTTTACTTAAAAGGGAATCCTATTTTGTTCAACTTGAAACAAGATGTGGGAGGATTACATCCCTGGAAACTGAAGATCTGACTAGTGATGTCAATTCTTCATCCAGGAGTTGCCCGGGGCTTTATAGGTTTAGGGTAATGACTGCATGCTGGGTTTTATAAAAATGACATCAAGCTTCATATGAATTATCCAAAATGCTGAATTCTATTCCTGATATAGAGTCAGCCCCTTGGATACTTCAGTACCTTATACAACTAGATTCACTCCTATAAGACTCAATGTGGATTTACCATCCTGAAGATATAGGACCCCTGAGTTCAGCTAACAGTCAGTTTAGATCAGCTTCACAATTAATATCTGAACTGTACTCCTTCCTATGAATATTCCTCTGGGTTGTGGACTCATTCTGGCTCTCAGAAATCAGAATCTAGGCCCCAGAACTTCTTGAGCCTGAAGGAATCATGGCACATCATTGGCTACACAAGATGTTAGATCATTTTAATCAGAATTTTCCTAAACTTCAAGATACTTCCAGAAGTCCTAAACCAGTGGTTCTCAACCTGTGGGTCCCCAGATGTTTGTGGACTTCAGCTCCCAGAAGCCCTGAGCATTGACCATAGTGGCTGGGGCTTCTAGGAGCTGAAGTCTACAAACATCTGGGGACCCACAGGTTGAGAACCACTGTCCTAAATTGTTGTTTCTTTTAAGCAACTCCAGCCATGAAAGACTGGGGATGATGATAATGATGATGATTTATATCCCACCCTTTTTTCCCCATTCTGGCTTTCAATATGGTTGACCAAAGTCAACACAGAATAGAGCATAAAAAAAAAAATTCATATCATACAAAAGTTTAAAATAAAAATAAGGACTTTGCCTTCTATCTATTCTTGCTAGGAAGGGAGTTCCAAACCCTGTAGCCATTCACCAATAAGACCTCCTCCTGTGTTCCCACCAGATGTCCCTGGGATGAGGATGGGACACAGAATATGGCTTCCCAAAATATCTCAAGTGCAGATTCATACTGGAGAATGCATCCTTCAAAGAACTGGTAGCAGATCCTAATTCTATTTGTATGTTTATTTATCTTCAGTGGGAGATTAAAAAATAAAAAAAATAGAACTTCTCATGACACTGATGTGTAAGCCAACATAGTGAAGATGAATATATGTGTATATAAAATATGGTGAAATCACACATTTTCCCATCCGTAGAGAGTAAGTAGATGAATACCTTAATTATCTTTCCACTTATGAAAAAAATAATAATTTTAAAGGCTTAATCAGAGAAGCTCTTAGGAAAATAAAAGTGAAAATCCAGATGCAATTATTAGTCTTTATCTTCATCTTGCTAAAACTGGAGGCTGTTCCCTGTTGTGCTTCCTTTCATCAGTTCATTAAGTCATCTACATGTACATTTTGCAAGGATTGTACATATGCAAACCAATCATCCCTGCATCTGTTATGCATCGCAAGGCACATCAAATGAGCTAAATTGACTTGTTTTAATCTGTCTTCCTAATTCACAAACTTCAGGCAATGTCAAACATCTCTAGAACAGTGGAAAAATTAGAGAAAAATTTACATTTATCCCTTCCGTTACTCTCCTATAATCTATGCAATGTAATTATCAGCAAACTGTTATAGATAATTTCCCCGCAATATTCTTCCTCCTGCGTAATGCATCATTATCACTACTTTATATTACATATGCTTGTACATTCCTCGTCTAACTATTTCCTACTTCCTGTCTCATATCTTTTGTAGAGAAAGAGCAGGAAGGGGAAACAGCCTCCTAAAATATATTAAAATCAGGATTTGTGTTCTTGGGTTCCTCTCCTACCCTACCCTCACGCTTTTACATTTCAATTTTTTTTTTTAATTTCTGAAAATAGACTACCTCCTCTCATGCTGCAAACTTCAAGCTTTTACTTTTATCTGGCACAATGCATTAAAGGTCATTATTTTATATTAGGCTGAAATCCAGATCTATCAGATTTATGTTGCATTTATAGTTGCCAGATTATGCCACCTAGGTGTGAGTCTATGACCTTGTCATTTCTTCATGCTTCTTTGTTATAAATATATTGGCTTGGTTGAGGTCCATGAGCTTCAGGATCTTGCTTCTCAGAGTGACCAATCAGATTCCTAGACGCCTATAGGGAGCCTACATACAGGATATGAAGGGAATAGATTTCAACAACTCTGGCTCCATGTGTTTGAAAAGCAGTACTCTACACTCATATGCATGAGGAATTGCTCACTGAATTCAAATTTTCCTTTCTCATGAGATTGTTTGTTTGGAGAACTCTGGACTAGGTGGAAGCAACCCCAAAGCTTTGTCAGGTAGGGCCATGAAGTACTTCTGGAGTACTTGGACGGAAGGGTTCTGGGAGGGTGATGGCGGTTAAGAGAAACAAAAACATAGTTACTGGGAAGAACAGATTGGGTCTCCATAAAGCTCAGGAATGTGGTTTTTTTTGTATTGCAACTCCCAGAATGTCTTAGCCAGCCACTCTTTTGCTGGGACAATTATAGGATTGTAGTCCCCAAAGTCATGGTTTTTTTGAGACTTTGGCTCTGCATGTAAAATGCAACTAGGCCCTTTCCATATCACCCTCCCAATCCGCCATGGGGACAGGAGGAGGATGGGACCAAGACGACACTTCTGCATGATGTTCTTGTAGTCCTGTCCTTCTCTCATCCCCAGGTGGTGCAATCACGGATTAAATCATTGATGGGTTTTCCCCATGAATGACTCATGATTGTGCCACCATTGCAGACTTATATGTCCTATAGAAACCCAAGAAGTCCAATGGCTGCTCTGCCTGCCTCAGCTCAGCCTGGGAAGGTACCTGGCTGTACTGGGGAAGGAAGCGGCATGGCCATTGCGCTCCCTTCTCCAGAGAGCCATCTGGTATGGAGGAGAATACTCTTGTCATGCTCCCCTCCCAGCAGAGCCACTGCTAGGATTCCCACTGGACATCCTCATAAAAAAGTATGGTGTAGAAAGGGCTCTAGACTCCCATACTGTGCTGACACAAAGAAAGCAAAAGATTCCATACAAGGTCTGGCTTCAGTACAGAATCTAGGAGTGATGGAAATAACACACATACACAGACACACACACACATACATTTCTTGAGATATTCCTGAATAGCAGCTGAAAGGAGATAGAGCCAGTGGCAAGGCTGTGATGAGTGAATGGTGAATAGGCAGCAGTGTTTGGTACACATCAAATGTACTAAGGTGGGTTCTAGCTATCCAACAGCTATTAACCTGTATCCCGCACTTCCTGATTACTTTTTCATTTTCCATCAGAACCAACTTCCCACACTAAGAGCAACACCACTTCTCCAGAACTTCTTCATTCCATGCACATTCCCTCACTCTCTCACACATGTCTTATTAACGAACAACTCATACGAAGGGGCTTTACTGTCTGAAAGCAAAAGAAAGACTTCACTTGATGCATTTCACCATTCAAATCATCCCAGGAGTTTATTGCTTTCCACAGCTTTGACAGCTCAGACACCTGCAATTCTCTCATATTTCCTTTACTGTTATTACCAAACTTGCAGTGAAAGAAGGAAGACATCTGTGACAAGCAAACACAGTTGATTAGCTAAACACTATGTTTTTAAAATGGCACAGTTGAATTGAGATAATTTATTCTAGCCCCTGTGACTTTACTGGGCTTGTGACTGGAAGGTCATTAGTTTACACCTTCTACTGAGATCTAATTTTTTTAAAAAATAGTCATTCTTCATATATGTAAAGTCTACAAATGAGCAGAGATAAGCATAATAGTTCCACCTTCTTCCTTGTCATTCTCTTCACTTTCTAAGCATGTCAGGTGATTCTCTGAGGAGGAAACACATTCCGCCCTTCAGACTTTATGTAAAATAAAGGTGAAACTAAGAATTCCTCTGTCTCTAAACTGGTCAGCACAAAACTTATGAGAAGCCTATAAGCAGAAATGTAATTCTTTGCTAACTTTGTTCTTGGAGAAAGCAACGAGTAAGAAAGTCCTCCGCTTCAAAAAAACTCCTTTGAAAACTGTGCTGCTTTAAAAGACTATGCACAATTCAGAACTTGTTCTTTACAAAATTTTCAGCATTTTCTGCATAGAAAATTTCATACACACACACACACATATAAATGTGCGTGTGTATGTGCGTGTTTAGTTGGGAACTAATTCTGTGTAAAATCCACATAGTTTTCTTCTTTTTTTGTGTGCAGAAAACAGTATCCTCTGCACAGAAAGAATTAATTTCTGCACAGAAAATAAAATAATAAATAAAATAACAAAAATAATAAATGAAATGCTGGTTCCTGTGCAGAAAAAATGCAATTTGTGTTCAGGATCAGTTCTACTCTGTGAAAATCCATGACAATTCATAATTTTCCTCATCAGGGTTTTCTGACATTTGAGAAACACATTTTGACCATTTTTTAATTTTTTAAAAAAAATTAAATTATTATTTTTTAAATTTAAATTATAATCTTAACATCTGTAATATGTAGGCAATGAAAACAGCCATCATCATCATCATCATCATCATCATCATCATCATCATATTCCTCCTTTTCTTCTTCCTCTTATTATTATTGTTATTATTATTATTTTAATTCCAGGAATGTCTCTTTGAATAATAGCACTTAATCCCACTATGTCAATACTGAGGGCCTTCAAAGTGCGCTTAAGCTACTGTGTGGATCCATGTCTCAGCACTTTAATGAAAGGAGGAAGGGACAGAGAGAGGGGGAAAGAACTTCAGCCAGTTCCAAGTCTCTTCCTAGAGAACAACAAAATGATTTCTTCAATGTCTCTGCCTTCAGAATCAGGTGGAACACTGAGGGGCACAGTCATTGTACTGTGACCAGGCTGTACATCCCCATTTCATGACATGGTTTGATTGGAAAATATTAAGTTGCACGAAATAGAAGTTATATTCTGCTATCTCTGAGAAACCTGCTGGCAAAGAGGAACTGGCTGCACACATGCCTTGTAAAACTAGGTCAGATCTGGGTCACAAGGCATGGCTAGGTCATAGTCAGGAAGTCCCAGTGATAAGGGACTTCTGAATGTCCCTCAATGACTCAACCTTTAGAAACAATAGCAACTGAAACTTCCTCCACAGAATGATTGATTGCCTTTGACCCTTTTCCTCTGCCCACTGAAACTCTCTTTTTTTCCTGCCATTAAGGAGCTATCACAATTCCCATCAGTCCTTTGGCACCTAATGCTAAGGCCACTGGCTCATTCCCATTGTCTACCTTGCCAGAGAGCCATCAACATCTTCCCTCTCAGGTCAGAAAAAAGGGTATTTAAACCCTGTCTCCAGGTATAGTATAGTAGTCTAGACCAGTGGTTCTCAACCTGTGGGTCCCCAGATGTTCGTGAACTTCAGCTCCCAGAAGCCCTGAGCATTGGCCATAGTGGCTGGGGCTTCTGGGAGCTGAAGTCCACGAACATCTGGGGACCCACAGGTTGAGAACCACTGGTCTAGACAGAGGCTAACATTCTGCTGCTCTGATTTCTGTTCCTGTACTACCCTCTTAGGGCCTTTCCGAACTACACAGTTCTAGTGTTATTATTCCACTTTCAACATCCTGTGGAATTCTGGAGTTTGTAGTTTACTGAGGCCAAAGAGTTCTCTAGCTGAAAATTTTAAGTGCCCCTCCCTAAACTGCAAACCCCAGGATTCCATAGGATGTTGAAAGAGGAATAATTGCACCATAACAGTATAGGGTGCAAAAACCCTTAGTCTGGGCCACATCACTTTGTCTCTTCGTTTCAGATAGGTAAATATCTCTTCTTCACCCTAACTTCTCACTATCTAATCCCCCCTCCTTTCCTTCAGTTAACCTTATGTGATTGTGAGACTGCTTGAATCTTGTATGTGTGTGCGATTGTTAATTCCCCCAATAAAACAAGTATTCTTTGAAACTTGGTTTGCTGTTCCTGAAATTAGGACTGATATACACAGGGGTAAAAGATCCTGCTAGGTTACCTCCTTCTTGCAGGCCTCCCCATTGAGCTAATATTCCCCACTGTTCCACAGTGGCACTGGCATCATGGGTGGACTTCAGAGTCACCCATGTTTTGGGATAATAGTACTTGTTGTTCTATGTCTTTAAATTGTTTCTGATTTATGATGATTCTAAGATGAACCCATCAAAGATTCATCTTGGCAAGATTTGTTCAGAAGGGGGTTGACATTTCCTTTCTCTGCGGCTAACAGAGCATGACTTGCCCAAGGCTGCATAGTGGGTTTCATGACAGAGCAGGAATTCGAACCCTGGTCTTCCAGAGTCCTAGTTCAACACTCAAATCACTATACCACACTAGCTCCTTACACCATGCTGACTTATCCTAATTTTGTTTTTAATTGCAAGCAGATAACACAGCTGAATGTTAATGACTAGCTGAAAGGCTTCCACTAGTTTTTGCTTTAAAGCTGCAATTTTATTATGCATGGAAATGCTGTTACACTCACTAAAAGTCTTTACTAATGCCATGAGTTGGAAGCAAATTTTATTGTCCCTCAAAAGTCTTTGCCTGCACCTGACTTTGAACATGATGGTTGCCACAGTAATATTTTTTTAAAGATTTTATACTGTTATATATCATTGTGACCAACAGGCTTACCAAAGCTTTAAGACTAATAAAACAAGCCTGAACTTTCATTACAAGTCAAAATAACTAAACTGAGGGCTATCGTACTTTGGACGTACCATGAAACAACATCACTCATAAAAAAAAAGATGGTAATACTCGGTAAAAATGAAAGTAATATGAAAAAGAGAACAACACAGGTAGATTGACCCAAACAAGGAAGCCACAGCCCTGAGTTTGCAGGACTTGAGTAGAGCTGTTAGTAACAGCATGCCTTGGAGCTCTCTCATTCATAAGATTGCCATACACTGAAGCTAACCAAACAAGCAACTGACATACTTACATGTTCATGCAAGTGGATACGCACATACAGTGGCATTTTTTCCCATTAGTCCAGAACAAAAGAAACTGTGATACTTTCTAGCACCAGAATACCTTAAAGCCCTTATTATTTATAATATGTGAGTTTTCCCAATCAGCCATCAGATTATCAGATGTGTAAAGTTAAATGACAGTACAACTGGGATGTTTACAACGGTGTCCCTTATGCACACGCATTAACAATGTGAAATAAATGCTGTAAACATCCAGAAACAGCTGCGGGCAATTTTGGTGGGCCAAAGGCCATTCCTCTCTTCCCTGGCCCCAGGCAGGCAGCAGTTAGCGTTATTCATAAACCCAACATCCCCAATGCTGAAATGAAAAAGTGAAAAAAAATGGCCAATTTCATTATCCCAAAGCCATGCAAAGGAGGTAATTTAAAATTTAAAAGCTATTTTGGGCCCCCGACCTGGTTCAGTTCCCTTCATTTATTAAAAAAATAAATAAATATGGAAATGGCTATCTCATTAAGTCTGATACATTAAGAAGGACTATTACTGACCTAAAACAGGCCAGAGTCATCACTTGAAAACTGCTTGACTGTCCTGTTTTACCTCAGAGGATCTAGGGGTGAACCTGGCCATTTTCACAATAAAATTATTCCAGCATCAGGATTTCTGGACACCTGGACACCATACCCACCATAAGGATTTCTGGACACTTGGTGGGGGCTGTGATCAGGGCTCTAGTAAGCTGCATGTGGCCACACCTGCTTTTATGGATAATCCAAAACTTGGAAAGCTGCTTAATAAAGGTAGTTAGTTCCTGTTACAGCCTTTCCCCCAAAATTAGTTCCTTACTGGTATACTTGAAATCTTAAAATTACTGTTTATTTTCTCATTTATTTTCTCATTACTTTCAATTATTTAAAAAAACTAAAGAAACAAAACTCTGAGTCCTTCGAACTGTGGGCTGGTAGTACAAACAGTTTCTTCCCACCCACCTCCTTGTTACTCCAAAGGGTATAATGAAGCACAAGGAATAGTATGAGCCAGGGTGTGCGCTGTTCTTTCTCCAACATTTAGTGGAGCTGCTCTGTAAATATAAAAGTAATTTACAACCCTGTTATACCATAACAGAAATAAAGTTATTGCTCATCAAATTGCAACTGCAATGTATTATATTCTGTTACTTGGGTAAAAGATTAACACATAACTAGTTACACCCAGAATCTGAGTTAAGTTCAGAGAATTTGATATTCATCAATGATTCTCAGCCTTCATATGTAAATATTGCCATTTTCTATAATTGATCATTTTATACCTGGTACAAGGTGTGCTAGACAGAAAGCAAGGGTTCATTCACATACAATTGTTAGTAGAAATATTAATGAAACATGGTCATAATATAACCACCAGTGACTTTATTTATTACTATTTCATCTGTTTTGATCACAAGAATCAATGTACAAAAACATTGCCACTTCTCATTGGAGTATTTATTTATTAAGATTTTTTTTAAGTCAAAGAGGCATTATCATCCAATTTTAGGGAAGTATTAAGGGAAATTATATTTATTTTAACAGTATGGCATGTTATAAGAGGGAAAAATATTAAGATCTAAACAATAATAGTGTCTGCTGCCAGCTTTTGTCTTTCTTTTCTTTACTGTTTTCCTTATTTTCTTGAGATGAAAATTTGGTTTGGTAAGTAAAAATATTGCTATAAATTCCCATACTCTTCTCATTCTTTACATTGTGGAAATCTGTAGAGTTCAACATTACATGTATCACTGCTTCTTCCCTTCATATCATTTCAAACATCTCTCTCTCATTGAAGAAATCAATCTTGCATATTTTAATAATTCACCAGTGTCTGATAATTTGAATATACCTGCCATTTAGGCAGCTAGAAATTTGCAGTTAAGCTGTAGAATAGACAGCTTTGATTTCCAACTACCTTTTTGGTTAAAAAGTGGGGAAATAACAAACAAGCAAACAAATAATTTTTTCAATAATCCATTCTTTGTTTGCTTTACAAATACTTGATCATGGTCTATTTGCCTTCATCCACAGATGATTAAGACTTTATGAACCTGAGCAGAAGAGTCAATTTACCAAAAATAATAATCTCTCATGGTGTAGTTAGTTTATCAGACTAGGAGGAGTGAAAATAAGGTTCTATTTTGTCTCCAAAAATCTTGTTCTACTGATCCAGTGGAGGCAACCAGTAAAGACCACAGTCAAAGAATAAACGTGAATGGTTTACTTGATGAAAACCTGACTTAAAATCCCTACACAGAGGCAGCAATGGCATAACAGACCACTATATAGCTCATGTAATGTGAACCACGGACCTTGTGTCTAATACAGCCAAGAGATTTCCCCTTTTGTCCTGTGAAGAATTTTGAGGAACGTCAAGCCCCATACTCCGGTTGTGGGAGAGTCCTCCTTGTGCCACTGGGACACTGAAAAGACACCCTTGCTTTTTGAGGTCCAGTGAAGAGCAAGCAGGAACTTTGCAGGGACTTTTTAGGAACCATCTGTTAAATAGGAGATACCAACTCATAAAGCACCTGGCATCCACAGGCAGATACCTATAAATCTGATAGCAAGTGATGGGAGTCCTTCTTTGCAACCATTAGATATCTGGACTACTGACTTTGTGTAATGACCTTTGGACTGAGACCTTCCTCTGCATCTCCTCTCATCTTCTTGGAATAGCTGTGCATTACCTGGACTGGATTCCCTTAGCTGCTTTCCTTGGGAAAAGCTGTTTCTTTGGATACTTCCCGACCATAGGCATAGGACGGATTCCACCTTCAATGACTGAAATGGAAACAAAGGAGAGGAGGGTATCTTCTTCTCTCCTCTACCTCTCTCTGATGTGTTAGATAACAACTACTAGGGTGAAAACTGGATAACACATCTAAAACTATGTTTTAGATATCAACTACGTTAGGGTGAAAACTGGAGGATCCATACAAAGTTGTTCCCCTGATGATTGCAACATTTGAAATATTTGAAAAATGTAATGACATAAACCTCAGTCAACTTACACACTAAAGATGTTTGTTAAAATGATTCAAGGGAAGGACATGTGCCACTGAGGAACACATGCTTTCAAAGGCTAGCATATCAATCTAAATTTCAGATCCTGTACCACTATTTACTTCTTGTGGAACTGGAGTTCCTATGACTCATGAAATATGCAAAAAACAATGGGAAAATATGGGAAATAGAAACTGATATTACCTGAACCTCCCATAAACTTGCACAAATGAGTTCAATTGCACAATAAAAGCCTCATCTGGAAGAACCCTATGTGTGGTTGCAAAGCCAATCCCAACAGACAGCACAATCCTATCTTCTTTAATCTGCATATGTTTGAACATATTTTTACACATCTTGATAGGCATTGTACTCTCCTGGAGTTGTGTTTCATTGCAGAATCCACAAAGAATTAGATTTATAATGAAAGTATTAGATGACATTGTCATCTCAAGACTTATAAACAGCTATTGACAATGTGGAGGAGTTCCTTCACAGACAAAACAACTGGGACACAAATTGTCCCAGGAAATATAATGTTTTCTGCAACTTTTGTAACAGCTAATGCAATGTATTGAGACCACCTCCCTCCAAAAAAAAAGTCTGATGCTATTTTTCAGCAAACAACAATGCTGAGCAGCTGAAGTGACATATTTTGGTTGTCAGTATGTTGACCCTATTCAAGGGAGGCATTCCATTTTGCAATGGGGGTCAAGAGATTGTTGTTATTTGCCAGCAAGTCAGTTCCAATTTACCTTGAGCCTCCAGGATCCCTGATCATCAGCTGCCCTGCTCAGGTCTTGCAAACTGAGGATTGTGGCTCCCTTGATTGAGTCCATCCATCGGTAGTACAATTTCCCCCTTTTTCTACTGCCTTCCACTTTACTAAGCATTGTTATCTTCATCTGTGAGACATGCCATCTCCTGATGTCCAAAGTATGACAACCCCAGTTTAGTTATATTGGCTTTCTTGGTTCTAAAAATGTAAGGCATATATTAAATCCCTACTACTAACCATAATTAATATGCTAACTCTCAAAGCATTGGAATTAACATTGGGGTAAAAAAAGATACTCCACATTTCTCTCAATGGAAATCTTTTCCTTTTTTTCCCTTATGCTTTCATTCCTGATACCTAAGAGTTAATCAAATTCTACAAGAGGCTAGCCTTGCAAGCAAAACAGTGCTTCAGACCTAATGTGCCCAATCTGAGGTCATTTCCAGCCTATACTCTTATAGTGCTATTATTCCACTTTCAACATCCTGCGGAATTCTGGGATTTGTAGTTTACTGAGGCTAAAGAGCTCTCTAGCTGAGAATTCTAAATGCCCCTCCCTAAACTGCAAACCCCAGGATACCATAGGATGTCGACGGTGGAATAATAGCACTATAACAGTGTAGTGCAGAAATGGCCTGAGTCTACAGTACCTGAAATTATGCTGTCAGCTATATTCTGTAAGTCACGAATTTCCCTGGCATGCTTCAAAGCACATATGGCATGTTCTGCTTGGATGTATCACATTCTTGGATCACAGGAGCACTGCATCAGGGCTAGGTGCATAACTGAGCAGTTGGCAAAGAACTTCCCACGTTCAGAAAAAAAGAAAAGAAAAAAGGGAGTGCTATCTTGTTTATATACCTTTGTTTATGCTGAATGCTTTTGCAGGCTGCCAACTTTTAATTATTGTCCCTGGAAGGACATACTGGACCAAGCCAATCAGCATAAACAAAATAGATACCTTTTGCAACCAAATTAAAACCTGGGAGATGAATAAAAAAATGAGGAGCAGCAGAAAAGGCTGTCTTATGAAGGCTGCAAAATGATGACAACAAATGGACCCTTGCAATGCCACTGAAGAATTTAGCTAATTGTTGTGCTTTCATCTCCTTTGAAAAAAGGGAAAGGGCAAATTTCAATAGAAGCTTTTATAGTTCCACTTAATTAAAACCTGACGGCTTAACAAGACTGTCAGGAAGTAGAGTGTAACTGAGTGCATATATTAGCAGGCTAAATATGCAGTGAGTAACAATGCTTTCCAGCTAACAGGAAGTTCACCTAATGGATTTATTATTCATATGTATATCTGACTGAGTACAAGAAAACATTACATCAGCTGTGTAGTTCCTCAGCATTATTTTTTAATTATTCTCTTTGTTATTCATTCCCCCCATCTCCTCCCTTTCCCACTTGTCTTATCTAATATTAGAACATGCCACGAACAGAATGTTCCAGGTTCATGCATGGCCTAAATGATTTGATTTCACTGAATTGTATTCTGTTTTATGGCTTATTCCCTTCTCTGTGTAGGCCAAAAAGGAAAGTTGGAGAGGAATCTTCTGTGAATTTGTTTGGAATAGTTAGGCGTTTAAGGAAATATCTGTGGTCAGGGGAATTTCACCAGAGGAGAGTGTATGTATGGATATACCTCAGTTAACGAAGCCTCTGAGAGTGAAGTTTAATTTTATGAAGGCTTTTGGCTATACGTGACTAGAAGCGGGTCCCTTCCTACTTTTCCCACTTGGCAGAACAGAAATGCCACTCAGTGTTACCAGCCTACCTGCCAGGCTTGAAGCTGTAATAATAAATCATTTCCCTATCTCTGTTATTCATTCTTTCTTTATTTTATTTATTATATTTGTATGCCACCTTTTCTCCCAGAATGAGACCCAAGGCGGCTTCCAGAAATAAGTTAAATACATTAAAAACAGTTAAAACAGTTAAACATTAAAAACATATAAAATTATGCAAATCTAAAATGATGTTCAGTTTTAAAACAAGTTAATCAAAAAATGAAAAGCTCCACAGCTCACATAAAAGCCTGCATAAAGATAAATGTTTTTGTCTGCTGGTGAAAGAAGAACAGGGAGAGGGCCAGCCTAGCCTCCTGTGGAGGAGCGTTCCACAGGGTGGGAACAGCCACTGAGAAGGCTATATCCCGTATCCCCACCAGGTGAGCCTGGGATGGTGGTGGGACTAAGAGAAAACCTTCCCCTACAGATTGTAGGGTTCTAGCAGGCTTGCATAGGGAGATAATGGATCAACAGCAGACTAATTATTCAGATTGCTAGCAAAGGTTTACTGGAATGAAAACATATATATTTACAGCTCAGATAAGATTAACGTTGCCAGTGAGGGAACACAGACAGACAGAGAGAGAAGCAGAGACAGGAGGTGGCTGTTGGGGATTCCCAAAGCACCCTCTCAATCCAGTAAAGTATAGGTTAACCCTTTGTGTTCCATTTTTCAAAGATTCAGCCTCTTTCAACAGAAGCCTCGGAGAACTGTGCTACAGTGAGATGCTATAGGATTAACTAAAAAAAAAAAAAGTGGAGGTAGATATTCCTACATTTTAAAAAAACACTTCAAGTGGTATGAAGAGGGATAATTTCTATTATGTATTTATGTATGTAATCATTCATTCATTCACTTATGCAAGGCTTACCTGACCTGATTATTTCATTTTGCACATGCATATTGCTAGTTCGGGGGGAAGTTTCCTGAAACATGTTGAATTGCTCTTTTTCTTTGTGGTATCTATATCTACTCTTTCTATGTTATTTCTGCCTCTGCTATCCAAGTTTGCATTAAAGAAGAAATGCCTAGGAACACATCAACTTTGTTAACTGGAGTACACTTGCAATTGTTTGTATATTTACTGTGGACTATCTCATTCTAGGTAGGCTCTTCCATTGAAAAATCACATGCCTAGCATATTTATGTGTACTGTAGATTGACCACTCTGTAAAAGAAGAAAATGATTTCCCATGATGGAGGTTCTGTGATCCGTAACATGCTGCCTGCCACATGGCTGTCCTCAGCCTTTCAGAGGTGACTGCTGAAGCAGTGTCTGAACACAAATGGCTTTACACAGGTCAATAGAGGAAGTCAATGCAATTGTGAAATTTTAACTGTGCTAGATGAAGCCTGAAAGTGTCTCAGAAAGAAAGAAATATTTTGTCATTTGTCTTTGATTGTTATAAATAGGAAAACATTATTTTGAATTAATTATTTTGAATCAAAAAGAGTTGTAGGGAAACAGTCCCTCTTTAAATCAAGCAAGGTGTAATTGACCAAAAATACATTGTCCTCAAAAGTGCTGAAGCAAGAAGGGATATTGAAAATAGATGCTCAGTGCTTCCAGTAAACTAACACATGTTAGTCTATGGCAGCAGAAGCAACAGAGTCTACTGCACCTTAAATACTACAATGTATATTGTGACATAAGTTTTTTTTATCAATACCAAAGTTATCAGTCATGTAGGCTGAAATAAACTTAAGACACTATTCCAATAATCCTAGTCTGATTTGAAAATCATCATCATCATCATCATCATAACCACCACCACTAACACCACCACTGTCATTCTAAAAACTGAGGAATTGATTGGTGTCCTCTCTCACCTTTCTAGTTCTCTTTGTTTAGTGCACACATGCCTGTTTGATTTGGGTTATAGAGTTTGCTGTTTTAGAGTTCTTGATTACCTGGAAAACCTCAATGCACAGCAGAAACTCTCCATTCCAGATTTTTGTTCTTTGCTTGAAAAAATCGACAGCAGAGCTGAGAGCTAGCACATGTTCTCTCTGTGTATTTACTGAAGAGCATTATAATCCCACACTGAAAACTAAAAACTATATGTTTTCAAATCTTGTTTGTTTATTCAAAATGAACATGTGGTGTGGAATGTCCAATGGATATGCCATCTCTACCTAAAATACTTGTGTGTATGCAGATAGTTTCTGTACAAACAATGCAATGACAATGGAGAGATCAGGAGCAAGACTAATGGGTATGACCCATATATCACCTCCAACTATTCATAAAGTCAACTTTTATTAGATCCCACCCATCATTTCCACACAGAACAGGCTAAAACAGAAGAAACCACTTCTTTAATTATACACTTTCGCTTTATAAAGCTCCTGCCTTGCTGTTCTGAAAAACAGGTTGAGCCACTGCTATCTTTTCCTCTGGTATCTGTTAACCTCTTTATGAAAAATATATTAGTGCAAATTCAAATTATGTACCTACCAAGGATAGCAAGAATACAGAATCAAGCCAAGTACAAGGCAGTGTCTTTTGTTACTTTTGCAGAGATGAAATAATTTTTTCACACCTTTGAAATGTGCTGCACTTCTAAGCTCAGAAAGAAACATCATTTTAAATGATTCAACAGCAAATACTTACAAGGAGAACAGCTATGGAGGCAAGAGAAAAACTCAAGAAGGAAACAGATAGACAGTGAATGTCTATCAGGTAGTAAATGCATACTCTGCATTAAAGGGCAATATTACAAGGAACGATGAGAGAGCCAATAATCAGGATGAATGAAGCATTTAGAAGCCATTGGTTTACCAAAAAACTATCCAAACATCCAAGTTACTTCAGACAGAAACTATTAGTGTCTCTATTCCAGCAGTGGGCATGGCCAAAACCAAATGTAGGCATAATTATGGATGGGACTCTTACCTTTGTTCAGTACACAATGAGAGGAAGAAGCAGAGTGTATCCAGGCATTCCCTTCCCTCAAGTTCTTCAAAGTTTTCTTCATCAGCTTTGCATCTGGAAGAAAGGACTTAGTGGAGTAAATAATATCAATTTAGCCTAGAAGAATAAATGGCTCATGACACAGATGACAAAAAGTATGACCTGAACAAAGTTCAAACTGAAAGTCCCGGAGAGTTATGCCTTTAAGCCACAGGACAAAGGTTACACTTCCTCTCAGTTTCAACAGCCTTACGCCATTTCTGCACTACACTGTTACAGTGCTATTATTCACTTTCAACATCCTATGGAATCCTGGGGTTTGCAGTATAGAGAGGCACATTTAGAATTCTCAGACAGAGAGCTCTTTGGCCTCAGTAAACTACAAACCCTAGAATTCCATGGGATGTTGACAGTGGAATAATAGCACGATAACACTGTAGTGCAGAAATGGCCTTAATGTCTTCATGAGTGTCCTCCTCCCTCCCTCTCCTCCTTCTCTTTCTTAAGCACATCTAACTTTGAGCAGTTGCTTGTCAAACAATACCTGTAGGGATTGAAGAGGAGGGAAAAGAATTCAAAAAGTCTGTAAGGTTGAAGGAGGTGAGAACAATGAAGAGGTTGGAAATTAAAGAATGCATTGGTGTGGTAACTGGGAGAGAGGGGGAAGCAGCGAATAGAAAATATTAGAAACAAAAATTAGTGTAGCTCTTCTAGACTAAAATCTCATTGCTAATCTCAACAAGAGAAAGCCCACTGAATCAATAGGATTTACATATTTGTTGACTTACCATTCAGCTATCAATTCAACAGATCTGTTCTATCTAACAAGTATTACCTATGAGAAAATCAAAACCCAGGTAACACCAGGTAAATATGCTAGTAACTTACATAAAGGTAGGGAGGGGAGGGGAATGTTGCTTTCAGAACTGATTAAAGAATAATGGGGAAGTTGGATAAGCTGATATACAATACGGTCAGTAAAGTTAGAATTAGTGTAACTTTAAAAAACTTTGCCAGTATTCTACTTGAAATGTTATACAAAAGAGCAACACATGAAGAAAAAGATATAATGCTTACAAATTAATATAGTAACGTACACAACTTAAGTATCAGATCATAGACATACCATAAATCAAATCAACAGCAGACATTTCTGGAGTCGCTAATGCATTTTCTCCATGTGGAACAATTGTATTTTATTCATCTGTAACTGTTCTGTATTCACAACCCCTACTTAGTCACAATTGTGACACTGTTGCCACAATTATAACTCCTCCCCCTCCCTCATTCTGCCTTCCCAGGCATTGGCTACACGCAGGGAAGCAGGTTCTCTCTGCTGGCAATTGGAAAATAGGTAAGTGATTTTCTGTGAGATTTGGTGGTGGGAATTTCAGGCCGGAAGAGGTTTCACAGTTGAATATACCCGTTTTGTTTCTATTGTAAGCAGTAAAAGAGTGCCCCTGCATGCTTCCTAGCCAATATTTTTCCATCTTAGATCTTACCAGTGTTAGGGATCAGCTCACTGCTTAGACAACCTACAGTGTCCTATTCAAATTGTGCTGATTTTGCTAACTTTACAATAAATGCCAGTTCCCAGTGCTTTGCAGTGATCTTTTTGTTATATGTAACCATTCCAGGGTCTTTGCAGTTGGAGAAATGCAACCCATTTTGCTTGAGGGTTGTGAATAGGGCATTGCAAAGGGTCAAACAGGGATGTAGCTAATAAACAATGTAGTGGCATTTTAGCCCTGGGAAAGTAAATATTTTTGCACATGCTCTATATGCTTTACGAAATCATTGTTCCCCAGCTTATTAAAAAAACTCCCCTTTCTTCAATAAAGTGTCTTTCTTTCCCTGCTCATGTAAGACATAGTTTCGGCTGCATTCTTGCTGAGTGGGGAGGGGAAGTCCCTTTGGCCAAAGTTGGGAATCTTTCCAGGCTGGCTCAGATTTCACCTGCAATTGCATGGACTACTTGGGTGGTCCCTGAGGATCTAATGTTTTGAGTTTGTTGTTGCTTTTTTTATTTTTATTTTTTATTCAAAGTTGACTGTTTACTGTGGGTTCAAGTCCCACCAGAGTCACCCAGGTGACTATTCACTGTGGGTTCAAGTCCCACCTGTGTCGCTGGAAGTCCTATCAATGTTTTGAGTGTGGGTTCAAGTCCCACTTGGCTTGGTTCTAACACTATCTAACACACCAAAAGTGAAGGAATGCAGAATCAGCTAGCACAATACAACATTATTTTGCCAGAAAAATGTTGCTTCTAATAATCACTTCAATTATTATGAAAAGAACTCAATTTTAAATTTAGCAGATGAATCTTAACTAAATAGCTGATGTAGAATACTGGGTCTGAAAATCAACTCAATCCTTCCAAACCATAAAGAAGAACTTCAAAATCTGAGCTGAAGGACTTGTTTTCAGGTCATTCTTATTTGGGAATAAAGCCCCTGGTCACATCACTCCCAAGGCAGGTCAGGACGAAGACGCGAATGAGAATTTCCTAAGATATCTCAAGTCTGAAACAATTATCTCTTTCAGAAGTGTCTATAAATCATTCTGAGACTCTGCATCCTTAGAAGCTGGAGTTTTTTCTTCATCAGTGTGTAATATCACACAAACTAAAAGTGAAATATAATGTGGAATCAGCTGGTGTGAGCCACTGATGCTATTTGCCAGAAAGATGTTGCTTCAAGTAATCACTTCAAAAGAAGCAAATCAAGCTGAAATCTGTATGAAAAGAACCCCGTTTTAAAGTTAGTAGAATCTTCACGCGCTTTGGATTTTGCTTTTATTTTTTTTAAAAAAAAATCAAATAGATTTCATTTAAAATAACCTCAATGTGGAAAATATTATTTAAAAAAATCAGTTTGAGATATAGCTCTCAAATATATATATATGTGGAGTTAAAAATATCATTTCTAATACATTTGCTGGCATTTCACTCTATTTTTTTTTCTTCTGTTACAGCCCTCCCCATGCTTTGGTTTACAATTAGTACCTGTATATCTGAGCTAACCTGAGCTAACCTGCCTGTTTTCTCCAGAATTATCCAAACTATTGTAGTGCACAGAAATCCATGGCTACCATCATGATTTTGCTTTAGAAGCAAAAAGTCTTTCCTTGCTTTGATACTGTGGTGCAGTCGCTGGTCAAAACAACACCATGGTCACATTATACATTCTCAACCCTATGAAATATGTTAGAGTTGATCTCAGATGGCAGGAGGGCAGGGAGTACAGAATATCCCATTCATCATATACTTATGAGGGCATTCATCGTTATTCCACTGTGCCTCATACTTTGAAAGATGAGCAGCAGAGAACATATGGAAAGAGTTTCAAGTAAGTTCTTTTTTTTTTTTTTTTGCTTTCTTCCTTTCTTCCTTTTTTTTTTTTTTGAAATAATCTATTTGGAGAATCACAACACCCCTGTGTTCAGTTGCACTTCATATATTTCTAGCCCTCTATCTCCATCTGCATTTCCCTGCACTGCCATTAAAAATGAAATGCAAGCTTGCATTGAATTATGTTTTTAAAAATGGTGGGTTTTTTAACAGCTCTGGCTGCAACAGGAAAGTTTTCCTTTGAATTTCACAGAAAAGCCAGCTCTCCTTCTGGCCCTGCATAGCGGCTAAGCCAAAGTCAGGGGTGAATAGGGTTACCAGACTAGATCTGGGGGTGAGGTCCTGTAATTTTAAGCCTTAGAAGGATGAAGTACAGTTAAGTTCCATCAAGGAGGGCAAAGGTACTGGTCCTCTCTCACCTTCTAAACCCCAGCTTTCAGCCTTATCCATTCTATCCCAATATGGCTGTAGCCTTGCCAGTCAAGAATTATGGGGGGCTTGCATCTAGCTCTGTTCTTGTCACTGGATGCATTGCAATAATGTCACCTTCACTGTTTACCTCAGGTGACAGGAACAGATCCAGGTGTTTGTAGCACGTTTTGTAATTTGACTGTTTATTGGAGAGCAAACATGGGTTTAATTTATTAGTCTGATTGCTGAAGCATACATCTCTGAGGAAATCCCACTGTGGGAAGGAAAGTAAGTTAATGCAAGGAATTCACCTTTTCTTTAACATCTAGATCATGGATGGAGAAAGTGTCTCTTTAGGCCACATGCAGTCCCCAGACCCACATTTGTGGGCCTCAAAGCCTCATGCCAGTCCCTCCCAATACCCCTCCCATCCCCCAAATTTGTAATTAATTTTTCTTTCAGGTAATTTTCATCTGAAAATTGCTCCAGCCCCCCAAAAAGTATGCAAGTGCACACAAAAAATCCCCCCAACCCCTCAACTACCTTTATACGCCTCCATTTCACTGTTACTGTAGTTTAGGCCTGCCTGGCAATAGCACTAGATATCACTTTGATATCATAATTTGGCCTTATCATACCACCCTTCTCCACATGTTTGTGAGGCCTCCGGACAAGCACGAAACTAGGCCCGGCACTTAACTGCTGAAATATTCTCAAACAATACAGGCACACCAGAAATAGCCAGATCGCAGCTTCAGGGACCTCCCTGGCAAACACCACATTATGTATGTGCGCTACCTAAAAAAGGCTTCCTGCCCCGAGCAGGTAACTTGACAAAGACTGAACTGTCAAGGATTGCACATTTACATACTGACTACACCATTGTTAGTTCAGCTCTTGATTCCATCATGCTAAATTGTGACCTTTTGGAGACATAGTCTCACACCCAAAACTCATTGTTATCTCTGAGTAAGGCATAGCCTGCAGTTACACTTCTCTCTATAAAAACCCCTGATTCCGAGACCTTCCTGGGATCACCCCCAAGTTCCAGACTGCCTTGCTGCTGCTTTGCTTGGCGAGCTTCCCCTCAGCTCCACGTGCTGAGCCACACCGAACCCCGGCATCACTCTCTATCTTTTTCCGGGCTTCAGGAACACGTGTCATATCACCCAAACCATCTATCCTTCTGAAAATCCCACTATCTTACTCACACCTTTATTTTCCTTAGTTATCTGTGTGCATGTGTTGCTTACATTGTGTGCCTGTATTTAATAAAAGATCATTCGTTATTTTCAAACCGTTCTCCTTGACTTGTCCTGACCCCTTAAACACTGGGTTACAAGATCCTGCTAAGTTACCCTGCCTCTCGTAACACTGAAGCAGTGCTCTGAGCTAATTTTCCCCACCTATAGTTGAGCACATTTTGGTGTCCTTCCCAGGACCCCCAGTAAACAGGGTAACATCACCTCCCTAGCAATTTCAGGATGTGAATTGTTTCAACTTCCAATTACCACTTTGGAGGAGAAATAAAAGTGTTTTGGCACACTCATGGAGCAGCATGTGTAGGAGAGGGAATGGAAAATTGACCCTGATTACTGTGCAGGTGCCCACCCAAATTTAGATTAACCCAGAGAGAGTCACAAAGATACATACCCAGACAGAGTGCACACCCAGAAATATACACATGAAAATGTGCAGAACTCCCTGCCCTCCCAGCTTATAGGCATCTATAGTTCAAACCCATTGCTGCAAGAATTCTTTCTTTCCTTCTAAATCTCAAGCTTTGCTCCAGAAAGGCATAATCAGAAATTAACTCACATATTCTAATTTCAAAGCAACTAAAGCAGAAGCGCCTAAAAGACTCACACCTTCACATTTTGTTACCATCATTTAATAATTCCATCAACTGTTAGAGAATGCTTGCAAACTGACAGGTAACAACCACCCTGTGTTTAACACAAGTTTTATTCTTTTTACTTAATTATTCATTTAAGCTTCTTGAAACAGAGTTTTTGTATTTAGTTTAAAGTGGTAGATCTTCTGTTCCCATTTTTATTTGCTTTTGCCAGTCTACTGTGATTTGATCCTCCACAATAAAAGAGATTGTTTGGAGAAATTCACTTGGCTCCTGCATAAATCAGAAAACACAGAAGTATACTCATGCAGGAAGAAATTCTTCTTAAGTCTCCATGCTACAAGACAATCGGACTACAAAACATTGCTGCAGCCTCCACATTGCAGCTTTTGCCATGTTTCTGTTTCCTTTTGAGAAACCAAAATCTGTTTCTTTGCACCAAACTGTGTTCCATATGCCCTAAATTAAATCCCTTCTTTTAAAGAAATTTGATTTAGCATTCCCAAGCCTTTGTAGCCTTCAATGTTTACATATACACTACCCTCATTCTTACCCTACATGGATAGATGGTTGGAGCCAAGCACGGCAGCTGGTTAATCCAAGTTTTAAATGAAGCTCTTTGCAAACATTTGGAGTCATAAACTCTTCAAGTTTGATCGCTGAGAACCTTTTCCTCCATCATTTTAAGCATTCTGGACAAGTGAGGGGAATAAGATATAGTTTCAGAAAGGAATGGGGGGGGGGCAAGTAGTCTGTAAGAGCTTGGCTTGGTGAAATTTTCTATGGGGTCTAGCAGCAACTGAGGGCACAGAGTAAAACTTACAGTAAGCATAAATACAACAAAACATCCATTTCTCCTTCTGGTTAACACTGGCACTTGTGGGATCACAGGCAATGTTGCTGTCAATCTTCATTTTGCAACAGTAATTAGGTTTCCTGGCCTTTCCGTGCATCAAAATCTTGCTCACACCAACCTGCTTTGTTTTCTTTGAAATTCAGAGAAGATAATAACAAATCCTGATCTTTATTGGGCCTTGGTGAAGTTTTCAGCAGCCTTAATTGGTCAGCAGCTGTGAAGGTTTTGTTTAATCTTGCAGAGAACAGCTGACCTACTCTTGACTCAAGAGGCCATTTGATGCTTATATATAATTTTGGTGTTTATTTCACTCCCCCTCCTGCTCTTCTTTGGAAAAGATTGACCAAACTGATATTAAATACTGTTTATGACATTGTATCCTTGCAAGCATCAGGAATATGAACACTCAGCTCAAGGATGGTTATGGTAAATGAATCATTTTTTAAAAAACAGGTTTTTGTTTTTTTTTGGCTTTTTCTCATGCATCAGTTTCACATTTAGAGATTAAATCTCCATCAATTTCATTCTTGAACACAAGAACAAATCATTTTTTATCATGTTTCTCCTTGCTTTGAGAAAGTTTTCAAAAACTGTGAAGTTTTCGAGGATCATCGATCAGGACTTCTTTAGTACAAAAGATGTTTGATATTTTTTTCACTGAAAGTAGCATTTTCTGAACGGAAAAGTTATTTTTCATGTATAAATGCTATTTTCTGTTCAGGAAGAGAAAAAGTAATATGTCTTGAACTTCAAAGATTCTCATCGCTCCAATATTCCCATCACAACATTCAGAAAACCAGTTTTCATCCATCACTCAAATGTTTTTAAATATTCTTTCCATCTCTACTTCTTAGGCATTTTTTAAAAAATAAGAACTTAAAATTTATGAACAGCTTAATTGAGTGGGGGTAGAACATAGGACTGTCAGCTTTTGGAAAGAGTCAGCTTTGTGGGCAAACTTTGACACAATATGGCCATTTCCACTGTTAATAGTGCTATTATTCCACTTTCAACATCCTGTGGAATTCTTGGGTTTGTAGTTTACTTAAGTCAAAGAGCTCTCTGGCTGAGAATTCTAAAGGCCCCTCCTTAAACTGCAAACCTCAGGATTCCATAGGATGATGAAAGTGGAGTAATAGCACTATAAATATAACAGTTTTTGTGCAGAAATGGCCCAAGGCTGTAGCCCTAGCTATTTATTTATGCACTGTAATTTTAAGCCAAAAAGGCTCCAGAGAAGTTTACAGATAAATAAAAAAAGGTCATCCTTAGCTGAAAGGTTACCACATAGGCATTTCCGCACGAAACTGTCATAGTGCTACAATTCCACTTTCAGCATCCTATGGAATCCTGGGGTTTGCAATTTCGGGAGGGGCCGGCCAGGATTCCATAGGATGTTGAAAGTGGAATTGTAGTGCTATAACAGTCTCATGTGGAAATGGCCATAAAAGGCACTGAACAAAAGGAAAAGGGAATGAAGAAGGAAAAGTAAAATCAGAAACTACTTGTTAATGTTACATGGTTTTTAGAAAAACAGGGTGAGAGAACAAGGGTCCTTACCTTGTACTTCGTTGGGCTTCAAAGTAACAACCTCCTCTGTCTTTCCTCAGAGATCTGGGAATGTGGCTTACAAAGTGGGCCTCAGCCTTCTGAAGACGACTTGAAATCTCCCAGCTTTCTTTTCACTCTTGTTACTACAGGAAAACTGATAAAAAGAAAAGAAAGCAGAGACTGTAGTCCTTGTGGTCTGCTACTTCCTCTTTACACAATTTGGATATCAGTCTTTGCTTATTTTACTCTATCATGGAAGAAATAGAATCAAGAGTTTTGTCTAAAGTGGTGAACATTGTGAGAAATTCTGTGCATTTTATTTCTTCATATTTCAGGATTTTTGTTACAAGAACAACATTTTCTGCACAAAAACCCACAGTTTTCTGTGTCAAGAATAATATTTATATATGCATAAATATGTTTTCTGCACAGAAGATAACATTTTATTGGGGGAAAAATGTGTGTGTTTTATTGAGGGGGAGCCCCCCCCCCAGAATAAAATTTTGAACTGTTAGTAGTCCTCAAAAACAGCTCAGTATTCATGGATATTCTCAAATCTGGGAGAAAAATTGTGAAATCATTCTTTTTCTTCTGAGAACAAAATTTGTAATTTATAATTATTTACATCCCTACAAAGCAGTCAGCTCACTATATCGAAAGGTAAGGCTGGTCGTGAGTACGCTTCATGATACATAATGATGGATGGAAGAATGCTGGAGCAATTCAGCCTTTTTGTGAAAGGTGACATAGGAGACTTGGTTCACCTTGCTGGGACTAATGTTAAGACGTAAACTTAACTATCCACAGCACTGGGGGGCTTCTCTGAATGTTGCAGAGAGATTCTCACAAATTTAAAGCCATCAAAATATATTTAATACAGACATTTTCAGAAAAAAAGGCTTTTAAATGCTTATTTTGGAAATATGTTTCTGAACACTGTGTTTAAGGAGGTGTTAACATAATTTTTTGAAGTTTTTCAATTAAATTGTGGGTGAATGGGGAAACAAGATGGGACAAATGGAGTGAAGTAAAAGTGACATCAACTAGAAATGGAACTAGTTGCTCATTGAGGGCTACTAACTTAAACATGCATTGGAATATCTGTTGAAAATGAATAAAATTATTACATCTCTGCAATTAGAGATATTTTGAATTATCTGGACACAATGGAAACCTTCCATTTTGTCTTTGCCTTATCACTGGGTTCTGACATTTCCTCTCCCCTGAGCTTTCAGCTACTGGCCACCAACATATGTTTTCTTGTGATGCTCTGGTGACCATTTTACTACATGAAGGGCACAGTTTGAAGTGGAAACTTATTTCCTCGGTGTGGGAGATCATATCTACAGGACTCAGCACCATGGCAATATTCAGTCTTATTAAGTGATGCTTCACTTGCACAAACGAGCTACTGCAGTTCATAATACACAAAACTTCTTTCCTATTTTCAAATCATTCAAACTGGAAAAGAGTCCTTTTAGGTGCTACACTGAAGTAAACAGTTTCACAATCTCTTAGATGGAGATCCATGTGTGACCTTTCTTCCAAATATTGAGAAGAAAGGTCACAATGATAAAGAATGGAATTAGGGAAAAAAATAGTAAGGTCTTGTCCTGGCCTGTAATAGTCTGTAGAATTCAGAGAACAATGATTTTGAAAGTGATGAGGACAGTCAAAATACAGGACAACCCCTAAACATATCTATCCAAAAGTCTGACTGAGTTCTGTGGAGCATAGTCTCAAGTAAGTGTGGTTAGAGATGTAAGGAGCATTAACAAATTTTCTCATTCTGGACAAAAAAGGGAATCATGCCATCAAGTCAAGAAAGCAGTCATCTGCTACAACTTCTTTCACTATGGAGCTTTGCAAAGAAAAAAATAAATAAAGACATGCTTCTTCTGTACAAAAACAATGGCTGAGGTTCTGCACCATAAGCAGCAATGTGTAACTTTACAATGCTGGAGCTACATCACTTACCAGTACTAAATCATGTTAGAGAACTGTGATGATGCAAAATGGGGCAGTGTGCAAGATGTCCTATTGTGAAATAAGGGTTCTCACTGTACAATGGAGCATGGTGAAAGGTGGAGCCATTTTTCTGACCAGGTGCTGGGGCCCCATGACTATTCACTACCATGTGTTCTAGACTGCATGAGTTTTCCATGTAGAATAAGAAGATTACCGACTGCCCAGGATTCTCTTCATCGAGGTTTCCTGTCATTTAGGAAGACCATTCTTTGTCTGTTTTCAGTCCCTGCCAGCTTACATCCTGGGAGGCAGAGAGAGGTAGAGAAATGCTAAAAGAAAGAACTGCATGTACATCAGAAAGCCTCATCTTACTCACCCTAAGATAGCCCACAATATGTTTTCTAAAGTGTGATAGAAACACTCATCACTGAAGTAACATTCAACTATCATTCTGTTCAGCTTCTCATATGGAATAGTGTGTTGAGTGAGTGGGGATGTTTTCCCTACACATAAGGCAGAGGCAGCAAGTGTGAAGGATGGGTGGGTATGCACTTTTCAGAATTGGTCTAATGCTCAAGGGCTACCTTTCTGATTTTTTAAAAAAGAATTGTTTTAGGTACAAAAAGCACAAAAGTAAAAATGACAGCAAACATGTAGCTTAAATTCATAAAGTTAATCAAGGGAAAGTGACACCACAATTTTTCTTTTCTTTCTCCTCCACTTCTTCATCTACATCACCTCTGTCCCTTCCAGAGACTCTAGCTCTGAAGACCCCACAGAACCAGGCATTCAGGAAGCTAACGCACAGAGCAAGCTCCCTGGAGCCACGTAGGGACTTTGGCTGTGGTTACTGTCACTTCCTGCTTGTTGGGCTGGACTGAGACATCTGCCATTCTAGTACCAATTTCTGGTGTACCCCAAACTGGAATAACTTGCTGCCAATTTTTGCCAGCATACTACACTGGCAAAACACCTGCCAGCATTTTTAACAGCAAGTTGTGTGTGTGTGTGTGTGTGTGTGTGTGCATGCATGCACATGTGTTGTTTTTGATTTTGTTCTGCTTGTAAAGGATTAAAAGAGATTTAGTGGGGGTGTCTTTTGGGCATTCAGGTTAGGGGTCATACACAGCATATGGACCACATTTTAATTTTAATTTAATTTGTGTTTTAATTTTGTGTTCTTTGAATGTAACTATTATTTTTAATTATTGTAAGACAATTTGAGTCCCAAACAGGAAAAAAGTGACATGTAAAGATGACGATGATGATGATTTTGTCCATCCCTGATCTAAGATTACCAAACACTTTGTATCCTTAAGTGTTAGTGAAAGCTGAATGCAATGCTAGTTTTAATGTGCCTCTTTCTGAGTTTTATGAAGTGATCTGTAATTGAATATTGCAAACACAATCACAATTTAAAATCCAATATAATTTTTTAACAACAATATAACAATTATATATTGCCTTTGACACATATACCTTTCCCAAAAGTTCCAAGCATCCCATGAGATGTCAGTGCAGCACCTGACTGACAGAATTTTCTGCCTGCGCTGTTCAGTTGTATGCCAACATTTGGATGCATATCTTATAGCCTCACATAAAAGACACAAAACAGATGGAAATGCATAAAATAAATTCCACTATTAGAAATTTACCTAACAGGGATTTATTGCCTACTAAACACATAACTGCAAAGGTCACTATCTTATTCAAAGTGAAAAGGGTCTGCTCCTTATCCCTGGCAACTGCAACACCCCTCCTTTTCAGCTCGTCCCTCTCTTTTTGAACTCAGCCAGCAAGTACAGCCCTTTTCTTAGAGTTTCTCCACCCAATGGCTTAAACCAACATCTCATAGGGGTTACATTGCCACAAGGCTCTGTGGTAACAGTTCTGTTCATGTGAAGCAGCTCTGCAACCATTTATGTTGATTTCAGCTATTTTGCTTCATAATGTCTAAGGCAAGTGGTGTACTGCAAAACAAAATTTGTACACAAAACAAATACATATAGCTAAAGTGTTTTTCACATTCATTTTAACTAACACATCCAACATGCCTTTTTTTGGGGGGGGGAGCCCTGTCAAGTTCTTTCCTCTAATTTGCTCCGTACTTTACAACTTTGGGGGTACTTCAATAATTCAGCATTTGGTGCTTTCACTTATCTCTACTTCAGTACTTTGGTTCTCCTTTGCTTCATTATTCATTAGCTCCATTTATTATATTCTTGTTTGAATGTTTTCCACCAGTTAAAAGTGTTGTGTATTTTCTTCACAGCCAATCAGATGTGAACAAAGCCTAGGGCCAGTTTCAAGACTCACTAAAGTATAGGAACTGCTGCAGGCTGTTTTCTTCCAGCAGAGTTGATGAAAGGTGATGTGATTGGGAGTGAAGGATCAACTGCTTCATCAGTACAGATGTCTTGAGATATGAAATTATTAGGTTGCCATAGAGGTTATATCCTACATCAGCAGAATGTTGTTTCTCTCAAACTCAGTCCTCTGTGAGGATGAAAAATGATTAGTTTTAGCAGCATTAAAGGTTCTCAGTTAATTTGAAAGGAGAATGGAAACAGATAGCAACCTATCTTGGCTCCCTCTCTAAAATTTGATCCAGAGTGATTTTTAACTGGTTTCTTTGTTGTTCCTCCTTTATGTTGCTTAAAGAACTCAGGGACAGCTAAGGAGGATGAGTAGGCAAACAGTAGTAAGAGTGGTAGAAGCCGAAATGTTCACTTTTGAGAAGATCTGAAACGGTGCTGAAACACTTGGAAGTAATAAGGTATGAGCGATGTGTTATGGTATGAGTTAAGGTATGAGTTAAGTGTCACTATTTTTTTTTATCTAATACAATATTTATATCCCACCCTTTATCTTTTTTTGTCTTTGTAATTCTAATTTCCTGAAGACAATGTCTACATTTAGCATCTTCAAATCATGGAATATTAATTCTTTATCTAAAGATCTCAGTAAAACTATATTTAAAATAGTATAAATAAAATAATTTTAAAAGGCTAAATACACGTTAAACAGTTAACAAATTGAAGGATGTGATAAAAGGGTTAAAATAGTTTAAAATGAATAGAAAACATGTGTTTGGGGAAGATTTTCTAAAATCAGATAGGCCTCAAAAGCTTCCATAAACAACTTTTTTGAAAAACTGGGTGCCTAAATAGCAGCAGTGTTGACTCCAATCAGAATTTCAAGGGGAGGCTTTCCATAACTTGGGTTCAGTAGAGAAAACTATTTCTTCTATCCTCAGACAGCATATTGCTCTGAATGGTAGGGCACAGAGGAGGACCCCTCCACCATGCCTTAAATCTCAATCAGGTACATATATGGAGAGTTCGTCCTTCAAATGTGAAGGTCTCAAGCTATTTAGGGCTTTAAATGTCTTCACCAGTGCTTTGATTTCAGACTGGAAACATAATGGCAGCCCGTTCAATTCTTTTAAAACAACTGTCCTATGGGTTTAGGTATACTTAGTTTGCTTAATACCAATTAGAGTAGATCCATTAAATGATCTCTTGAACAATGAGTAAACACATGGGTCAGTAAATACATGGATCCTGTACTGGGGGAATGGTGGGATATGAATAAAATAAATAAATAACTAGGTAAAGGCAGATGATTTAGTGATTCTGCTTTAGTCAGGATTAACCATAGTATTTAGGTCACAGTGTTTCAGAAGGTCTGGACCCAGGCAACATAGGGCTTCATTTGTCATGGTCATGAATCATGCCTGGATACAGTCTGGTAGCCAGTGGAGCTATAACAAGGGAACTATGTCTTCCCTGCAGTCATCCCCAATTAACAGTCTGGTTGCAGCATTTTGCACCTCCACAAGACTCTAAACACTTTTCAAGGTATCTTGACACAGAATGTGTTATAGTAATCCAGATGAGATATAACCGAAGCATGTGCCAGTGAGTTCAACAGCACACACAACTTGGAAGCCTTAGAGTGTAACCTCATTCTGCACAGACTGAATATCTATTTCCTGATCTGCCTTTTGGCTGATCTAGAGTTTCTTCATCTTGTCTGGATTAAGCTTCAATTTAATTACCTTCTTCTAGGGCATTACTGATACTGGGAATGGAACCAATGAGCTAGTGTTATGTTACTCCATGAAAGAGAATGTTTGATTTTTTAAAAAAAAATTTATTTTTTTTTTATTTGGAAAAAGGCAATGACACATCTTTCTTCATCATATACTGTTGGAGGAATAAGGTATCCAGTATGTAAAATGTTTATTTTCTGCTTCAGTGTAGGAAACAGTATATCCTTCCAAAAGATTCATAAACCTTTCATGATGATTTAGATGTGAAAGTACTGTATGTTGAGTCATACAACCCAGTCAATCAACTGCTGTTTAGGCTGGTGGTGGGCAACAATCTAGGATCTTGGACAAAGATCCTTAACCATTCTTTTATTTGAGAGACAGATGATGAATTTCTCAGGGGTTGGATCTGAGACATTCTAAATGTAAGAAAAATGTTCAGCCCCTGGATGTGCTACCCTCCTAGGTAATTGTATCAGTTTCCTGCTTGAATTTACAAAGGACACTGTAGCATATTGTGAATTTGATTGCTAGTTATGCATGAAGACAGAGGCTAGGTCCCAGTGCACACTGGCACACATGTATGGAATAGGCCGAGTACAGCATTTTTACATCTGTGAGAACTAAACCATAGAAGACTTAGCTTTTTAATGCAGTCCTTCCTGCTGCTACCTGAATTGTTAAGGTACTTTCTGGTCAGGCAATAAAATTTGTTTTATAATGGTGGGGAGAAATAATGTAACCTTACCAAATAAAATATGAAATTAATTCCTTGTATATTATGGATAACAGGATAGGAGGAGATTGCATAAAAGTGTGCTATTACATATTCTTTGCATATCAAATGCTCTCCATACTTCTTTATTGAAATTATTATGTGTCAGTAGATGAACTGTTGCTGTTAGCTTAAGGGCAAGTGCTTTGTATGCATTTTACAGTAAACAGTATTCTGAAATGTATTATCAAACATACTGCATAATCTAATATTAAAAATGACTTATATTCAAAAGTCTATTCAAAAGATAAAACACTGGCAAAATGCTAAGATGTGTTCTTATGTCAAACAATGTGAAGTTCACTTTTCATTTACTAAAAGGGAAACTCGGGGCTGCAATTGACTTTTCTTTCCTCCCACTATAAGCATGTAATCAATTCCAATTGAAATTGCTTTTGAGACTCTGTTATGCAAATAAATTCACTTAGCATTTACCAAATGAAAGTTGAAAATGCCTTTAGGTGACTAAGACTGTGTGGAGAGCAGAAACCACAAGAAGATGGAGAACAAATGTTTTGCTAAAAACAACTGTGTGGTAGAAAGGAGGAGATGAAAACATGCTTAACTCATTATTTATGATGCTGAAAAACACTTGATGTTTCACCCTTATTTCCTGACTCCATTCTACCTAGTGCACACATTTTGGACTAGACCAGTGTCACAATTGTTTGTTCTTTATTGGCAGTGAACTACCAATGAGTTTGTGACTACTAAGAAGAAGTGCATATTCTGGAAACTGTTGGTCTGGCACAGAGAAAAAGCTTACTATTGTTTTTTTTAAATTTAAGAATGGTGAGGAAAGAAAAGAACCCTAAATTTAGATAGAGACCCTAGAACTGGCTCAATATCCTACATCACAAATTCCTACCTCAGCTCCTTAGACCTACCTTAAGAGCCAGCAGCTGCCGCAAAAATGATCTGTTCTGCGGGTGATTGCAAGCAGCAGGGTGATTTTTCCATCCTCCTCCCACCAGTAATGTGGTGCAATAAGGAGTTGCAACAGGAGTTCCACTTCTAGTCCTCCATTGCTGGCAGGTAAGGGCTGGAAATGTCATCTTTCTGAACCCCAGCCACTAGAAGAACAGACTTCCATCCCTCACAGCAGCTCCTTGGAATTAAGGCAACAGGAAGCTGGAAGAAATGCAGATGTTCAAGCTTTCCCCAAAGTTGTGATTTCATGAAGTCCAGAATCCTGCTTCAATCATCTAAAATTACCCAACCTCACTTATCCTTAGGGTCATCACCATGTTGGTTTTTATGCTGCTTTTCCATGGTAAAACCATGCTCAGATTGGTTTACAGTAACATCCTAAAAAGTGTCATAACACAAGACATCAAAAATATAACAAAATTGAAATCTAGAGTAAGAAAATGGTACAATGGGCAAAATACTTCACAGTAATAAATAGTCATTGTTAGCTTTGGGGATGTAAATCCTTTATTAAGAAAGAATGAATAATTCATTTTTCCCCTGCTGTGGGAGAAGATGCATGAATTAAGTAAAAACAGGAAATTGCTCTGTAGTTTTCTCTTGATATTTGAAGGACTCATAGGTCCTTTCCACGCAAGGCTGTTATATCACAGTAGCGTTGTATTGTCGCTTTTACATCTGCACATTAAACCAGTTTGACGTCGTTCTGTCTTCCATGGTTCCGCAAGAGTTGAGGTCTTAGCATGGTTAACATCGATGTTAAACCAATGTATTGTAAAAATGGAAAAACTCTGATGTAAACAACTATTTCTGCTGTGTTTTTTCCTACATGCAGAAGCGTTACATTGATTCACACACTTGCACTAAAATGTAGCAATGATTTCTACAACTCTTTTTTTTTTAATTGACCAATCAGCAGCAGCGGGGTGGAGCGAGGGAGAGGAATAGGAGTTCCACGAGAATTGATGATGCAGAAGCTACAAACGATTTTCTCTGCTTTACGTCAATAGAAACTGGAGAGCATGCAAATAATAATTGGGGTAAGTCAGAGTAAAAAAACACTGCTCATGAAACACAGTGAAACACTCTTCCACTCTAGTGTGGAAATGGCCATAGCAGTGCACATAAATTATTCTACAGAGAAAAATGTGGGTCTTCTTGAGCACACACACACAAAAAATTTATATGAAGAAAAAGGGTTTCTTGCACATAAAAAAAATGTTTTTCTTTCCAGAGTAATTCCTGCACAAAAGTTCAGGATTTCAAAAACCAGGAGAAATTCTGTAAAATTCTTGCTGTTCTACTATGTTTTCCAGCAGGGATTCCCAACTGTTAGGAAACCTGTTTCTTTGTTTGTTTGTTTTTGGCATATACAAATTAATAATTGTGAATATATTTTCCTCTCTCACACCCATCTCCTTCCTTAGCTGTGTGGAGGCATCAGGAGAGGGTCTGTGGTGCTGAGAAATAGGAATACAAGCTGTCCCTTAGCTGGCCAGGCAGCAACCAATGGAGGAGGAGGAGGGCCAGAGGTGGGTTTTTAAAGGGCTGCAACCTTATATCATAGCAGCTGAGAGAGAATGTTCCCCTGGAAAAGAGGCACTTGAGGTGTGTGCGGGAGGGGGGAGTTTTTCCAACCTTGAAAATAATCAAATCCATAAAAGTTAAATCCACAAAGGCAGAAGGGTATAGGGCCACCATACTGGCCCACCCCCTTCCCTCTCCTTTCTCTAACCTGGTTTGGATTCTGGATGCCCATTCCCCACTCAACGCCTCAGCCCACTTCCCACAGACAGATATCTGCTCTATATGTTAAATAGGCTATATCAAGTGCACACTTGTTATCTGAATGGATAAATGCCTATGGCTTAATATTATTTCCCATTGAGGCTTATGTGTTTCATTGATAGAAAGCATATAAAGGTTCAGTTCTTTACAACAGTTAAACCAAATGATAGCCTGTTAGTGAATGTTTGCTAGGATGAATATAAAAATATAAAGAAAAATATGAAAGGGATGAATACAGTGTTAGAGGTGTGAAATAAAAAGTCACTATATATAATATGTGCCTAGGCAGGGAGAGATCTTTGTTCCTTCCTGAGGGAGATGTGTGTAAACATATGCTATTAGGTTTATCTTAACAGAACATCTAAAAGATCATTAAGTTGCCTACTCATATTCTGAAATTCCCATACCTAAAAGTACTTAAGTAGAGTGTGGATGATAAATCTGCCAGGTGGACTGTACAATTGCTCACAACCTGTGAGCTTAGGTAACTAGAAGATGATGACAGGGGCTCAAAACAGATACAGGTTAGCAAACAAATGGCAAAGAATCCTCAGTCCCTCAGTCTAAAGAGATGGTGTGGGGAATCATGCCTGTTCACTTCCCCCTTTTAGCATAATAATTTCCAGTGGTTTAACAGGAATGACAAACACCTGTGGAATGTCTTTAGTATCATATTCAAGTATATATGATCGGTATAATCTTAACACTCTCTGAGTTAACATTCTCTGAGTTAACTCACTGAAAATTAAATGGCATGAAGGATTACAAAATGCAACTGGATATCTTCAAATGGGAACTCTTCTAACCCTGGCATCTCTTCCAAGGTAGATAAATGGATGAGGCACATGCTTTTGACATGGTTTTCCCATCCATTTTAGTGAAAGTGCCCAATAAAAGTTCAAATACACATTGGATACCTGCATTGTAATGGTTCCACTCCATGCCGTTTCGTATGTACCAATATCTTGCCTGATTTTCACCTTTGCAGAGAAATGTTGCAATATTTAGCTCCTACGATATCTTGACTCATAAGAACATAAACTGGGCTCAGCTGGATCAGTCCAAGGATCCATTTAGTCTAGAATGCCATTTCCAAAAGCAGCAAACCATATTTCTCCATGAAGATTCATGACCTTATAAAATATTTTGCTATAGATTGTCCAACAAGTCTGCTCTGCAATATATTTTTGCTCAAGATTTACAATGTCAGATCTATAGGTCAGGTCAGGAAAATGTGGCTCTGCAGACTTTAAGAAAACACAAAAAAGTGATTTTTAGAAGAAGAATTTATCTTTTGAGGACAGTTAACTAGGATTTTTTCTCAGAATAAGAATAATTTCTCAATGTAGGCTGTCTCTTTGTCATCCCTCTATCTGGACATGTAATAAAATTAACTGAATCACCACTGGTCATTACTGATACAGCCCTGATTATACAGATATGAGTAAACTAAGGCTTGTTCACCTGTCTCCAGATACCCAGTTTTCTCTTCCTACCCAATAGAATTTAGGTCTAAATTATTGTTGTAAGCTCCACTCTTTTCTCAAAATTAATCCCAATACCTAAATGATATTTACTTAAAAAAATATACTGATCCAAAGACTGGAATAGTTTATCTTTTGATACCATGAAACATAATTCCGTATCACCAAACTCCTAAGATTCCCTTTTTCCCTATAGACAATTTATATGAAGCCATATCATATATATATATATAAAAGAAAGGTCATCATTACCCCCCCACACACACACTCACATTGTTCTTTGCCTTATGTCAAAAATTATATATCAGCCCTCTGTGCTTCAAGATCTGTTACAATCTTTTTCACTGATAGCTGGCAGGAGGGGAAAAAAACTTGATGGGATGGGATAAAAGTTGCTTTTGTTTTCAAGACAATATTTCTTTTGTTATGTCACAGTTATTAAGCCCCAAATGTCTGCTGCATAATGGATGCTCTTTGGAAAGCACATAAGGAATCTTTTCCCCCACTCTTTATTCTTTTTAATCACAAAGTTGAAGGACAAGAAGAGATTAGCAGGGGGTTATGGGTCCCTTTCACCTTCAGGTCAGTGTTGTAAAATGCCTAGTCAGTACTCTAAATGAAGCTAGCAACTGTGATCTCAGTTCTGTTCCTTAGAAATCAAGTGGCATTTCACTTGAAACTCTAGGACAAGGAAGGCATCCCTGTACCTGACAGCATAACAGTACCTTGTCACTGAATCAGGTATTCTGACGACCTTATGATGCAAACCTCATGATCGATATACGGAACGCTGAAGTCAGCACAAACCATTTCTCAGTACCCACTCTTTTATCACACACTCATTCCATTCTGTCAAAGTTTACCATATTCTAGCATGGGGAGGGACAACTGTGGGAAGGGCTAGGGGCAATTCTTTAAATGATGTCTCCTCTGTGAACCCTAAGAGCACATTGCAGATGATGTCACTCACCTCCAGTCCATCTATGAGGCTGATTTGTTGCTAAGGATAAAATGTAGCTCTGGGCCCGTGTGCAGTGTAGTATGCAAGAGGGGCCACCTTTGATGGCCTCCATGGAGTAGACACCAGTGACATTCACATCAGATGCAAAATGCCATGATGCTATGCATTGGAGGGTGGAGCCACTACCTTCCTTGGCCACTCCACACCCTGGCCACTCACTTTACAGCTTCTGTGGATGACATTTTTGGATCAGTGAGGAAGACTAGACAACTGTGTTCAGTATCACTGCCTTTGCTGGTTTGATTGTGGTCAAGGACTATGGGATCAAACAGTGAGTGAACTGCTTGGAATCACTTGGAACTTGATTTTGCATTCCCTGGTGGATGACATGGGGAATTTCACAGAGGAGTAAGGCCAAGGGTAGCCAAGGGTCCCTGGTAGTCCATCACATTATTGGGTGCTCCCTCCCTTTTCTTTTGCCACATGGGTCAGCTTACTGGGCCTTATAGGGCTCTTTAAGCCATGTGGTGGGTCTGGCCAGTCTGGCTGCATCTGGTAGATTTTTCAATAGGCTGCATATTGCAGCATGGTAGGCTCATTTGCCCCCTTTTTTTCACTTTATTGGGTGGAAAGAAAAGTTAGGCTGCTGCAGCTGTGTGGGTTTTTCAGAACTTTGGGAGGTTCCACAGTGCAGCATGTGGTTTAGTATGTTAGTATGTTTAGTATGTTAGACCCTTTTGGCTTATTTGGCTTAATCTGACCTATTTTAGTTCTTTGGGCCTGAGGACATAGTCTGCAGGTGGTTAAAATGTTTTTCCCTATGGGTGACCAACTTAGCATATTTGGGCCTTGTTATGGGTCCAGTTGGGCTTTACTTTCTAACCACCTCTCCACAGTTAGGCTCTGCCAGTGAAAGTGGTACACTGGTTAGCAGTTGGGTCTTTGAGGGCCTGCTTTTAGATTTGATATCTTGGTAGGCCCAGTTGACCTTTAATTTTAACATTTATGAAGCCAGTTAGTACCAGTGGTCCCTGCTAAGGCTTACTGGCCTTGAGCCGTGGTAGGCCCAAATGAGCCCAATTGTCTTCTTTGGCTCTTCTAGCTCTGATCCGCTTGCTTGGCTCTTGGCCCACTAGTGGTTGGTATGACCCATTCAACTGGTTTGGGTTACACCTGTGGGATCAATTAGGCCTTTGTGGGTCCTGTTTGGTTTGATAGGCCTGGGTGTTACGACTTTGGATTCTGTGGAGACCTGTAGCCCTGGCAGATTTAAAGGGGGAGTTTTATCTAAAATTACAGTGGTGAAAATAGTTAATGAAATTATCAATCCACTCCTGCCTGTACACCGCAACCACAACTTCCACAAGCCCTAAGCAACAGCCCTCAGACTAAAGTGTCATTGGATTCAAATGAATCTCTAAAACCGCAGCCAAATTGGACAGACTTGAACAGTTTGGGTATTTTTTTAAAGCAGAGTTTGGAAAAGTTACTTTTTTGGATGATACCTGCCAGAATTCTCAAGCCAGTATGGAGACTGGCTCAATTGTTTTAAAAACAAATTTCAGACAAAATCCTCTTGTATCCTTCCTGATGAGGTGGGACAGGAAAACATTCTTTCCTCAATTATTTCTGCTGCTGAGTTCCAAAACAAATAAAATATCACTCCAGTGGGTTACTGTACTAAGATCCTATATAATGTTAGCAGATGCTGAAAATCAATGGCTTTTGTTCCACATCATCTTCTGATACTATATAAAAAGAATCACACGCCACACTGTAATAAAATCCAGGCAGTAAAACAGCTTGATTGACCTTTGGTAATAGTCTCCAACCAGTGTGCCATGGCTCATGCTTTACTATATAGTTTCTTTTAACTGAGATCAATAAGCATCAGGAGCAGCAATGAAGGACAACATAAATGAATAGTACTTTCTGTGCAAAGATTTTTTGGGGAGGGTTAAAAGTATATCAAATTCAAAAAAATTCTACAGATCTGATCAAAATATAAATTATGATTTAAAGAAATCCAAAGGACATTTTGGCTAGATTCTATTCCTTGTATCATAGAGAAGTCTGTGTAGCATATTTAGGGCAAAGGTCTCAATCCAGTTGCTAGCTGCATTAGAGCAGGGTCATTAAATCACTCAAGGCCTTTCCACCCTAAACTGTTATGGTGCTATTATTCCACTTTCAACATCCTATGGAATCCTTGGATTTGCAGTTTAGGGAGGGGTATTAGAATTCCAAGCAAGAGAACCCTTTTGCTTCAGTAAGCTACAAACCCCAGACTTCCACAGTATGCTGAAAGTGGAATAATAGCAGTATAACACTGTAGTGTGGAAAGTCCCTCAGTAAATCAACATTTATGTAAGCCCCATTGATTCAGTGAATCTTACTAACAACTGGATTTAGAGATCATAACAAAAACATTTTGACTGTGTTCTGTTGATAGGTGCTGTAATACATGATATATATGTTCATCTGCAATTTTGTTCTGCATGGATACTTCATTAGAGGTTAGAGATAATCTCTTTTCCCCATGCCCTCAGTGCACTTTCTCTTTTCTTCTGCTCCACCATACTGTGCAGATATAATCTCTCTCTCCCTCTCTTTCTCTCTCTCTCTGTCTCTCATTCACACACATACACGTACCAGTTTGAAGAGTTCTGAGCTCAGCAGAGGGTTCCACAGTTACCTAGGAGCTCTGTGAAGGTGAACTTCCTGGGCCTTCTCCCTCCCAGCTTTGTCTTTAGCGAACATTGGAGATCCCTACTGCTTGAAGATGTGACTGGAAAAAAAAAAAACACATTTTAAATTGAAACACTGTGCCTTTATTTGAGGATGCTGAAAGTAAAGTACCATTTTTTGCTAAATATTCTTGAAGGGAGGGTTGAAATTCTGTAAAATTCAGAAGGATGTTAATGTGTGTGTGCATAATCACTCCTCACACAAGATCCTTGGGGGTAGTTTCTCATTTTTGGTAGAGAGGGACCTGATGGGTCTCTAGTGTTTTGAAGAAACGTTGATAATATCTGTGTACTGTCCTGAAATTTGGTAGGGAATGCTCCACTTTCCATGTGAATACTCATTTCCCCATGTGTTCACTGTGTCCATTTCTAAATGAACACTTTGTTACCATTAGAGATGTGAAAACATCTTAGTAATCATCATGTTCTCATTGAGACAAGACATCACAATACAAAAAGCCAGTAATCCTTCAAGAATGATCTTACTTCTCATGAAATTTCTAATGTCTGATGAAATAGCTAAACAAGTACTTTCTTTCATTTAGTTTTCTGCATTTGTTACCAGCTCACACACACCCCAGGCGTGATATGGTTTAATTTGCAAAATATGATTTAATTGGCAAAATATATTAATTGGCATTGATATAAACTGGACCCTGATGTGACTGGCCATGCTGGGCAGACGGAATATACTGGGTGAACGTGTGTGCTGCAAATTAGGTCAGAGATTTCCTTTAGGCATAGCCAAGGTCATTGTCAAGATAATGACCAGGTAACTCCAGAGATAACAGCTAAAGCTGAGGCTGTAACGGCTCTGCTACTATACAATAACAACAGGAAGTTCTTACTAAAACACTGATTTTTTTTCAGCCCTTTTTCCTTGAACCTGGACATTTCCCTGCATTGTTCCTTTGCCTGTCCAATATTACAGAGCTATTACAACAGCCATTAACTCTTTTGTCAGCTAATGCTAAGACCATTAACTTCATCCAGAGCCCATTGTCTAAATTGCAACCCCCATTGTTTTGTCATCCCGAGCCATTCATGCTCTTGCCCTCCAGACAGATTTTCAGTATAAAAATCCTCTGTTTTGAGCAGTATCTCACTTGCTGAATGCAACACTGTAGCTCTGATTTCCAAATGAGTGCTGTTCTTAGATACAAGTCTAATACCCTTTTTGCACCTTATTTTTTCGCAGCGCTGGGGTGCACAAGCAGCCTCCGGAGAGAGGTTCTCGCATCCAGGGTCCTTCAACTCCTCATGAGCTTCCTGCTCGTGCGAGAGCCCCACCTCTTCCTTTCGCAGTGCAGCCTGGGACCTTTCCAGCCTGAACTGGACAGGAAGCACGACCGGCCCAGCTCCCGAGGCTCCGCACACCAGGTAAGTGTGCACGGGGCCCTGAAGTGATGCGCGACTGTGCAGCATTTTCGTCTTCAAGCCAAAAATGAAAAAATGCATGCGCAATCCACGTCAGGCCCTTGAGCGTTGTGCAAATGTGAGTGTGTCATATGGACCGCTCCTTTCTTTTCAGCCACTAAAACCCACTAGGTGACCAAAGGCAGTTCATATTCTCTCAGTTTCAGAGGAAGGGAATGACACATTTTATCTGAATAAATTTTGCCAAGGAAACTCAAGGATAGTATCACCATAAGCTGGAGTCAACTTGAAAACACAAGGCAACAAGAACAATAATGGGACTTAATTTCAAATCATGCAAAGATGGAAACACAAAATGCTGTTTCCAGTATCTCCCTTGCACACATAAAAGTCCTTAAATATGCTTCCTTTTTGTCTTTCTCTTGAAGCTAACAGAGTCTAATCAGAGAAGCCAGACCTTGTTTCCATCTCTTCCTTATCATAACACTATGGATTTGGCTTTTACTCTTCCTCTGCATAAAAGGAGCAATAACTGAAGCATATGCAGATACGGACATGCTTCATTCCCCCATCCATCACCAAACAATTTAAGGAGTTGCTATATCTGTGACATTGCAAGCTATAGATAAAGTGCACTACTGGAAACTATTACAGTTGTTACCAGTTTGCAGCTCTGTAAAACAACATAGATTAGATTACAGGCAAAAGACTGAAGCTCAAAGAATGAGCATATGGCTGATATTTTTTGACTGCAGGAACTCTTTCCCCATATCCGACTTTTAAAACTGTTTGCAGAATACGACTATGTCACTTCTCTTTTATGCTTGCAGTTCCATGATGTGAGAAATATGGGTAGCAAATATTTATTATTTATTTAAAATATCTCTGTATCACTTCCCAGACCACAGGGGCTCCTCAATACCAAGATAAAAACATTTTGAAAGCATTAAAATACTACTTAAAACCTCCTAAAAACAGACTAAACCCCATCCTAGAATCCAGTTTTAAAACAGTTTGAACAGCAGTCTCAAACACTGAATGCCATGCAGGAAAGGACTGTTTTGGTTGCTCACCAGAAGCTTAAAAGAAGTGGGGCTAGCCTAACTTTCTTGGATAGGGAGTTCCACAGTCAAGGTGATTCAACAGAGAAAACCCCATTACATTTAGCCACCAATCTAACTTCACGAGGTATTGTGACATGCAACAGGGCTTCCCTGGAGATCTCAAGTTTTTGGCAGGGTTTTTATGGGAGGAGGAGATCTTTGGGATATCCTGTCTGCAAGTTTTTTGAGACTTTGTAGATCAACACTAGTACTGAACACAGAAGCAAACTGGAAGCCAATGCAGTCATTCCAAGACTGGTGTTACATGTTCTCTAAACATGCATGGCCTGACACCAGTCTGACTGCTTCAGTTTGCACTAGCTGCAGCTTCCAGACACTTTTCAAGAACAGTCTCATGTAGAGCACATTTCAGTAGTCTAGTAAGGAGGTAACTAAGACATGAACCATTGTGTCATGATCTGTCTTCCCCAAGAAAGGGCACAGGTGATTCACCTTCCAAGGGACTCCTGGCCACTGAAACAAGCTGGCTATCCAGGACCAGTGCTGGGTCCAAGAGCACTCTCAACCTACAAGCCTAATCTTTCAGACAGACTGCTTTCTTTGTAAGGGATGAGCAGAATTGGTCAGAATCTATCGTTTAAAAAAAAAAAAAGTAAGCAAATTGACATTTTCCTATTTCTGTACCTGGAAGGATTTTGTTAACTGAAAAAAAAAATCCCTTTGCTAGGGATCTTCTATTCTGTTCTGATTTAAGGCTTGCTCTCCCCTGCATTCACTTCTTCTTAAATTCCAGTTCAGTACAGGGATGAATTCCCCCTGACGTGCACTAACTGCACTGTTTTTGCTGGGAAAGCCAATGCATCTACTATGACAGGAGTGGCATATCCACCCTGCTGTTCTTCTTGCAGTTGCTTTTGAGTTGAATGGGAGTTGCCTTTGTGCAGGATCTTAGTTCAACACTAATAGTGCTCTCATTCAGTCTGAAGCAAAAAAATACAATAGTAAAATCCACAGGCTTTTGCTGCTCCCAGAATGGTGGATCCACTAGCCGCTTCTGGCTTTCATCAGCCACACTGGATTTCCCCCCTCCCTTGACTGAATTATAGATGTGTAAGGCTGTGATTTATATCAGGATTTTTGGTGCAAGAGATGCCTTTCCCACCTTTACTGTAATCAAATAGAATCCTCCCATCCATACTGACCAAAGTATTTTGGAAGTTAAAGTCTAAAAGAGCAAGGTTTCCCATCTCCTTTTCAGTTTGTCTTGTGGCAAAGGGGAGCTCTTACAGGCATCAATAGAGTTTTCATCCCCCCAAACTCAAATGCAGCATGAAGGACACTTTTTTCTTTTCTTTTCGGTGATCACAACTGGGGAAGAAAAAGCTAAATCTCTCCTCACTGCAACCTGTAGTTCCAACAGAAATAGGCCTACCATTTGTGATTAAAATAATACTAATAGTAATAGTAATACTAGCCAGAAACCAAGTGGTTGGTCCCATCTGGAGTTGACCCACTGAATAAATTGTTGATTGATCAATGAAAACATGGATAAAATGTATTCATTGAATGGGTCTGCTCTAGTTGAGGCTTAGAGTAGGATTCAGACCAATGACTTCATATTGAAGGGATGTGATTAGTATCATATGTAGGTTGTTGTTGCTTGTGCTACTGCAGGCCTTCAAGTCATTTCTGACTTATAATGATCCTAAGACAATCCTTATCATAGAGCTTCCTTGGCAAGATTTGTTCAGGAAGGGTTTATCATTGTCTTCCTATGAGGCTGAATGAAGGTGGCTTGTCCAAGTGGATTTCCATGGTCAATTGAAGATTGGAATCCTGGCCTTTTGGAGTCCTAGTTCAGCACTCAAACCAGTACACCGCTCTGGTTCTCAATTGTATGTAGTTGGGCCCCAGGTGGAAAAAAAAATCTTATTAATTCTTGCAGTGCAGTTTAAACTCCCCCCCCCCTTTTTCATAACTGATCCATACACCTGAATAATGCAGTGATATAACATTGCAAGACACATATACATGCATGTATGTATGAGATGTGGATACCTGCATACCAATCATGAGAGATTTACCCTTGGAGCTAGGGATCGTGCATGCGCACAAGCAATCATCTGGATATAGCTGGCTCACAAAAGCTGCATGGATGAGTGGGGGCTCTCCAGAATGATCAGTGCCCTCCAAAAACAGAAGGAGCGACAGATTCACCAGTCACTGCATTTTTGTAATACAAAGCCATTCCCTTGTTGTGCCTAATAGCAGGGCCAGCACCACACACGCAAACAAAGTAATCCAGCATGCCAAAATGCAAGAGAAGTTTGGACAAAGAATCTTCATTCTTCCTTCACCAGAATATTTGAGCAATTTCAGGGGAAGCAAAATGGGTTCTGAAATTTCTTCATAAAGTTATTTTTTAAAAAAACTCAACCCTTTCTCCCTCTATGGTAATTTAAAATTTGAACTGCTTCTAAAGTCAAGCTCTTCAACTATGAATGAAAGTTAATTTGAGAAAAGAAGCCATGATTTTTCAGCTAGGAAAGCAAACATGAGAATCATTCAGTAGTACATTTACTATAGCCCCATTTTTATGCTCTTTTATTCCTTGCAAGAGCAGATCTAGCATAGGAACTGTTGCAATTTCACAGTATTTATGCTGCATTTTAAGGAACTCATTAAAAATAAACAGTACATGGAAAAGCAATTACTATTAACAAACATCAGCAGAAAAACTACAAATAAAGAGCCATTAAAAATTGAAAAATAATTACCTCAATCTTTCATTCTGCCTCACTGTCCGTAACACATGTTGATACTGATTATTCAATTTAGTTAGTAGCTGTTGTCACTTTTGTTTCTTTTGCTAATGGTTTAACCTCTCATATCTCTAATTGTGTTGAGGGATTGAAGGCTTCCAACTGTTTTTTAGCAAATCTGCCAACCAAACTGAACCTTGTTCCCCAAAATGGCAGCTCCATTCATCTTTCATTGAGCTTCACCATTATCAAAGAACACCTACAAAGGTCTTGGAGATTGCAAGGGGGTTACTACTTGTGGAAAACGGGGGAAGAATGTTAAGCCTTCACTGCAAGATAGATTTGACATTAAAAACAGGGCTATCATGTTTGCCGCCCTTTTCCACATCCACATGATCAAAATGGACTTTGTTTCTCTAACCATGAAAAGCCGCATTGAGTTATTGTGCAATTTAAAACAGCTTGTTTCTACTCAGCCTTAAATGTCAAAAGTCAAATGTTGTTTCTACTTAACCTTAATGAAAACTAAGATGGCTAAACTAGAGATGAGGAATTTGTTGGGAATTCATTGGGAGCTGAAGTGCTACTGACAATTTGGATATATGAATTGGCCTTTGGTTGTGGAGAAAACAAGGGAAGAAAAAGAAATTGATGCTAAATAGTTTGGATGACATCCAGTAATCTTCCTTCATTGATACAGAAAGCTTTTTGATCCAATTGAAGCTTTTTCCAGATGGTTATTCCAATTCTCTCCTTTCTTCCACACACCCATCCACTTCCAAAACATCCCACAATCCTCTGGGTCAGATTTGGGGAGAAGGAGTTACAGAACAAAGGGGGAAGTGATAAAAATGCTCTCTCTATTTTTTTCTGCTAGATTAAAGAATGTGACTTGATAATACCCTGTGTTTTACCCAATAAGTAGGGCACTATCATATTTATGAATACATCACATTACAGAATATTATAGAAAACCAGTCATGGAAAGCAATGCAGACCAATCTTTGTTGTTGGAGAAAATAATGCTTGAAGTTCTTTTTTTCTTATCATGTGGAATTTCTGCTTTTTTCTTCAAAAGTTCCACGCATCCTTGCAGATTATTGTGAGGGCTTGATAATAGACCTACCTCATATAATAGAACTATGACCAAAATTATGCCTGCAGCAACATTCCAAATTTCCATCTGAGGAAGTTTGAAAGTAGTGAAATACTTTCAATAAGACTAAATGCTTTTTTAAAAAAGTTTTATTTTGTTCTGTTCAGTGAATTAAGATGAATAAAGAGGTGCTACCTTAGGGTTCTTCTTTCCCAAGATTTTCATGGATTTTGCATAACGTTACTAGAAGTGTGACTAAACATCTGATAGTGTCTAAAGGAAGAGAAAAGAGCTTTGACATAACTGTTGAAATTTCTCTGAGAGATTTGCTAATGCTAGGCTTTGGAAGTTGAAGTCAAGGAGTGACATTCTTGAAAATCCAAACTGGCATTTAGAGACTTCTACAGATATTATTTTTGATTTCTTCAAACTTTTGGCAAATGTTTTATCATAGTAAAACATCCAAACTAACCTAAAATGTTCCTTAAAGATTTTTTTTTTCCTGACAACATTTCTCTCCAAGAATATAAATATTCTCAGATTTCCCCATTTTCAACATACTGATAACGGTAACTGTGGCTATATCAAGTGACCAAAGGGAGACAGAAATTGTCCCTGCTGTTTGCCTACTGCCTTTTTTGAGATCTATGTGAGGCCTTTTTATTTCCTTCCTACATGTTAGGTCACTTCCTTCAAGAGCAGGTCTCCTTTTCCCCATTGTTTGAGAAGAAGGCAGCTGTGCAGGGTCTGATCCCCATATATGGATATTAGACTAATCCCATACAGAAGAGCTACCTTTAGGACCTCTTGGAATTATGTCTGGTTTAATTATTTTGTTTATTATAATTTGGATATATTTGGATATGCCTGAAAGAAAGAAAGAGTCTTTTGAAAAAAAAATATACTAGGCCACTGGCCTCTAAGAGCATGAATATAAAATAATCTCAGAAGTACCAGGGTTGGGTGTATGTGTGGTATATACCTCTTCACCTCAGCCACCAAAATTTTGTGAGTTGCCTTTGTGGGTCTGTAACTTCCATACTAGTCATATCACACCTTGTGGATTTTCCCTTAGCATCCATATCATAACTCAGTACAGCATAGGATTTAACTGGGCATTTCAAACTCAAACACTCTGTTGGCATCTAATGCAGACTGACTGAAGCAATCGTGGCATGAGGCCAAGAAGCACCAGGTAGTGGAAGCTCAGTCTTTGAAGGGGGAAAAAAAATTCCTTTAATAGAAATGAGTGGAAGCTGATCTTCCAAAGGAGCGGAATTCAAGTCAGTAGATTACTTCAGAGACCAGAGGAATATAATAATTCGGATACAAGCACTTAGTCGTGATTAATAGCATACATGATATAAAGAAATGTAGCATAATTCCAACTATTCCATTGGTAAAATGTGATTCAGTATTTTAACTATTGTGGCTCTTTTGAGTTCTTTTTATGTTTTGTTTCATAGGCTAGTAAAAGTAGAAGCAATTTCAAGGATTTTGAAAAAGTTTTCAATCTTGGTGAGAGCCACAGAATGTAAGCTGGACTTGATATGCAGTCTCTGCCCCACCCCTAGCCATCTTCTTTATACCCAGAAGGAAGAATCTCTGAAAGTCTTTAATGTCTAATGAACAGGAAAGGAACCTGAAGTGAAAAGGTGCTTATACCCAAAGAAATAGAAATAATGAAAAATTGTCTCCCCACCACCACCCGATTTGCCTGTCTCTTTCTTGCTCTTACTGTCTCATACACATATGGTTATATATGCTGAAGAATAGTTCCTGATTTGCTCTATAGGAAAGGGTTTTATGAACTCATTGGCTCAACAACAAGCAGAGCTTGATAGTTGTCTTTCAAAATCAAAGGAAAGAAAAGGGATGGAAATGGTTCATGAACAACTAAAATGGAAAGAGGAAGAAATGTGCAGGATTCTATTCTTTTATAGGTTTTGAAAGACTAGTTCATTTTCTGCTTTCCTTATTTGTGTTTGTTTTGCTTTGGATTTTGCTCATTTGCATTTGTTCAATTTCAGTACTCACATTCATTTTTTTTTTTTAATTCTTAAAATATTTATTCCTACTAACTGTGGCAGCAGTAGTAGAAGAGCAACTATAAGTGTCTTCTCATGGTTGCCACCATCTTTTTCCAGAATTCCCTGTTGTTGCGTCAAACTGGTCTCAGCATCTTCTCAGAACACTTCAGAAAACAAATTGTAGCTCTGTTTCCTGAATGATGTGAACTGGTGCTCTTAAGTGTTCCATTTCTTTCAAAATGAAGGAACACCATAAAGACAAGGAGGCCAGCTAAAGGCTAAAGAATGATGATCAAAGAGGAAAATGAAGATAGCCATTAATGATATTGGGACTGTAGCATGCAGGAAATGATCATTAAAGAATCACAGAATGACAAGAGAATTAAGGACTTTTCCACACCACACTATTATGGTGCTATTATTCCATTTTCAACATCCTATGGAATCCTGGGGTTTGCAATTTAGAAAGCGACATTTAGAATTCTCAGCCAGAGAGCTCTTTGGCCTAAGGAAACTACAAACCCCAGAATTCCACAGGATGCTGAAAGTGGAATAATAGCACTATAACAGTGTAGTGCAAAAAGGGCTTTTTGTATTGTTACTATAATTTGGAAAAAAAACACCTTTTTTTTTTTAAAGATGGCTATATCTTAATTTCTTCTGATGAACTGAGCTATTTCCTCATCATATTTCTGAGTATTCCAGCGCAATTTTTTGATATGTATGTCAGGGCACATGTTGGAAAAGTTAATGGGCTGACATAATTTTTCATTAATTTCCAAAATATTGCATGAGGCGGGATAAGTTAGACAACTCTTGGTATATTATTAAAACGAAGTATATTTGTGGTAGTGGTGGTAGTGGTAACAGTAGTAATAGTAGTTGCTTTGTTTCTGTCAGAGATGGAGCTAGGTCCTTTGGGAATTTTCTGACTTATGTGCTAGAGTAAATTTGCTTGCCTTGGGTAATATGTACCATGACCTTGGAGAGGAAGAGAACATTTGATACTCTGGTTTAGGCCGCAAAGTATTTTGGGCCAGCCCAAGATGAGAAAGTCCACTGAGTCCAGTGAGAAAATCCACTGAGAGAACTTGAAAGGCTTTTCACAATTAATGATTCCTGATCCTTAATAATGGTTCAGTGGGGATTTTTCTTTTTTAAAAAAAGTTTTATGTTATGTAAACAAATAAGGTTTCCAAATATGTCCAGAGATAGTTAAAAGCATTCATTCCAAGTCTTGAAAATGAAGAAGGAAGACTGTTTTTTTACATAAGTTGAAATGTATATAAATCTGTGTAAATGTAATGATATGCTGCTCAAAAACCTTTTAGTGGAGCACTAAGGACTGCATTGACAAACTTGACAACATTCAGATGATAGCAATAAAAATTACTGTCAGTGGAGAAACTGACTTGGAAAACTCAGTATCAGACTAGCTAAATGCTAATTGACTAATGGAAAAAAATTTAAGAGTCTGCACATATTTCAAGTTGTAAAGAAGTGAGGAATGATAGTGACTATATATTTCATTATATATGAAGCAGTATGTCAAGCAAAAGGAAGAAATCAAAGAAAAGAGGTACAGCTTGAATAGAATAAATAATTTTATGGCACTTAATGAGATTATTAAATTGCTGGGTTCCAGTTTCATACTAATGCTCATGAGACACAATGATATAACCGGTATAGAATCATACAATCATAGAGTTGGAAGAGACCACAGGGGCCATCCATTCCAACCCCCTGCTGGTGTCATGCCCTGCTTCCAGAGCGTGGACTCTGACTCAGAGTCTGAAGCAGAGGACACGCCAGAGACTGAAACAGAAGATATGTCAGGGCCTGCTGTACAGGGAGAGGTTACAGTGCCAGAAACAGAACAGGGGATGGTGCCAGCTCCAACAGAGAGTCCTGCCTCTTCAGATATAGAGGAGCACTTAGTAAACCCAGTTTCATACAGCACAGGCAGCAAAGAGAGACTCAGCATCGCTCTTTCAGAATTTATAACAAGCAACAATCAATCAAGGCACAGCTGCACTAGGCTTTGAGTCTATTTAGTTGTTGTCCTCCAGGAGTTGTCAGACAAATGCTCAGATTGACCTTGGACACTACCTTGTCATGAAACCTTGCCAGACTTTGTTTACGTTGGACTTTATTTATGACTCCTTGCTTATTGCCTGGAAGTAAGTAACAAGCTGGGAGATATTCAGTTTGTTTGTTTGTTTGATTTATCAGCTGTGCAGGACTGAGATAGGACAGCTATGCAGGAACACACATCAAAGCATTCCCAACAGATGGCCATCCAGCCTCTGTTTAAAAACCTCCAAAGAAGGAGACTCCACCAAAGTCTGAGGCAGAATATTCCACTGCCAGACAGCTCTGACCATCAGGAAGTTCTTCCTGAGGTTCAAGTGGAATCTCCTTTCTTTCAGCTTGAATCCATTGCTCCTTGTCCTAGTCTCTGGAGCCGTGGAAAACAAGCCCGCTTCCTCCTCAACACGACATCCCTTCAAATATTTAAACATGACCATCATTTCCCCTCTTAACCTTCTCTTCTACAGACTTAAAGTTAATTCCAAAGATATGCTTTTATGTTTTGAGGTTGAGACCTATGTATACAAATTAACAAGAAAACTTATGGATCCCATAATTAGATTATTAACTTTATATTTTAATTATATAGTAATGACTGCTAACTCAGATAGACTTTTAAAGGGGTTTAAGCAACTGAGGATGGCTTAGTCAATGCCAGTTGTTCCTGTGTCATTGAACACTTTTCAGAGTGTCTTAAGAACAAAAATACAAAATATTGATAGACTGGTCAATTCTAAACATTTTTAATATGAATCCACATAACAATATTCCCTAAAAGGAAGAAAAGCAGCAAATATGTTCTCTAGTCGAAGAGACAGAAAAAGAAAATCTTACCCAATGTGATAAATACTCCTGAACATGATTTTGGGTAAGGTCTTCACGCCAAGAGATGAAATCAGGGCACACTTGTATCTGGGAATGTGAAGAAATCTTGAGGTTACTGTGTTGAATCTGGACCTCTCAGGAAAAAAAACAAAACAAAAAAACAGGACCATACCCTGAGGATTCCCTCCCTCCCTCAAGAGATATCTGTTGTAATGCAAGACTAAGACAACAAAAAATATGTTCATTATAGTTTTTGCAATTTGCACCAAATATGGTATGTAAAACTTCTACAAAACAAGGGTCCTTTCCTCTCGTGAAGATAAGAGCACACACATGTACACATAATCATAGAGCAATCACAAAAGGCCAGGCTAACTGTTCACAAAACACAAATTCATCCAGTGCTGGCATTTTTCTTAGTTCGTGAAGCAACACAATTGCCATTTCATTTTCTAATACTGCCTTCATTTAAAGTGCACAGAGCCCACTCGCAAGATACACATATTGCTTCCAGGACCAACAACAAAAAAATCCTGCCATTTCACAGAAGCTTTTTAAAGCTGCCCTGTTTACCACAGAAAGATACATCAAGTTAGGATTTACATTCTGACTTGTGGGAATCACATAGCTTTGTGTGAAATCTCAATTTATATAAAATTCAGGCCTGCTGAACCGTGCAACAAGCTAAGCAACCTGCATACATCAGCACTGAATATTCACAGGTGAATGTAGAACTTGGAAAAGTTACTTACTTGGACAATGAGTAATCCCTTTCTCTTCTCTCCCCCGACACATTTTTTTTCCTCTGGGATCATTTGCTTTCACTGAAAGAGACAACAAGTGTCTTGATATCATGACCATCATTTTTCGTCCTCCATAATTAGCCAGAACAAATGACAATGGCCATTTCCACACTAGACTGTTATAGTGCTATTATTTCACTTTCAGTATACTGTGGAATTCTGGGGTTTGTAGTTTAGGGAGAGGCCTTTGAGACTCCTCCCAAAACTGCAAACCCCAGGATTCTATAGGATGTTAAAAGTGGAATAATAGCACTATAACAGCTTAGTGCGGAAATGGCCAATGTCTTGGTTGGGGACTGGTGGAAACTGCTCAAATGCTGGTGGAGTATGGGGACAAATTTCTGCCATTACACCTTCTATTTTAGGAGAGGTGAGGGGCCTGGACAAGAGAAAAATCTCAGAAATTTTGTTAGAATAACATTTTCTAAGATATTTCAACTTGACTTTACTAGAGAGTGAAATTTGGAGGAAAACACGAGACAGATAGTCTGCCTTTTTCAGAAGATGAGGTGAACATTAAGAGATTAATCTCTTTAGCAGCTACTCCTACATTCTTTTAACTTGCCCTGGCATATATCACTTGGGTGTTTCCAGAACTTAAATTAAAGCAGAATCCTTGGGGTGGGGGGAGAAAGAAAGAGAGTGAGCAAGAAGAAATACTCTTATTTAACCCAATGCACCCAAAGGAGATGCTTAACAATGTGCCAAAATGTGGGCTGTCAGGCAGATTTCCATTTTAATGCTTAATTACATCTGAGCCTTTCATAGCAGGTTGCTTTTACCATTTGGTGCAGGAATGCAGTTCTTGCTCCTTTCACCTTTCCCTTGCTCACATTCCTCTCAAGTGAGGAAAGAAATATGGATAACCCCACCTATGAAATGTAAGTCCATCTGTTATAATTTCCATTCATCTGTTGCATGAGTTGTTAAATTGGTTTGGCCATATTCATTTTAACATAACACTGTCTGGGTTTTTTTTCCTGTTTTTTTAGACCTTTCCAGACAAAACTTGAATAGGATAAAATCTTATTTTTACCCAACAAAAAGAAGCAAAACCCACCAATATGAATGGCATGAGCTTATAACTGGGCTTATAAAATCTAATGCAGTATGTTTAACAGGCTATAGATAGATAATAGCCAAATTGTATAATTGGGCATCTATGATTTCTAGATCAGTTTGATGATCTAATTATTTGGTGGAGAAATATATGAGTCAGCCCAAATAAAATATTCCTTCAGCCCTTATGTTCTAACATTGCACAGAGAGAAAGAGAGAGATTGAAAAACATTCACACATAGAATTTTGGGTTCTCATTCCCTTGGTAATTTTTGCCTGCTCTTTGACACCTAAATGATCAATTGATGTTTGATGTCACTGCAGTGCTCAAAATTTTGGGACTGAAAGAAAATTTTATTGTGGGGCAGAGTACCCTTATCTCCTTGCCCTGCCCCGATAACTACACGCCTGAGGAGAAGTGACAGGTGTTTCAATATCAGATGAAATGTCTTATTTCCTTGTCTTACTAAAAGAAGTTGGTCATATCAAGGAGGTCAATGAATCATGCAAAGAGAGGTCCATGCTGTTACCAGGCTGTACACTCCCACGCTTTGGTAGGATTTAATTGGGAAAAATGTATTAATGGGCAGACATTTTTATTTGGCATAAAATATAAATTATACACACTTATGGCTGAAAGGCCACATGGAGAAGGGACACTGGTTGGAAAGCAGGTCAGAGGTGACCTCAGCATTGCCAGGCACTGTGGGTAAGCTGGAAAAGCCTGACTGTATGGCTCTTAGCTAATCCTCTGAACTGTTCAACGTCCAAAAACAATAGCCAAACAGTAGCCAAGTACCACCGCCGTGCGCATTTCCTACAAAAGCCCTCCCCTAGTGACTTTACTCAACCAAGACATTGACAAGCTGCCAGAAAGCAATTAACTCATACCCCTCCAGGGAGGGAAACAGAGTATGCAAATCCCCAGTTTTGAGCAACTAGCTTGCAGTTCACCAGTTGCTGAATGTATCTCTGCCACTTTGATACCCAGCTGTGTACTGCCCTCAGACACACAAATGTAAGCCAATCCACTGCTTCTTCACTACTCTTCTGGAATGGTAATTACAACCTGAAAACCTCAGCCTTGCCATCCATAATTTTTCATCCCTTTATCCTCCAGTTAGCTCTTGTGTGAATGTCTGACTATTTGTATGCTGTGTGTATGCATGAGTGAATTCTCCTCAATAAACACTTTAGTTTACTTTTGAATTTCTGGCTGGTTCTTTCCTCTGAGGATCCCATGAATATTGGTATCAAACATCTCATTAGGTTACCCCCCTGCAGTCCTTCTTATTTTGAGCTAATTAATACCTCTGTCATCTGGAGGTACTGACATCATGCATGGACCCCTGAGTCACCCACATTTTGGGGTAACAATGTAGGAGGCTACTAGGAAGAATGCTGCAATAAAATATTCCTGCATGGGAAAGGGTTTGGACTACATGACCCTTGTGGTTCCTACCAATACTAAGATTTGGTGATTTTATAATCATGAACTATAGTATGAGCCCTTGGAAGAATGGTTTACCATGTTCTCATCTGCTGTAACCTAGTATAAAAGAATGACAGAAGAGTGAGAGGAATAAAATCTCCCTTTTTTCTTCTCCATGGACACCTGTGCTATTGCTATTGCTTCTGCTCTTGCTAATGCCATAGTGTCAGTAAAAGGAAAAGGATTGTTGGTCAGAGCAACTTGGTAGAGACTAGCTTTAAGGGATGGTGGAGGGATGTGAAGAGCAGAAGGTGAACACTAAGAATTATTTTCTGACTTAAATTTTCATCCTAGCTGCTCATGAATGTCCAAGTCTTGTACATAATGTAATCTTATTTCACAAGGATTCACAAGCTCCCTCAATTTGTTCCAAAACTTGGCACGAAAGATTGTTGCTCAATTTAGATTAACCTTTCTCAACATGGCTATGTACCTGCAGAGAGAAGAATCTGGTGAGACAGAGAATAGAGAAGGAAAGAATATTCAATAATATTTTTTTTGGAGGGGGAATGGACAAAATTGTGTTTTTCAAGCTTCAGGAAACCCTGACAAGAACAATCTTGGACTGATGAGAACCTTCACAGTTCAGGGTTTGTTCTGTGCAAAATTTGCACATGATTTTTGTGTGTGCAGAAAAAAGCATTCTGTACACAGAAAACAGCTTTTTCTCTGGATAAAATGTTAGTTCTGTGCAAAAAATGATATTTCCTATGCAGAAATACTGTTTTCTGCACACACATGCAGAGGCACACAAGAATGGCACAGAATAAACCCAGAACTGTTAATAGGTTTCAAAAGCAACACAGTTTTTAAGGACTTCCTTGCAACAGGAAGAAAATTGCTAAAATGAATTATTGCTTTCTTTGAAAATAGAATTAGTGACAGATTGCATTCCTAGTAAGGAAGATAACAACAAAAGGTTCTGAGTTATCATGTTTTTTTTTTCATACTAGGATGTAATAGGGCAACCTGACACAGTTGTTCCTGTTTTGCGTGGAAACATCACAGCTCCTTAAATTGTTTCCAATTTTTTTAAAAAAATGGTGAGGGAATATTATGCATTATTCTAAGCTAAAACAACACAAATTCACACACCTTGTTTCAGCCTCCAAGATACTTTGGGAGTCTTCTCCTCTCGGGTGTTTTCTTGGTTTCAGTGGAAGATGGAGCTGTGCTCCCTTGAAGTCTAGACGAGGTGTAGGAAATGGAGATATATTTATTGATGCTGTCTGTTTATGAGGAGGAATGACAATGTACTATGTTTTCAGATCACATTATAGCAAACCAACTTACCAGGAATTGCAGCTTCAGGGAGACCTGCAGCTTGGAAACTTTGTGGCTGGCACAAAAAATATTTCTACATTCCACATGTTTTTGAGGAAGAAAGGAAAAAAATTAAAATACACAATGCCCCACCTGACATATGAAGTACATCACAGAAAGAATAGTAATGCATGACTGTTTTGCATATGTGAATTAATTCGCAGAAAAAATGGTAAAGAAAAAATGTAGTCAATTTATTGTTAAAAAAAAATTATCCTCATACAGTGACTGGCAAACCAGGATTGCCTCCATTTCTCCTTTTCTTTATGCTGTATATTAAGTGTATCTTTGTGCTACTACTGCAACTTAGTAAAATGGAGGAAAGAAAACCAAATATGAGAATCATGCTTCAGGTCCTTGTTTTGCTTCCATAAAGAATTTAATAGAATGCAATGATAGTACATCCTATAAGGAATTCATGAACGTTATTCCCTTTAGAACTCCAGAAGCGCTACCTACATAGCAAGACTAGAGCACTGAAATATCTATGGCTTCATACAGTATTTTTTTTTCCAAAAATTTTTTTCAGTAGGGTTGAGGAATAAACTCAAAAGGACACACTTAACCATGCATAGAGGGACTAAAACTTTTGTAAAAATACAAATCACACAATAAAACTATCCTAAATGTATACTATAATAAGTATATGGCACAGATATGTTGTTCCATTAAGTCTGATTTAAAGATGTTTATCATCTCAGTTTCAATAAAGATGTCCACATTTCTAGAAGAATAATTGTATATATTATATACAAGATTTATCAGAAGTTATTTTTTTTTTAACCTTCTGAATCTTTGGTATTTTAAGCAGTAGATATTTATCACTTCTGTTACCCATTACAACTCACAAACTTTTCATGCCACACAATAACAGCAATATAGTTATTGCTGCATCCCATAGAATCTTAGGATTTATAATTTGGTCAGAAGTACTAGAAGATCTTTCTGACTGAGAATTCAAAGGTCTCCTCAGTAAACTACAGACCCGGAATAAGATGGGCTCATGTCAATTAAAGTGGAATCAATGCTGTAACTGAATAGTGTGAAAGGACTCTTAGGTCATTTCTGTACAATGATGGTCTCTCATGTTATCCCGGCACTATCCCAGCACTGTCTTTGCTGGGATGAAAGAGTGTCCCCAACACTCCTGGCACCCAGCTGGCTGCTTGCATAAGGAAGTGTGAGGACATACTCCTTCCTTCCACACTGCAGCCAGCCTTCTTCCCAAGCTGTAGTGAGGACGGAAATGCATGATCGTGCTTCCAGCTTTTCTGCATGGCTGGCAGTGATGCAAACCTCGTACAACTGGGGGCCATTGACAGAGTTTTTCCACTGATGATATATCCCACGATCACACCAGCTGCGGATGCAAGAAGGGCAGGACCACAATGATATTATGGAAAAGTGTCATTGCACCACTACTCCTCTCATGCCGGGACAACACTATCCTGTGGAAATGGCCTCAGTTCATCTAAAAAAGCTTCACAAAGTTCAGAGTTAAATGGATACTTTAGGTTTTAAAAACCATCCTTGACTTCAGCTACTATAGCACTTCATGATTAGAACTGCCCCATGCAAGTGTAGCATGGAGCAAATTTTCCCTTCATCCATACTGGAGTGGGCAAAATATGACTCACAGGACACATGCAACCCCAAATTTGTGCATCCACTTGGCTGTTGCTTTATTCCCCTCATTTCAGAAAATTATTTTATTTCTTTTTCTTATAGCTTGCAGGAGTTGTAGCTTTCTACCTAAAGGGGTGGCATGGGGAACAGGTGAGAGGGGTTCCTCTTTTTTGCATCCCCGGACATTGTCACCTGGGGCAGAACTCCCAGTTTCCTCACCCTAGATCCATCTCTGGTGGTTTGAGTGTTGGACTATGACCCTGGAAACCAGAGATCGATTCCACACTTGACCATTGAAACCCACTGGATTACCATGAGTACATCTCTTAAGCCCCAGAAAACCCCATGATAGGGTCACTATAAGTTGGAAACAACTTGAAGCCACACAACCACAAAGCATATGTATTCTCCACACACTTTATAGGCAACATAGGAATTTGTCCTCTACTGACTTTGGGAACATAGGAAGATGCCTTCTACTAAATGTGGGAAGATGAGTGTCGCTGATGTGACGCCATTTTATCACAGTGAGGGTGTGTGTTGTGGGGAAGTGGAAACCAAACTAAAACTCAGGAAGGCTTGCTAGCCCAGGGTACAGACAAACCAGGCCTGCTTTCTTTCTTCCTCACTGCAGAGCAGTGCTTCTTTTAATATTTATTATTACACCCTGGAGCCTTCTTCATGCTTATTCACACCCCTGCTTTCCCTAAAACCCACAAGCTTTGTGGATGAAAGGGTAAAGCTTCTTAAAGTTTACTCTAACCAGAAATTGATAACCTGTGGTAGTGTGTTCATAAAAGAAAACTGAAGAAAACACTCTATGGAGACTGTGGACCTTTTCGCATGCGGTTTCTTTTGTGAGAAGGCCCCTTGAGCATCGCGTAAATGGGAGCAGTGGTCCGTACGACACACTCCCATTTACGTGATGCTCACGAGCCTAACACAAACCGCGCACACATTTTTTTATTTTTGGCTTCAAGCCGAAAATGCTGCGCAGTTGTGCAAGGCTCCCGGGGTCCTTGCACATTTACCTGCTCTGCGGTGCGTTGGATGAGTGGGCCAGTCATGCTTCCTGCCTCAGCGCTAGCCTGCAATTCCCAGGTTGCGCTGTGTTAGGAAGGGGCAGAGCATTCGCGCGGCGCTCGCATGACCGGCAAGCCAGCTGCGGGATGAAGGAGCAGCGAAGTGAGAGCCTTGCGCAAGAGGCTGCTTGCGTGAACGCCACCCCCCACCTCCGCGAAAAAGTAAGAATCAGAAAGGGTCTGTATTTATAGAAAAATACAATGAAATTTTTATTAAAAGAACCAACAATGGAAAAGGTATTGAGAAATTAAGAATATTCAACCAGAATCACTATTTCTTAAAGATATTTAACTAATTCCTTCAAAATACCTCAGTATTCACTACAACAGCATTCACACATGCCTCTTTGGCCCTTCCAGCCCAAAGGTCTGTTTCCCCTTCAGGGTTCCACACTCTTCTTCCTTTCAGAAGTGGCTTGACTACTTCTCTGACTCACACCAGGCCTCTGAGGTGCTAAGTTAGATGGTCTAACTTAGAGTTTTTGCTATAACTCTCACTGAAGGAAGACCAATCAAACTCGCATTCCCAGTAGTATATGTGTATATACTAGGAATGGGACGAATCCATCCCAGAAGCTAGAATTTTCCGAATCTGAATCCACATCCGAATCCCTGGAAGGTTCTGGGTATCCACGAATCTCACAAACCTTGAATCTTTCAAATCCTTTTTTTAAAAAGGGTTTAAAAACCAAGGGAAAGAAGGATAATCTTGGACAAGACATGCTCTCTCAGCCTTAGCAAAAGCCTAGGCAAAGGCAAACCTGCCTCTGAAGAAATCTGGCCAGGACAATTGTCATAGTTTTGCCTCAGGATCTCCCCAGACTGAAAATCTCATGAAGGCCCTTGGTACACAGGCAGGAAAATGTGGGATTAATCCACATTTTTCCCACATTTTCCTACCTGTGTAAACAAGACCACTACAGTTCAGAGATAATCCAGCTCAAAACTTTTCTTTGCATAGCTCCTTCTAGCATCCTGGGGTTTGTAGTTTGATGATGCACCAGGACACTTTGGCAGAGAAGGCTGTGACACCTTGTAAAATTAGAAACCCCAGAATTGTGTCTGAAAGAGCTTTGCAAGTGAGCTATGCAAAGGAATGTTAAAGCTGTCCTTGAAATCTCAAGCCTGGAGCTTCCAGTCAAGAGCTGAACTTAAATATGAAATGTTCAATTTAAATATCTTAGAATACAATCCTACATGTAATTTGTGAAATTTCTAGCAAAAACCATTATTACTCCAAGGGAAAAATTCACCTACTTACCATCTTCCCTTGTGTGTCTAGTCTCCCAAATTTTCAGGCGTCCTGGTCTCCAACAAACTGTTTGGGTGGCAGATTTGAAAGATTCAGTTTGCCAGTTTTGGCACAGGGATTCGGATTCCCAAATCTCAAATCACTACCTTGGATTCAAGGATTCAGTTGGCCCATTCCTAATACACACACACACACACACACACACACACACAATCTGCTGTCATCCCCCACACAGCCTCTCCCTTTGGCTAGGCTGATTTTTCATAGAGAACCAGGAGGATTAAATCAGCCTCTGTTCTAGGCTGCTGTGCTAGCTACACTCCCAGGCTTTGTCACAATGGGAAGCTACCTTCTACAGAGTTTAGGAACAAGGAGAGCTGCCTTCTACTGAATTTGGCCTATCTAGCCCAATATTGTCAGCTCTGAATTGCAACACCCCTCCAGATTTTCACATAGCATTTTCTTCTAGCCTTGGATGAAGTGAGTTTTCAGATGTTTCAAAGAAGACAAGGAAGGGTGAACAGGAGGAGAGGTGCCAGAAAGAGAGAAATGCAGTGGTTCTGCCCATTGATAACTCTAGCCCTGCCCACTGCAGCTTATTCTAGCCAAAATATGATTCTCAATATAAAAACAGTTTCCCACTCATATTGTAAGAAGTTCTAAAACTCCTACCTAAATAAAATTCAAGTCATCCAAATCAATCTTAATGACAAACAAGAAAAGCACAAGACTTCCTCAGCCTACAGCCTGCAACTCCAATTGTGAAGATCTATGCTGCATAATCCCAATACAGGATATTGATCATCAACTTCTGTTTCACATATGTAGAAAGTAAATGTGAGAATAATGAACTCACCAACAAGTGACCAGTATGGTTTCCTACAGACAACCAACCAACTCTTTCAAATACAGAAATGACACTTACAAGAACACAGGGCCTCTTAAATAGGACTCTTGATACCAGTGTTACATAATGCAATGGAAGGTCTTTCTGTAGGGTACAACCTGTACAAATTTTGTACTCTTTGTTTTAATGACTCCCTGAACTATATTGCAGGTTACATCAATTCCAATCTGGCTTTATGAAATGAAATGAACATAGACCAGGTCTGTAAGCTGGCCTCTTTTCAAAGACTCCTCCTGAGCTGACTAGTCTCACAAATGGCCAGTGAATTATACTGATTAGCTTCATATCCCACAGGAGAAACTCTCTGTTGCCTTTTTTGCTTTTTAATAGACATGAATTATACCAGACCACTTGTAGCGTCCAAAAAAGCACAGACATTTGATGGAGACAGCCCTGTTTCCATGGTCAAGAAGGGGCAAAATCTTGTAAGATGAAAGGACTTAGGGTCATAAGGTTCCATAAATGAAAAAAGAAAAAGCATTATAATGCCTGTTCACAATTCATCAATTCAATAGAATGAATTGATGACTTGAGATTTAGCACAAAGCTCTTAAAATAAGGTTATATTAACTGGAAGAGGAGGAGGAGGAGGAGCGGGGAAGAGGAAGAGGAAAAAGTGTTTTAATACAGTCTTGGTTATGATTTGGACACAGTTTTTTCCTCTCCTAACTGTTGAAGCCACATAAAGATAAAGCAGAAATGTGATATAACCCTACTGAGAGAAAATCCTGATTTAGCTTGAACTTCCCTGTGGTAAATGTTCTTATCAACTTAATCAAACCTCTTCAGTTAAACTTGATTGGTCAGCTGCCTGGATCAACATCCTCATTTCTGGTTACCATAGTATATCCTACTCCAACCTGCTGACATATACCTTGACTAGATTAGCTTCTGGCATGCTGTTTGCCTATGTACTACAGAACATGTTTCAAAAGCCTGAAGCTTAGTCAGCTAATTGATACACATAGCGTAAGAAAAGGCCATTGTGGAGAGAAATTGAGGAAGGCATCTTTGGAGACACAATGCACAGCCAAGACAGCCTCTGGCAGGTATCAATGAGACAGCTTTCTGGACCTGATCCGGCATCACTTAAAGATTCAGCAGTAATCATTCTGAAATGGAGGCAAATGTAAATAGTAGTACTTTCTTCAGCTTGGGTCCCTTTCTTACTCAAGCTTGGGTTTGTTCACTATCAGTTATCCACCAATAGGTTTTGTTTCTCTATTAAAAGAACTTTCCATTCTATTTCATTCTTTTAAAGGGAAAAAGAGGTATGATATTATGTCTCACCATTAAAAAGTGAAGCACCCTAAACTGGGATAATTAGTCTTCCAGGCTGGTTTAACATAGAGATAACCAAAATAAATTCTTTAGGTTCATATGTCCATATAAATCAACCCATTTTACACCTCCCAAGGCTACCAGTAGAGCAGACTTCATCTTGTTTCAGAAATCCATACATCGATCAGAGTTGCAAAGCATTTTGGAAGGGGAGAAAAGGACACAAAACACAGGTGTGAATTCTAAACATGTACATCTCACATTTGAAAAATGTACACCAATAAGTTTTAGTGCAGGAGTAGGAATCATACAGTCTGCAAGCAGCCACTTGAGAGTATGGTGGAGCACACAGAATTATTTTCGTGGTGGGGGAATGTGGGGTCTCACAACTCAATGAGGAAATAATATAGTATGAAAACTCCTGTGGGAAACAGAAGCTCAGTGGAGTTAAAGAATTAATTAATGCAGGAATTTAAGCGAAAATTACTTATTTAATTTATGTCCTGTTTTTCTCCCATGTGGTGCCCATAGTGGCCTACACTGTATGTTAAAATAAAATAGCTAAAATAATCTGTAATACAAGAATTTGTAAAGCATTAAACAACAAACCGCTTAAAAACATTAATTCAGATCAGTTAAAAACACCTTTAAACCTATTTCGTATCAAAGGGAAAGACACACGTTGCAGTACCCAACCCATGAAAAGCTGAAGGCCAGTTTAAATAAGAAGGTCTTTGGCTGCCAGTGAAAAGGGAGCAGAGAGGTAGGCAACAGAGGCCCTTTCCCCACCCCCAACCCGCAATGGTGACGAGATTGTGAAGACGGTCCTGCATGATGTCATGGTGATCCCATTGTGATCCTGTGGCCACCCGCCACACTCATGGAATAAATCAATGATGAGTTTCTCCCATCAATAAACCACAACTGCGCAGTCCTCTCACCTCCCTCCGGCAATTACCTGCCATGCAGAATGTTGGGAAGTGTAATGGCTGTACTTCCTCCTCAGAGCAGCCTGGGAATGCGCCAGGCTGTGCTGTGGAAGGGAGGGGAGGGGCCTTTGTGTTTCTTCCTGTCCAGCAGGCAGCCTGTGTGGAGGGGATTGCTCCTGTTGTGCTCTCCTCCCAGGAGAGGCTTTCCCCAGATCCCTACATGATGGATTCAAGGTAAGATGCAAGGGCCTAAGGCTCCCTGAGAAGAGAGTTTCATAGCCTGGGAGCAGCCACCAAAAAGGTTCTCACTGGACATATCTGTGATCGTGGTGGGACTGAGAAAGCTCTTCCTCAAGGATCTTAAATCTTGGTTGGGCTCCTATAGGAAGATATGGTCTTTCAGATAGTCTGGACATTCGGTAGTCTGGATAGTCAAAGAAATTCACTTCCAGTCACCCCTCACCAGCACACGTTTAACATTAAGTCAATTATCAGATTTTATCTCTTCCTTTCCAGTGTTTTAGTAGGTGAGAAGTTTTCATTGTGCATTGGATTTGTGATGATGGAGCTCTGTACCAAGATACTGCATCCAAAAAGTGCTTGAATGGAAAGTGTTTCAAAGCAATGGTAAGCTACTTAAAAGAAGCATTGTAAGTTGACAGGTTGATCATTACTTGGTGCTAAATATTATGGCTTCCAATTTGGGAAGGCATTGCCTTATAACCCATATAGCCTAATCACTAGTCCAGTCTTGAGTAAGGGAAGAGAACTGAGTCTGGGAAAAGAATTTAAAGCATTATCTTTCCACTGGAAAAAAGAGAAGCAAAGCTTTTGCATGCCATGAAACATCGGTCTTCATAGCAAGAACATTCTGCTGCTAAAGATGAAAGTTCAAGTGAAGAACCAATCATCATTTTAAAGAAAGATGATAGTGGAATTTTCACTCGGAATACATAGAGATGACAAAAATTTATATGATCTGCTGGAAACTGACACTCAGATCCATCTAAAAGTGAGGCTGCAAACATGTGCACACATATCTGGGAATAAGGCCTATTGACTAAAGATTTGTGTTGTCAGTCATATTTAAAGAAGATTCATTGCTATAAAGGAGGCAAGTCCTTCATGGCTAACTTACATCCTGTGGATTTCAGGGTTATTTTATGCTAAACAAATGATGTGCCTGCCTTGGCTGCATCCTATGGAATCTTGGGGTTTATACTTAGCGGAAAAAATAGTACTCTTTAGCTGAGGATTTTAAATATCTCTCCCTAAATGAAGTATCTAATTGGATGGAACCATAACAAAGTGGAATCATTGTGTTATAGTTGTGTAGTGTGAAAGTGCCTTCATTTTTGAATGGACGTCAGGCACTAAGACTACCAACATAAAATAACAAACATTTTTGTCATTATTGCCAAAAATAAACATATTTCTGAGGTATTTCTGACTAGTATAATATTTCTAGTTTTGTATTGTATTTCTCTCTGGGTTTGTGTTTTCTTTTCTGGAAATTTAAATCTCAGACATTGGTTATATTCCTCCTTTTCCTCTGCTTTCCACTTTTGTAGGAATGTGTTCATCCTACATTTTGTAGTTCGTAATTGTCTCTCCATGTTTGAAGAACACCTGTTCCAGAGCCTCTCGTTGTGGGATGCTAAGAAACTTTTAAGTAAGTATTTGTAAGAAAATCTACTTCATATGTTATACAAAGAAATATTAAAGTAACCCCACTTTTTTTTTCTCCACTAGATCTTCTGGATGGGCTGGGTGGAGGCTGAGGCGGGCTGTTGTTCACCATTTTGTAAATACTAATTACTTTGCTTGTGAGATAACACCACTATTTCTCAACAGTTCTAACAGTAGACATCCAGGAGATAATGTATTAATCGTACGAAGAACTTGAGAAACTCAAATAGTGAGGAATTTACATTTGTAGAACGAGAATGGGCTACTTGCCCTGACAGCTTTCTAGCTGGCATTCACTCTATAGGCTTGGCACAAAAAGACTCATTTTCCTAAAGGAAAAAAAAAAAAGGTCAAAAATTACTCTTAGGAAGCTCTAAAATTGAGTAATTCATTAGATGAGGGCCACATTCCTTATGGTGTTTGCTACAGAGAAATGTGTACATGTGAGGAGAACTGGCTTCAGTGGGATACTGATTTCATGCCTGCCATTTATGCTCATAAACTCCAGAAGAATGTTGGTCAGCCAAATTGAATGCAGCAAAGACGCAAACAGTAGATGACTAAAATTAATTATCTTGACCTTCAAATCTGTCCCATGAGCCAAGTGAAACTATTGTGGAGATGAGAGAAGCTGAGCATGAGATGGATTGATGTGAGTTGAAAGAAATGATGGTGAATTGAAATCATACCATAATGTCAGTTTCTAAGGAAAGGGAGATAATATTGTTCAATGGTAGGGCACAGGACTTTGAAAAGTTTCTTTTTCTTTTTCAACCAGAATTCCTAGGATCTCCTAGGCAATATGGCCATCTGCACCACTGGCCATACAAGCTGGATAATTCTAGGGGTAGCAGTCACTCCAAAGAGAGTCAGTGTGATGTAGTGGTTTGGATGTTGGACTACAACCCTGGAGACAAGGGTTTGGTTCGCTGCTCAGCTAAAGAAACTTACTGACCGGGCTTGGGTGTATCATAGTGTCAGCCCCAGAAAGCCCCATGATAGGTTCACCTTAGGGTTGCCATAAGTTGGAAACAACTTGAAGGCACACAACAATAACAAGTCACTCCAAAAGTACTTTTTTCCCAAGCTTGGTAGAACATGTTCTTTATAAGGACATCCCTACTTTAGCATTTCTTGTTGAAAGGAACTCAAGTACAGAGAAAGCCTGATGCCCTGAACAGCCAATTGCCAGTCAGCACAAAATGGTGTCTAACTTATTCTAAATACAGAAATCAGTGGAAAGGGACTTGGCACATTTCCTACAGCCCCTGGCTTGTTCCCTGTCACTTGATAAATTGGTAAGGTACCAGACTGTTTATCCAGCCTTGAGTTGTTTTTTGGCAATAGTCTCTCTACCTTTCTTTCTAATACTGATACTCCATGATTCTTTGGGCCCACACATAATGCTCAAGGTTGCTCATAGGCCCTTTCCACACGGGGTAATTAAAATGGGGCAGTGTGACCTCTAACGGAGGTGTTCCAGACCTTAGAATGTGCTGCGCCATTTTTAATTTTTCAGTTCCACACCTCAATCCGCGCCGAGAGGCCTCTGAATGTCGTTGCACGTGGTTTTTAAAAATAAAAAAAAGTGGGGTTTTTTCCCCTGAGCCGCGCTATCATGTGCTTGCTCACTTGTGTAGAAGCGCAGGTTTGCACTAATTCACCCATGAGATGAACGGAGGGTGGGCCATGGGCGTGGACAGCTTCAGCAGTTGGCCTGCCCCACAAAGAACAGGACGGCGCCATTTTTTAATCCTCGCAAAGTGAGAACCCACAGCAGGAAAAAAAAAAAGGATTTCAGGTATGCAAATCTGGGTTTCTTTCTTTACTTTTCACCTTAAAACCACTACTTTATGTTTCTGTGGGGGTGTCGGAGTTTCAGGAGAATGTGGTTTTGCAGTTGGGGGGGCCCATGGGGGGGCCACCTTGGAAAATTCTTTTGAAAGTCTCCTCCTGAGTAATACCGACATTTTAACACCGCCACAGGAGAGAACGCTGGATGTGGGTGCCAGGGAGCAAGGGGGCCGCAACAGGGGCAGGGGGGCCCTTCGGCACCTAGCTCTGGGGGCACTAGACAGAAATGGCAGCATGGGGGCTCACTAGGGGCCCCATGGGAAGCCTCGGCGTCCAAATAATTCCTTAAATTAATGGCGCCTTCACTTTGGAAAAGCGCTGTGGGGCTATCATGACTCCCCCCTTGAAATGCCCAGATCATGGAGGTAAACGGGGCAGGGGACCATTTGCTGTATGGGCCAGCATGGGCCAGCATGGGCCAGAATGTGTGTGGTGGAGGGGGGACTGCACACTACACTACACACCACACAAAAACAGGAACTGCACACTGGAGAGAAGGGAGGGAGTGGAATGCTCCAGGCAGACAGTCCAACTGCTTTGTGTTTGCAAACCTCCCCAAAAGGCGAGATTTATTTGCAGGGGGTTTTCCTTGGCCCTTTACTTGAGGCTGAGAGAGTGTGACCTGACCAAGTTCCCATACTCCGACAATCCCGAAGCCCAATTGGTAGGCTGGCTGTCTTTTCTCACAAGCAGGTTTTTCCTTGGGGGTGGAAATCCCTTGGGACTGGGGAGGAACACATAGGTATTCTATTTCATGCTGCCCCTCTCTCCACAGGCTCACAATGGGGCCCGCAGTCCTCCCAGTGGCAACAGCTTGGAGGAAGCGAGATGCATACATGCACCTGCGGTAGATGGGGGCCATGGCAGGGACTGGCCACTGACAAACACCCCCTACCGGAAAGGACACATGGGCCATGCAGTACTTCATGGCTAGATGGGAGAGGGGGAAGGGAGCTAAGTGGAGTGCTCTGAGCGGACAGATGACCATCTGCTTTGTGGTTACAAACCTCCCCAAAACCCAAGATTTGTTTGCAGGTGGCTTGCCATGGCCCTTCCTTCGAGGCTGAGAGAGTGTGATCAGACCAAGAAAACTCAGTGTTCGCGGCAAGACAGGGGAGGAAGGAGGGAGTCCTTTGGATCTGAGATAGTGTGAACATCACATTATTGGTGTTTACAAACCTACAGTGTTTCCCAGGGTGAATTGGTAGTGTGCTACCCTTGGAAGCACGCAGTAAGAATCGTGCTACAAGAGACAGGAATGTCATTAACAATTTTTTTTATTTCAATAAAGGAAAATATTTAAAGCAGTGGTGAAACATTTACATACTAAGGGTGGTTGTGAATGAAAACTGGGGGCACTATGGATATTAGGGTTGTAACATAAAACTAAAAAAGATCTAAATGAGGTTACTCCTTCTCATTTTGGTCTTCATCTCATGTACCTCTTTCCTTATCCCCGCATAAGCATTGTCAAGGGCGGATGACACCTCCAAGAGGCTTCTCTGGGCAGACTCATCTGTGGGTGGGAAAGCAGATATTAGAATGCCGTGCTCTCACGATCACTGAGAGCACTTGACTCAACCTTGTATCACGAGTACCCGGATTGATCACTTACACAGATTTGTTGTCTTTCCTTCAAGCTGTGTCATCCTTGCCATCATCGACTCAGCGAGGGTCTTTAGTTCCAGACGGGATGGACCTAGGGCAAATGGATCACAGTGAAGAGCATTGGTGACCATCCACTCCTTGGGGAGGGTGGATTTGCGCCACTGAATGTGCTTCAGCGGAAGAATTCAGAGATACTTGCCAGCCGTAGCTGTGGATGGGCCTGGTATTTCTTCTGGCCTTTCCCCTCCCCCTTTTTCCACCCTGGGCCACGGTGCCACCTGAATAAGGAAATGCACGCTTTTCAGTCCTCCAACCTATTAAGCCGCTCATCACAGTACTATCCTGAACTAGGAGATCGGTGTACCTCCCACAGCTGGTTCTTCTTCCTCCGGCATATCGATCACCAGACTGCCAGACCCAGAGGAGGAACACGCAGGACTCTCAGTTCCTGCACCCGTGGCTGAAAAAGAAATAAGGTGGAAAACTAACCCACATTTTGGTTACTAATAAAGTTTTCATCCAGATGCTGTGGCGCATATGTTACCTTGTTCTTCCGCAGCACCTCCAGCATCTGTTTCCTCGCCAGAGCCCGAGGTGTCACCAACAAGGATGGTTTCTGGCTCTGGACAAACAGTTTGACATAAAACCACTAAACCATTGCCATTCCTTTGAGAAAGCACACCTGTTCCCCACATGATTGCATACGTAGGGACAGAGCTGTCAAAGCCATAGGTAACCTGCTGAGAATTTAAGGAAAAAATTAGGAATTGCACCTACCTTCCCTCTCCGATGCGGTGGCCACATCCACCTCTTGCCAGGTCTCGTGGCGTCTTGCACCTGAGCAAGTGGCACATGGGGTTTTCAGTGTGTGCTTACATAATGGAGGGAATGAGCTATCCCCCACCCTTTGCTTGCCCATCATTTGTTCATTGGGACGGGGATGGGTGTCAATGCTACTCACGTCCTCTTCTGCGGCCATGCCAGGAGGGGCGCCCGGCAGACTTCCATAGCCGCAACATGGCACTGAAGTACGAAGGCTTTGCAGCATGAGGTGGGTGACCATTGAAGCATTCCATGGCATCGTAGAACGCCGCCTTTATTGCCTTGAATTTTGAGTTTACCCGGGCGGGCGTCCTGGGATATTCCTGCTGTGATAACCTCCTTGCAATGCTCTCAAGTACTCCCTATTGGGAGCATTGGTACTATGGAGCAGTACATGGACCCCTCCACACCACCTGATCATCGCAAGCATCTCCCTAACCTCAAAATCACCCCAGAGGGTCCCCTCATGCTTCATCTCTCTCTCTCTCTTTATATATCTATCTATCTACCTTTCTATTCCTACTTATCTATCTATCTATGTATCTATCCTCTCTCTCTCTCTCTCTAGATCTATCTATCTGTAAAGCTCTCTATAAATCTATCAATCTATACATCTAAGCCAAAAGATATCTACCTACCTACCTACCTACCTACTTAACCTTATTAAATAAAGAAAAGGGTGAAAGGCAGCAAGGGTTATAGAAAATGGGGCAGAATGAACTATTATGACAGAAAGAACTATTAAAGGGGAGAATAGAAAGATGTGAAGAATGGATTAAAGGGACAAAGCAGGGAAATATAAGAAATAAAACTTTTCCCTCAACTACAGTAATGAACAAGCTCCCTCCTCTCCTGCCTCATCACACCCACAGAAAGCCTGCACTTCCTCTGCCTTCCTGTGGGGGTTCCGCAGCGCTAAGTGCTCGCAGCCGCTGCGCATGTGCGAAGCGTCGCCTGAAGGGAGCTGCGCAGGTGCGACCAGGAGGAAGCCATTTTTAGACTAACAATCGCGTGGTGAGCTAAAAAGCCTGTAGAGTTAAGTTTTTTCTGAAAGGTAGCAATGCATAGCCAAGATGCCAGCCAGGGGAATGTCTCCAGTGCGGGAGAGGGAGATTTCATCCCGAGGAGGAGCAGGGCCAAAGGGAGGGGGTGGCATGGCACCACTCTGAGGTGAAGGACCTCCTTGAAGTGTGGGGCGAACAGAAATACTAGGCCGACCTTCAGGAAAGCTATTGGAACATCGAAATTTTTGAAGAAATAGCCCGGGAAATGGCAAGGAGAGGGCACAAGAGAACAGCCGAAGAATGTCGCACAAAAACTAAACGGCTGCGATTGGACTACCGCCATGCAGTTGCTGCAAATAAAAGGACAGGCTCGTCCCGGGTTACCTATCCTTACTTCAAGGAGCTATCGCGAATTTTGAGGGGGGGCGCCAGTGCCCATCCACCTCGGGTCATCACCAGCTTACAGATTGCAGAGGACAGGGAGCATGGAGTGGAGGAGCCTGCTGCAGCAGAAGGTATTACTTTTACAATTTATTTCTCTTCCTCGTTTATTCAGGTGTTTGGCCATCTACAAATATTCCTTAATGTTACTGTAGCTATTTATTTTTCATTCTGTATTTACAATGCCTTTTGTTCTCCAAATTTAAACCACAAGCCAGTTCCACATATTCGTTTCCCTTTTTAGCTGCAGAGCAGGCCCATAGGAGCTTTTTGGGGATGCCCAGGATTCTTCTGATGCGGAGACATCAGGTAAGCCAGGTTGTGAGTGTGACACCAAACGAATAAGATTTGCTTTTTCTCTCCAAATCACATAATAGTGCTCGGCCATAGCTGTTTTGATGCTAGGCAAATGCTTCCAAGGTTACCCCAGTAACGCAGCATTAAAAGAATGTTTTGGTCATGTGCATGCAAAATCTAAATTGCTGTTTTACTCCTTCCTTATAAATAAGGCCAAAAGTAAATCTGCATTATAGCACTCTAGATGCACAAGAAAAGGATCAATTTATCAGAAATAATTGCATCCTGTGGATCTTTGCGCATGTAGATGGGAACTGTAGAACCATTCCAATGGCACACAGTATGTGCCTGGTCCCATTGTGCTTTATATCACAGTGAAAGTTACATATGTTGACCATGGAAGTTTTGCCCTTCCAGGTACGATGCTGCTCTGGCCACAGCTCCTGTACACCCCTGAAAGTCATTGGTTGTTCAGACACACACACACACACACACACACAAACACACAGAGACGCACACACAAATAGTGGAGTATTGCAGGGCATCTGAACATGTATTCACAGCATTCCCAATTGAGTTGAGGGGGTTATTTGCGGAAGAGGGCCGCTTGGAGCAATGCATAATGGATTTTCTACTTCCAACAACAGTGTTTGCCCTGCTGATGCGCCCTCCTCATTACCTATCTCCCCATGCAGGCTTCGACGACATCAGTAACATGCCAGTGCATGCTGGAACATCTAGAACAGAATATGATATCACCACTGGCCCAGGTGAGATTTAACAACTGCCCTTATGCCACGTGTGGTATGCCAAAGGAAGAGTAGAGGTGTGCTATCCATTTCTTTTACCTGGACACCGTACTACTATTGCTGCAGCCGGGAATAACATCAACTTTCCGGCTGCAACATAGCAATGCTCACACATGTTCATTGGTTGCTCTGCCATGAATGGTCGAGCCTTGTCTTGTGTACAACAGAGAAGCCAGGTGTCTTCTATATGTGCAGGAATCAAGAAATTAATTAATATTGTTGACATTTGCAGTTTCTGTTGTATCCCTTTTCCCAGCCCACGTATTTTCTTAAATTGGGGTTCATGTGAGATGTACCTGTGCTGGTTGTGCTACTGCAAATATGCATATGGTTAATATAGATCTAATTGCTGCCCTGCAGATAGTCTTATGTGACTGTCGCAGGAATGTCTCCATCTTTCTTTCATGTTATATTTCCCTCAGTTACCAAAACCACATCCCATCAACCGCTCTTATGTTACTTCTGTTTTTTTTTTTCAATCTCTCTAGATGAGGCAAGCAACAGGACCCCACAGGTTCCACGCAACATTACCGCGGGATTGTCTCCCAGGTCCAGAATACGCATGTCCTGCTGCAGGGTCAGTAATTTGGGCCGTAGTGAGAACCTTACTGCTGCAATAGCTACCATGGATCTCATACGGGAGCAGCAGGAGCTCAACAGGGATCTGCGTGCCAGGAAGTTCCACATGAGAGTGCCACGGCGGCAGAGGAACGCCAAGAGTTGATCTCCCTCCTTAGGGAATGTGTCAAGGCAATGTCTGCAATTGCGGATGCAGTTGCTGGAAGAAGTGCTGCAGTTCCACCCAGGAATGATGCCACTGTGGTTTCCAAACAACCTGAGACAGAGTCCAGCCAAAGCCTTGCTCTGGGGGGAAGCACCTCGTCGTCCTCCCAGCAGCAAGCATCAAATAGGTAGTTTTCCAGGGTTAAGAGACCCTGCCACAGGTACAGCCCCTGAAAAAAGGCATCTCCCCACCTAACAGCCCGTTTGTTAAGGTCCAGTTAGGCTTCTCAACGTTACTATATAACTGGTTTGCAATAGCAAGATTTCACTGTTTGAAGTTATATATTGTATTTTTCCTTTTAAATGGGAAATACCATTTCTCTTGTTTTCTGTTGAAAGCAAAAATATTTTGAGCTGTTGATATTGTTGTTATGTTCCAGTAATAATAAAAGCAATCCATGTTTTGGAAGCAATAAAAAGTGTGAAACATTTATTTACAAAGGTGAGAGTGTTTAAAAGGGGGGGCCGTTGAACAATGGCCAGATTTTAACTATAACAAACAAGCAAACAAATAACAAAAATACTTCACCAAAGTCTTCAAGGCACGGTACAGCTCGTCATGGGATTCCCATTGCTGGGGACTAAACATCTAGGACTAAACACTGTCCCCAGCAATGAGGCTTGCTATTGCGTTCCTAACGCTTTTGTTGAAAAACCCGCCAGGGGCATTACCATCAATAGGAAAAACATCACAGCCAACACGAGGCAGCAGGCTAACAGTCTTTATTGCGGGCAATAGATCAAGTAGCAGACTATTAAGTTACAGCGCAGCGAGCCATCTCCTCGTCCAGAGCAGAAAGGAACAGGAAACAAGAAAAAGGCACAGCCTGTTCAAAAGCCGTGTTTTTAAGTATACATATTCAATAACAAGGCGTTCCCTTAACCATAACAATGTTGTGGCTACACGCAGCAGAAGACCTTGAATACGTTTAGGTTTCACATGGGAAGCTAGACTAAACAACTACAAGCAGCTTTGCGTTCTCACCCTCTAGTGGTGGGAAAATATGAAGCCAGGAGTAACAACAGGTCCCATCATGCTTCTCAACCTGTGACACTCCCCTACTCCTTGCGAAATATTTTCAGCTACCTTGCTTTGGAGACTCCATCAACCCCAGTTTGCTAACGTGCTGACTAAATGCATTAGCAGGAAGTGGCTTGGTAAACACATCAGCCACGTTTTCTTCTGAAGACACATAGGTAAGGGACACTTTTCCTTCTTGTACATATTGTTTCACATTGTGAAATTTGATGTCAATGTGTTTTGATCGTGAAGACACCCGGTCAGACACTGCCATTTGAATGCAGGCTTGTGAATCACAACATATTTGTATTGGTAATGGCACAGACACATGCAGGTCTTGTAGCAACTGCAAGAACCAAACCAACTCAGTACAGAGCGCAGATAGGCTCACAAACTCTGCCTCTGCAGTTGATAAAGCAAGACAAGACTGTTTTTTAGCCTTCCAATCGATTGCTACATCACTGAATTTGACAAGAAAACCAGTTGTGCTTTTGCGGTCCACAGTATCCTCAGCGAAATCACTGTCTGATGAACAGACAAGGTTTGGCATCTGATCAGGACAAATGCTTAGGCAATAATCAAGGGAACCCTTTAGGTACCTGAGTACCCTTTTCACACCCTGCCAATGATACTGGGTTGGCTTAGCACACGCTCTGCCCAGAATGTTGACACTTAAAGCAATATCAGGCCGGCTAGTACCAGCTAAGTACAAAAGGCTCCCAATGACAGACTGATATAGGTGTATATCAGGAAATAATTCCTCACAGGTATTTTTCAAAAAACCTGGCACCATTGGAGTTTGTACCGGTTTGCAGTCAGACATTTGACACAATTCTAACAATTTTACAATCTTTTGTTTCTGACACAGCAGAATACCTTTTTCAGTTCTCTGTACTTCAATTCCAAGAAAGCTCTGTACTGGGCCTAGGTTTTCACCTGAAACCTTTTCCCCAGCTCTTTCTCAAACACTTGCACTTGTTTTTGTGTAGCACTGACCAAGCATAGATCATCCACATATGCAAGGAGAATTTCCAAACTCTCCCCTTTCCCTCGAATATATACACAGGGATCAGCAAGGCTTTGTATGAACCCACACCCTTGCAGGGCATTATGTAAACAAACATTCCAACACTTGGCAGATTGCCGTAATCCGTAAAGCGCTTTCCTCAAAAACCAAACTTGGTTTTCTCTCCCCTCTACTACAAACCCATCAGGCTGAAGCATGTACACTTTTTCCTTTAAATCAGCATTAAGATAAGCAGTAGAGATGTCAAAGTGAGTAATAACAGCTTTTCTCTGAGCTGCTATGGCAAACACCAATCTGATGGACTGGGCTTTTACAGTCGGGGAGTAAATCTGATCCAGATCACTGGTATCTTGCAAGAACCCGCGTGCCACTAGGCGCGCTTTATATTTCACATGCCCATCAGCAGTGGGTTTCAACTTGTAGACCCATTTGCTGTCAATTGGCTTCACACCCTTGGGCAAATTACAAAGAGAATACACATCATGCTGGATAATGGAATCCATTTCACTCTGCATTGCATCCCACCAGGGTTCTGCCTGTTGCTCAGGCATTTTCACAACATCAGCAAAGCACTGAGGCTCACAGTTTACAGCGCACACACGAACTGCGAGAGACTCAGGGGAAAAACGTTTAGGTGGAATGCCTTTCGTTTTTCTTTGAGACCGCCTGGGGATGGGACGATCCTGCAAAGGTTCGTCCCTGTCCTCAGCACTGCGAGACCTTTTCACTGAGCCCTCGCGTTCTCTCTCCCCTGTGCAAGACCTTCGCACATCACTTACAGCTCTTCTCCTCCACGCGCCTCTCTCCTCCTCTGTTTCAACCCTTGAGGAACTGGGAGCGGAGGCAGGGAGTGGAGCAGAGACTGAAGGCTGCAGTGGCTGAGAAGCTGGCAGACCAGCCACAGGGAGAAATACTTCAGACGCTGCCTGAACACGCGACCAATTAGCATGTTCCTCAAAAGAGGCATTCCTAGACACCACACAGGAATTGCCACCAGCGTAAAAACGATACCCCTTGCAGTTGGGCTCATAGCCAACAAAACGCATACGCTGGGCCTTAGGCTCCCCCTTCCTTCTTTGCCCCTTGGGGATGTGCACCCAAGCAAAACTCCCAAAGACTCTCAGATGTGCAATGGAAGGTTGTTTACCAAACAAACACTCATAGGGAGTAGTATTAACCACAGAACTCCACAGCCTGTTGTGTATGTAACAGGCAGTCAGAATTGCCTCACCCCAAAAACTCAGAGGCAGATCTGCATCAAGCAGCAAACTATGCATTCGAGTCTGCAGAACTCCTGCATTCCGCTCAGCCACTCCATTCTGATGAGGAGAATAGCCGGCAGTCGCCCTGTGCACTATACCCTGTTTTTTGATCCATTGTTGCAAGTTCTCCGACAGGAATTCCATTCCTCTGTCGGTTTGAAGCTTTTGCAGGGAATAACCAAATTGCCTTTCAACCAAGGAACACCAGTTCTTGAGAACTTGACACACATCAGACTTTTGTTTCAACAAATAGCAGAAAATGAACCTGCTAAAATCGTCTACGAGAATGACGAAATATCTAGCTCCCCCTAGGGAAGGTTTACTCATAGGACCCACAATATCACAGTGTACCAACTGAAATGGGGCGGTTGGTACACGAAACTAACTCTCGGTGCTGGGAGTTGTTTAGATTTAGCTTGCTTGCAAATAGCACAGTCAAGAAAGACATTACAAGGCTTCAAAGTACACCCTTTACAACAACCAGCAAGCCTCTTTAACACAGGAAAGCTTGCATGCGCTGCGCGCCAGTGGAGGAGATGAAGGCACTCATCATGTTGTGGGACATTGCCATACACATTACACACAGTGTGTCGTGGCTCAAGAAAGAACAGCCTCCCTTCTCGTGTAGCCACAGCACATACCACCCCATCTTTGAGGATTTTACCTTGCTTCCCATAGAACTCAACCTTGAACCCTGACTCTGTTAGTTGCCCCACAGAAAGCAAACAGAAATCAAGAGAGGGAACAAACAAAACATTTTTCAAACCCATGTCAAGGGCAGGGACAAAAGCTACACCTTCGCCACAAACTTTAGCCTTTGTCCCATCAGCTAATGTCACAGAGGAAACACTGGCAGAATCCAAACAGTCAAATAAATCTTCAGAATTGACCAGGTGCTGGGAACAGCCGCTGTCTAGAAGCCAAACGGAATCACCTGCCTCCTCAGAGTCTGAAACAGCATCTCCCAGGGCAACAGCAACTCTCAGCCGTCCTCTGGCCCGACCTCCTCTGCCTCCTCTGCCACGGCCCCTGGCACCGGCGCCTGTGAAGCTTTGCTCCCCTTGCTTCAGGAGCGGGCAATCATGCTTCAGATGAGAAGCAGACCCACAGCGAAAGCACCTTCGCACAGCATGGGCTCTCACCAGCCCCTCCTGCCTCGCCTCAGCAGCCGGAGAATGTTTTCTCCCAGCACAGGCCTCTGCAGCTGGAGCCGGCTGTGTGGGAGTCTCTGCATTCCTTGCGCGCTTTTCCTCTTCTTCCAGCAGACGAGCAGAAACCAAAGGAACGGTTAACTCCCTCTCTGGCATGGATTGAAGAGAGGACACCACCAGATTCCAGGATCTATCAAGAGAATTCAAGATGCAAAATACCTTGTCACCTTCAGACAACACTTTGCCTCTCTCCCGAAGTGACGAAAACAGCTCTGACATCTCAGCCAAATGCTGCCTCACCGGGACACCGGGGGCCAGTTTCATCCCATATAAACGGGCGCACAGGGCGTACTTGGCGGCTGCTGATTGACTCAAAAACAACTCCCGCAGCCTCGCCCAGGCCTCTCGAGGGGTGGCAAGATCCCTGATATGCGTGAGCTGGTCATCCTCCACAGCCAGAAAGAGGACAGACATGGCACGCCTCGTTGCCGCTGCTATCTCCGCAGCAGTCCCCTGCAGAGTCGGGGGAGCTGTGAAAGCACCCCACAGCCCCTCAGCTTGCAAATACTTTTCCATGCGAGCTGACCATGCCAAGTAATTAGTTGCATTTAGCTTAACGAGAGGCAGGCCCCCAGGCACCACATGAGCCATCGTAAAAACACCTCAAAAAACACCTCTCAAAACCATCCTCTGCTACCATGTTGAAAAACCCGCCAGGGGCATTACCATCAATAGGAAAAACATCACAGCCAACACGAGGCAGCAGGCTAACAGTCTTTATTGCGGGCAATAGATCAAGTAGCAGACTATTAAGTTACAGCGCAGCGAGCCATCTCCTCGTCCAGAGCAGAAAGGAACAGGAAACAAGAAAAAGGCACAGCCTGTTCAAAAGCCGTGTTTTTAAGTATACATATTCAATAACAAGGCGTTCCCTTAACCATAACAATGTTGTGGCTACACGCAGCAGAAGACCTTGAATACGTTTAGGTTTCACATGGGAAGCTAGACTAAACAACTACAAGCAGCTTTGCGTTCTCACCCTCTAGTGGTGGGAAAATATGAAGCCAGGAGTAACAACAGGTCCCATCATGCTTCTCAACCTGTGACAGCTTTCCCTTTCACAGAGCCTCCTGGCAGAGGCGTAGGGACGGAAGTCCTCTGACATTGGGGGAAGACTCAGAGGTGGGGGGAGCCAGTTCTGGGTGCAGAATGTGACCCTTGGACTCACAAATGTTGTGGAGTACCACACAAGCTGATATAACAAGAAGGTAGTTCTTTTGGAGACAGTAAGGGGAGCGGAAAGACAGCCTCACCATGCCTTGAGCCTTCCAAAGGCCCGCTCCACTACATTACAGCAGCAGTTAAACACCCTGCTATAAGCCATCTTTCTTGGGTCCATAGCTCCTCCGTATGGCTTCATCAACCACCTTGAAAGGGGGTATGCCGCATCACTGAGGATGACAGGACCAATGGCAATGCCATTGACGGTGATGGTAGGGTTCCCCAGAACATACTGTCCTGCCTCCATGGCGTGCCACAACGAGGAGTGCCGGAAAAAAAATGTGTCATGCGTTCTCCCTGTAAATCCAAGCACAATATCCAAAAACTTTCCCTCGTGGTCAACCACCCCTTGAAGGAGAATGGAGAAGGAGCTCTTCCTGTTTATGAACTCTTCCCCTCTTCCTTTCGGTGGCCGCACAGGAATGTGTGTCCCATCAACCGCACCGATGCATTGTGGGAAACCCATGCGATGGAAACCATCCATGATCTGTAACGGGTGGGATACAAAACAAAATAATTACACTTTCTAAATTTTCTTTTCCGCCAAGAGAGTGTCACCAGGGGAGATTTGGGGGAGGAGAAGGAATAGGGGGAGGGAGGGTGGGAGTCAGGGGTGGCTGGAGGGGGAGAAGGAGGCCGGTGGGGTGCGGATGGCTGCGTGTGTGACATGGCCAGGGCAGGGATGGGGATACGACTGGTTTGGGCTGAGAGAGTGTCACCAGGGGAGATTTGGGGGAGGAGAAGGGATGGGGGAGGGAGGGAGGGAGGCAGGGGTGGCTGGAGGGGGAGAAGGAGGCCAGTGGGGTGCGGATGGCTGCGTGCATGACATGGCCAGGGCAGGGATGGGGACATGACTGGTTTGGGTTGAGAAAGTGTCACCAGGGGAGATTTGGGGGAGGAGAAGGGATGGGGGGAGGGAGGGAGGGAGGGAGGGAGGGAGGGAGGGGTGGCTGGAGGGGGAGAAGGAGGCTGGTGGGGTGCGATGGCTGCGTGCATGACATGGCCAGGGCAGGGATGGGGACACGACTGGTTTGGGCTGAGAGAGTGTCACCAGGGGAGATTTGGGGGAGGAGAAGGGATGGGGGGAGGGAGGCAGGGGTGGCCGGAGGGAGAGAAGGAGGCTGGTGGGGTGTGGATGGCTGTGTGCGTGACATGGCCAGGGCAGGGATGGGGACATGACTGGTTTGGGCTGAGATAGTGTCACCAGGGGACTTTGGGGAGAGGGGAAGGGATGTTTTTAGAGTACTCACTCTGCAGTAGTCTCCAAGGTGGACAACAGAAGCACCTGCTCTATTGCAAGACACATCTCGATGACAATCACCGCGACTGTGGAGATCCCCAAGCTGAAGGTGTTCACTGTCTTCCAATAGATAAGTGAGGTTGTCAGCCACCACACAGTAATTGCCACTGTCTCCTCTACAGATATGGGTTGCCGCATCTCTGTGGCTCTTCTCTCCAGTTGGGGACGCAGATGGTCAGCTATCTTGAAGAGGGTGGCTTTCGTCATACGAAAGTGGTAGAGCCACTGGTTGTCATCCCATTTAGCCAGTACCTCCTCGGTCCACCACGTCCTGTGCATCCTCTCCCTGACCCACCATCTTCTGGGGCGTGGAACACGCCGCGAGGATCCTCTCAGCAGGGGCGCATAGAAAATGCCCTCTGCCTCATGATCGCAATAGAGCCTGGACCTCCTTGCTCGATCTCTGGCCCGCTGGTCTTGCATTGTGGCCAGCACAACTCCCAGAACCGTCAGAAACGGCCCCAGGCACCTGACCATGTCAGTGAGAACCTCGTTCTCCATCGCAAAGCCAGAAAAGCAGCAAATCAGAAAGAACAACGGCCGGGAACAACCAACGCAGCTAGACAGAAAAATCACTAGCACGAACTGAGGGAGGGGTGGCGGGGGTGTAGTGGGAGGGCCTAGGTGGCGTTGCGTACGTGCGCACGGAGGCATTTTTTTTAAAAAAAAACAGTTAAAAAACAGCCAATTACAGCCGAAGTGGGCGAGTTTATGCCAATAACAGGCGTGGTCATGACAGGAACGTGTGGATCTATTAACCCACGCTAGACCAGTTCACGCTTAAGCCGTATGGATTCAAAGCACGCGTTACCGTGGATACAGAAAAAAAACGGAAAAACCGGCCAGAACCATTGCTGTATCAGAACTAGAAGGCACAATTCTGCCATAGATTTCCCGGAGATCAGAGAACCCCTCCCATTGTGGAGACCTAAGACCCATGGCTTCTTGCAAGCTTCGGAGGGTGGGCGAAAAAGGAGAGACGTGGCATTGTCAAAAGCTGTTATTTCCACCTATGCCAGTTCCTGTCTCTGAGCACAAAGACTTCTTCAACAAAGTATCCACACTGGGAGCAAAGAAGATAGGCTGCCGGAAGATAAATTTACATACCATGTTCTATTTAGTGGTAAACTTGGATTAGTGAGTTGGTTTAACAGGCGGCACAACCTCCACACATACACATGCACCAGACACCAAGTTTCCCAGTGTCTGTTTTTTTACCCTTATAATAACATTGGATTACCCCAGGAGTCAGGGAATTTCAGTACCCATGCCACCTCATTGAATATTAATGCCAAAACCATAACAATGGCAGCTAATAATGCTGCTTTTCACTGCCGTGTGAATTACCCATCAATATTAACGATGCCTTTGTTAAAATGGAACCTTCCCTCTCTCCTCTCTATCTCTGCCAAGATTTGGGGCTCTGCCTACACTGACAACACACTTTTATAGAATATCAGACCAGACCAGGTAATCTTTTCGGGCAGAAAAAAATACCTATTTCAATTAAAACATTGTCGTCCTTTGCTAATTGTGTTCTAGAGGTAATGAGTGATTTTAGCAATTTTCTTTCTGCCGCAAGAAAGTCTTTGAAAACTGCACAGTTTTTGGAGATTATTCACAGTTTGTGACTTGCTCAAAATAAAATTCACATCTGGCATCATTGTGAAGCAAACCGTATTTTCTTGTACAGAAATACTGTTTTCTGCGAAAAAAAAAAAAAAAAGTTGTCTCCTATGAAGAAAATGATGTAGTTGAAGGCTTATTCTACACAGGATTCGCACCTGTTTTATAGCAAAAATAGCACTTTCTTCATGGGTAACAGCAATTTCATGTGCAAATTTTAGCCAGATGTGCAAAAGTATGCAGCCCAAATTTGGAAGATTCTCATCAGTCCAGAATTTTCCTTGTCAAAGTTTTCCAACTCTCAGTATACACATTTATTTACATTTTCCCTTTGAAATACTAATATTGTATTACTAATAATAAATATTGCTGTCTTATCCTTTTCTATCTATGGATCCAGGTGGGGAACAATAACAAGTTACATAACATAACTGGGAATATTCTTTGATGAGGTGAAGGAGAAACAAAGTCTCCAAAGGCTTTTAGTGGAGGAATTTATCATTTAACTTAAATTTACATAGCAATTTAACACTAGCTTTGACAGACAATATTTTCCCCACCGATGTAAATGTAATTTAATTAGGTTTTTAACACATATTTTTGACACTCTCTAAATCTGTGAAAAGGGACATGGTGGATTCACTCTAAAAGTTGAACCAAAAGAATTCTGTAAGCAACCCTAAATCTAGCACATCACTAAGTACTATAACTTTCCTTAATTCTAGGAACAAGGTTTGATTGCATCCCACCCTCTTGAAGATTTCAAACGGATTTCAAAGCAGGATGACAGAATTAGAAGCACAATAATTCAAATAGGATATGAAAGGAGGGGTTTAATGTCACCTCCTTTTCCTGCAAGAAGCCTAAAGTGGTGTTAGAAATATAAATTCCAACACAGGCCTTCCATGATTTTGGTAAGTCTATGGCCCTTTCCACACGGGGAAAAACACAGGGTAAAACGGGGTAGGACGTAACCTCACCCGGAGGTCATACACACCGTGGGGTGCGCTAGAGCGGTTAGAAATGTGGTGGTTCCACACCTCAAAGCGCCCTCGCACAGCCGCGGGGATGGCGCTGCGTGTTTTACAAAGACCACATTTCATGTGGTCTTTATGAAACACGCATGCGCTAGCCCGTCGCAGAGCCCCATGTGGAATTGCAGGGGCTCACAAGGGTGTCCCTGCAGAGCTGCCCGGGGGTGGGCTTCCGGCTGGCGCACTTCTCCGATTGGTGGAGAGCCGCCGGAAGCCGCCAGCCACCATTTTGGGCACCGCCGGGCGCCACCGGGCGCCGCTGGACGCTGCTGGAAGCCGCTTCCATGTAGAGCAGTGAACGCGCGCTGCTCCCCGTGGCGACAGATCAAGGTAAGCTCCGTTCCCGCATGCACCGCCCCGTTTCCCCGCATTTCACACCCCTCCGTGTGGAAAGGGCCTATGTGTGCGTCTCTCTCTTCTCCTTTTCGCTTTCTCCTCTGTTATGTATGGTCCACTCTCATACATATAAATTAAATGCCATACAAGATTTAGAATAAACAAAATATTCACATTTGGAATTACAGCCAGTGCAAGGAGTCAGTTCTGTCAGCCTTTGGGATTACTTTGATGCAAGCCTGCTGTAGAACATGGCAACCTAACACCAGGCACAGCATGGTGAAATACTATATAATTACCAAGGAGACACTTTAGTGGAATAACCTGGCACAGTGTTATAATCTGGCACTGAACCAGAACATCCATTTTAATAGACAAAACTAACCTGCATTGTTTATCAAATCATGTTAAAATCTGGATCAGCTTGACCTTATCAGAAGACTGTTATTATTTCTCACTTCATGACATCTCATTGAGCCTAACACAGTATGATAATATAGATTTAAGAAAAAGGACACTGCAATTAAGCAATGGAAATTTTCCAAAGGTGAACAGAACAGTTAGAACAATGTGTCAAAGCCTGTCAATATGTTCACTTAAAGGCTTAAAAGGTTTATTAAGAAACACACAGCACTAGCTGTTGAATGAATTGTTTGTCTTTTGGTTATGCTAGAAAGAAGAATACAGGCCACATACATTTTGATTTGTACATCAGTTTAATTTTAAGTGACCACTTCCTCCTGAGAACGTTTTCTTTACAGCTTGTGTTCAACCCTTCTAGAGTAAAGAGTGTGTATTTATTTCTTTAACATCCTATTACTAACGTTTTCAGTAGCTTCGCATAAGATGAATCCTTTTGGATCAGTTCAGAATCCTGTTTCCCACAAAGTAGCCAGACATAAATTTATGAAAGCCCAATAGAAGGGCTAAAACCACAGATACTCATGCCCTCTGAAAGCATGTGGAGGCTGGTTGTTGGCATCCAAGTTATTGACTATTTGCAACATCTCACCGCTGTCAATTCTTCATGTTTTTCCATGACAGTCAATTCTCCTGTTTTGAAGATATATCAGGCTCTTATATCTTTTTTCCCCCCTTAGAGGAATCCCAAATCAGATATAAACATTAAATATTAGAATATGCCAGTCATTTCTATATTAACTACAATTAACCCTGTTACAGATTAACTTGTTCCCAATTATTCTATATTATCTTAAGTAAGCTTAGTTCTAGATTAGATAATGAAATAATAGATTATCTAGTGTCTGTTGGTGAATTTCATGTGAGAGTTGTGATGAATCCATCTTGCATACCAACAATACTGGAACTGTTTGGAGGATAAGGATTTATACCTTAGATAGTTTCTTAATATTTCAGACTAAAATCTGGAGCAAATTCTGCTGACATGGAAGCTACCAGCCAGTGCTAGTGGAATGTCCCTGCATATTGTAAAATGAGGATTAGAATGTGCTTGGGAGAAAGATACTGAAAAGGAACATAATGTGTTTCTTGTATTATTTTGTGTGTGTGTGGGTGTGAAAACTAAGGCATAACTACATTGCACTAATACTGCAACGCAAATGATAACTTCACTCATTCTATAGAACAACTATAATTTTTGTTTCTCTTTAGAATTACAGAACATGTGTGACCAAATGTAGACAGAGTTACAGGATGTGTGTGGTCTCACTACTCATGTGGGCTTTGCATCATAGGCCAGAGACTTTGAACATTCTGATTTCTTGAAAGTAATGATGTCACTTCCTTTGAATAACATGAAAGTAAATAACTGCATTGAAAATGTAACTATACTGGAGTTTAGGAATGCCAGATTTAAAATTATACTTTCAGGCTAATTGCCTTTGTTGGATCATGGAGTGGATCAAGCTAGAGAATAGAAGATTATTGAATCTAGAAGGTGCAGATCTCTATTTTGGTTGGCATGCCTACATATGGTATGATAAAGCAAAGGTAAACAAAGAATTTAATAATCATATTATAAGAAAGCCTTTGTTGAAGGTTTGGATACAATATAAAGATAGGTTATATGAGAAAATACCATTGTGGGTTTCAGTACATGAGGCATTTTATAGAAGAAAGAAACCCAAATTAAATAATTGGATAATGTATAGAGATTTATTAAAAGTACAAGGAGAAAATATAATTTGGAAAGATAAAGAAGAGTTGATTAAAGTGGGTATTACTTCTCATTGGTTACTGCAAAGGCAACTAGAAGAAAGATTTAAAATGGATAAAAGGATACAAGGAATTGAAACTAAAGAAAAGGAATTTGACAAATTGTTAAAATCAGGTGTAGATCATTTGATAGGTAAGATATATAAATTGTTATTACACTGGTATATGGAAGAAGAAATTGTCAAAGATAATATGATAAGATAGGCTAAAAATCTGGGACTTACTATTTTGTTACAAGATTGGGAAAAATCATGGAGGGATGTTAAGAAATATTGTGTTAACATCAACATAAAAGAAAATTATTACAAAGTTTTTTATCGATGGTACTATACACCGACTCAAATTGCTAAACTAAGTAAGAATACTAAAGATACATGTTGGAAGTGTTCTAAGAAAGGGACGTTTTACCACCTATGGTGGACATGTGATAAGGCTAAAGAATTCTGGAATAAGATTCATAATTGTATTGTTAATGCGTTACAAATTAATTTCCCTAAAAGTCCTGAAATATATTTATTGAATATGTTGGATGAGAAATATTTTAAAAAGAGTTCTTTGAGAAAAATGATGATTTTTATGACAACAGTGGCAAGATTGGTATTTGCACAAATATGGAAATCAAAGGAAACACCTAAGGTGGAAGATTGGTTATGGAAATTATATGACTTGTGGGAGTTAGATGAACTCACATCAATTATAAATGATAGACCAAAAAAATTAATTATTGAAGAATGGAACTTGGTAAAACCCCTTTGGGAAGTCCAGTGGGGAAAGTAAAACTAAGTGATTTACGAATTTGGACTCGGAAGTAAAAACTTTGTATTGAACTTTGATAGTACAAATAAGGTAGTGGTATTTTTTTCATTTGGATAGTATAGTAAGTGTTGGTCAATAACAGGTAAAATATAACCATCCTCAAAATATGTAGAGAATAAGGGAAGGGGGGTAAGTAGGTATAGAGAGTGGGTTTTCTTGGTTTTTTTTTTTGTTTTTTTTATAAAAGGTATATAAGATGGTGGAAAAGAATTTATGTATGGTAAAAAATAAGGAATGTTTTATTTGTATGTTTCTTTTTACAAAAAAATATAATAAAAAAAAGAAAATGTAACTATACTGCTAAGAAATGAACTCTCTGATACCTTGAAATTGTAACTAATTATTTTTGAAAAGTAACTTTCCAAGCTCTGTTAAAGAGGATATGGCCTTGTCTTATCTTTTTTTCCTTGGGTATGTTACCAAAGTACAGACAACATGCTATCAGGACATTAGCCTTGGAAATCAGAAATCAAGAACTTGAGTTTTGATGTGATATTTGATGCTTCAAGTGAATTGGATGACCTAAAGATGGTAGTGCACATCCTGGTAACCTCAAGACTGGACTTCTGCAATGCAGTCTACATTAGGTTACCATTGTACCAAGTTTGGGAATTTCAGCTGTTCCAAAAATGGCAGCCAGAGTGATTACAGGTACATTGAGGACTGAACATATCACACCGAAATTAAAATCACTCTACTGGCTGCCAATTAGTTTCCATGCAAAGTACAAAATATTGGTTAATACCTTTAAAGCCCTACATGGTTTGGGTCTAAGTTACCTGCAGGATTGCCTCCTCCCATACAATCCTCCCTATATACTCAGGTCCTCTGGAGGTGATTTACTTAAGCCAACCAGGACTAGACTGGCAACAGTCACCCAGAGGACCTTCTCGGTTGCTGCCCCTAGATGGTGGGATGATCTCCCAGAAGAGATTAGACAGCACAATAGGCTGTCTGAATTTTAAAAAAGTACTAAAGACCTACCTCTTCTGGCAGGCCTACCCAGTCTATTTTTAATTAGTATGTATTTTAATAATGTGTTTTAACTACAATATTTGTATTTTAAAAAAGACTTATCTATTTTTTTGTATATTTTAATATATGGTGTATTTTTAATTGTATTTTAATTCATGGTGCACCCAGCCTTGAGCCTTGGGGAGAGGTGGGTAAAAAAAAATAAATCATTATTACTACCTTGAGCCTTGGGGAGAGATGGGTAAAAAATAAAAAATTATTATTATTATTATTATTATTATTATTATTATTATTATTATTAGACAAAATCTAATACTTTATTTATAACCAGAAGCCCTAACTCTCCACAACTGAAATGTGTTTTCCTCTGCTGAAATTCTGAATTTAAGTGATGAAAGAACTTCCACTAATTTTGAAAAGGGATTTTTCCATCCCATCCTTATTGTGTTCTTCCCACCTTGATGTCAGCAGGTGCTTCATGTGTGAACTAAAAATGGCTCTTAACTGCAGCTTTCATGTGGAAAGACAAACTCAATAAAACTGGTTTCCCACTCTTATAAATGTATTATGAACCTGGACTGTCTTAATGGCTCAACTATTTATTCATCTGGGAAACGGTTCTGTCCTCTTTCGACTTCTTGGTGTTATTCTTTTCAGCAGTTTGAAGGGGAAAGCTCATATTTCATCAGCAGAATAAAATCCTCCCTTCAATGATGTTGAAAAAAAAATGTTTGCATAAACAACTAAAGTTCCCAAAATGGGTCAATGGTTTTTCATATTTGTCCCTGACAGACAAGTACCTTCAAAAACATAGCTAGCACGGTTATATTGCAATTATAAGACTTTTTTTAATTGAACCTGTCAAATGGGATACATATGTATTGGTGAGCTTCCTTCTTTCGGGCTTTGTTTGAACACAATGCTTCTAGCAATAAAACTGCCAGAAGATGGAGGTTCAAACCCCAACTCATCTATGAAATCCATTCGTAGACCTTGGGCTAGCTACTCTCCTTCATCCTAACACAGATCACAGAGTTGATACGAAGATTAAAACACTTTAGCTGCATACTGCCTCTGACTACCTTGACAGAAAGATGGGGTTTAAATGTATTAAGTGAATACATCATGAGGAAAACAAAATAAAACCCATGTACAACACATATCATAAAGTACAGAAATCAGCTTCCTTTCATGATGAATTGTACGCTTAAGCAAGAAAATGCTTTCCAGGTTAACAAGGGGCTTTTAATGGCCATTCATCATTAAAGCTGTATCTTCACAGTCTGTGTTTATTAATTTGTGAAAGCAACATGAAATTCCTGTGATTATACATTGGTTATAACAATCCCCCTATGTTTTCAAAATAAATACACTACCTAGAAGTGAAAGTTAAATTTGAATAAAGTTTTTTTAAAAAAATGTTCCAATCATGTTGTTTCCATTTTTTAAACTTACTGATCAGTGTGAACAAAATATTTTACTCATATTTCATAATAATTAACCTGGGGACTGTATTTCATCTTCTTCCGAGGTCACTGAGAGGAAGCTAAAGAGAAAAACTTCTAACTTCTTCCCCAGTTCTCCCAACTATCTTCTGAGCTGTGGAAAAATGGAAATATAACTTTATTTCCCCCTGCTTTCCTTTTTTTTACAAAAGAAAATCTGTCAGTTCAACTCTTTCAACCAGCTGTTATAGGAATAGAGTCTAACTGCTGAAGGAACTGTGCCAATGGTGAGTGAATGCAGCATGACAACTGGTTGAAGCACTGGGATTCATAAAGAAAGAAAGAGAGAGAGAAGTGGCAAGTGATAGACCCAGGCAAGAGGAGATGAAGGCAAGCATGGTGAAATTCTAGAATTTTTATTGGCCTGGGAAGGGGAGAAGTGATAATGTTAAATGTAATCAGCTGGGATACTGTGACAACTGTGCTACAAAAACAGTAGCTGTAATAAATTAGGATATCTGGTCACTCCTAGCTATAAATATTCAAAAGTTGGAGCCTGGTTGATAGCTTTGTTGATAGAACAGAATTTGGCACCCACTTTCTTTATGTCATGTTGGTAGAAATAACTTTCAACTCCTACTTGTTTGGGCAGGATGAAGAGACACCTGTAAAACAGACTTTTGCTGGACAGGCAGTTGTCCCAAAGGATTTAGGAAATCTTGCCTTAAAGTAGGCAGATGATCCTGTGAGTATCTCCCGGGGGAGGATGGCCAGACACATTAAGAATTGGGGAAAATGTCTGTATCTATTATGCTTGAGACAATTGATGGATAGATAGACAGAGAGATAGATGGACAGGCAGGTAGAGATAGATCTGAGGAGAGGGGAATGGGGAGCATCTTGTGTCAGATCGGAAATTATGAATTGTTCAGACACCAGCTGTGACAACTGTAATGAAGCTTTAACTGTGCCAGAATGTTCAGTAATATATTAGTGTTTAATTGATATTGTAGTGATTCATGATGACTAGCTTTGTCTAATTTTTGGAACAATTCTGTGTCAGACTCTTTGATGTTTAGTGAGAAAGAGAAATTGGGCAGATGCTGCTCCCTTATTGTTGATAGGTTTGAATTTTAGCCTTTTTGAAAAAGAGTTATGTGATCTCAGTTCTGGGTTCTGAGGTATTTACACCTGGAACAGAATTTCCATATATTTTTGTCCATCTAAAACAGGGGTGAACCACTTCTAGATCACTGGGATCTGAACAAAGCTTCCACAGTATGTCAGGGAGGTGCACTTACAACCCAACATGCTTCCCAAAATTCTGACTTAAAAGGAGTCTATCATTGCCTCTTGGGGTTGTGGGGCAGTTTTCCCATATTTTTCAGCTCCCTGAACTGTCATCCCCAAAACTCAGAAGTGACCGGAAGTCATTCCTGGTTTTGAAGAAAATTTCTTTGGGCCTAAATCAGCCCACAGTCCAGTGACAATTACTCCTGTGCCCATAGGTTAAGACAAATAAAGCTAAAACAATTTATAGTACAATAATTAAATCCAATTAAATAAGCAATTAATTTTTTCAAAAAACGCTAATTCAAAACAGCAGCCACTCGGGGGGTGTTACCGCAGTTTCTAGCCAGACTTGGGGGATACCAGATATCATTTTGATATCAATAATTTGGCCTTCCTCACCCATTCCTTCCCACGTGCTTGCGAGGCCCCTGGACAAGCACGCAAACAGGCTTGGTCGCTAAGCTCTGTAATATTCCAAATAAATACAGGCAAGCCAGAAATAGCCAAACTGCAGCTTCAGGAGACCTCAAGGTAAGTACCCTATTATGTATGCATGCCACTTACAAAGAACTCCCTGCCCCAAGCAGGCAGCTTGGTGAGCCGAATACTCAAGCGTCAAGCGTTTGCATACTGGCTACCCTATTGACAATTCAGACTTAACTTAATCATGCTAAATTCTGATCTTTTGGAGGCTTTGTCTCCAGCCCAAAACTCATTGTTTTCCCAAGTACGGACTAGCCTACAGCCACATTTTCCCCTGCAAGAACCCCTGACTTTGAGAGCTTCCTCGGATCGCTCCTGACTTCCACACCACCTTGCTGCTGCTTTGCTTGGCGAGCCTTCCCCTCAGAGAACCTGAGAACCTTCACATCCACGAACTCTATCTTCAGACTACCCGGGCTTCAGGACAGGTTTAGTATTCCCCATACCAAAAACCTCCTCTCAAAATCCCTCTATCCAACTCCAACCTTTATTTCTTTAGTTATCTGTGTGAGTATGCTGCATACACTTGTTTGATTGTATTTTAATAAAAACAACAATTATCATTGCACATCTGTTTGCTCCTTGACTCGGCCTGACCACGTAGATGCTGGGTAAAAGATCTCGCTCTGTTGCCCTGCCTCTCATATTGCTAGCTTGTGCTCTTTGACTAATTTCCCCAACTTGTATAATTTGGAGAGCATTTAGGTGTCCCTCACGGGACCCCCAGAAATCAGGGTAACAAAGGCCCTCTCCTGTGGTCTCACCAAACATACTTGTTATGTTGATGGGACCAACAGGAAACCCTCACATGAGGATCTTAAAATTCAGGCAGATTTATTTAGGGAGATATGGTTTTTCATGTCGTCTGAACCCAAAGCATATAGAGCTTTGTAGGTTGTAATAGGCACTGCAAACTGTGCTGAGAAACTGGCCAGTATCCTCACAGTCTACAACATTGTTAGGTATTATCCCCAACATTTTGGTCCTTCCCACCCTCACACATGTGAATTAGCAAAAGATAATCTTAGCTGTCTTGAGAAGCAGCAGTGTATAGCATCATATGTAAAGCTGATCATTTTTGTTTCTGGTAGCAGTGCTCAATTAGTGCTCAATTATCATTAAGCATGATTAATGCATGTCATCATCTGAACTTTGGTTTACATGAGTTAGCTGTAGTGAGCCTTGGGATAATATGTTCCACATACCCTCCTTTGGTCTTTTGTATACAACTCACATTGTCCTTGTCAATAATTTAAAAAGCAAGGCGGTGGTAGTGGTCATGAGTGTCAGGAGACCCTGACAAGGAGAATCATAGCGGAATAAGAACACTTTCAGTTTGGGACTATAATATGGATATATTACACTGCACTGTAAGAGTGCTGTAGTGCTATATTCCATTAGAGCTGCCATAGCAATATCTTATGGAATCCTTGGATTTGCACTTTAGAGAGAGGCATTTAGAATTTTCAGCCAGAGAGCTCTTGCACCTCACTGAACTACAAACCCCAGAATTCCACAGGAACCTGCCATGGCAGTAAGTGGAATACAGCACTCTAATCAAGTACTATGATCAGGAATTTACCCTGCATGCAGAAAATACCAATTTACTGAAAGAAAATAATTTGCTGCACAGAAAAGAAGCTTCCTACACAGAAAACAGTATATTATGTGCAAAAAAAGAAAAGAAAAAAGAAAATGCTTTTCATGAAACAATTGCTTTTCATAAAATAAAAAGTGCCATGCAATGCATGCAGTAATTCTACTACCTGTCCTTACATTGAGATGCAGTATTTTTGAAGTATGTGGATTAGATGTCTCTTACTCTTTTTCTTTCTTTGTTTCTCCCCCAAGTATTTCATACATGTATTTGCCTTGAGAAATTCAAGGATAATAACAGCCATTTATTCAAAAGGAAATTAACAGAAAGGAAATATCTCTTTACTCCTCAAAGCTTGTGGAATGGGAGTAACACAGAGGCTGGAGGCTTGAGCAGGAGCCCAAAGAACTGGCCAGTACAGAAATAAAAGGCTCTGGTGGCACCTTGGTGGTGGTGGTGGTAGTGGTGATTTAGCTAAAACAAACAAAAAGGGCCATTTCCTCACTAGACTGTTATAGTGTTGTTCCACTTTCAACATCCTACGGAATCCTGGTGTTTGAAGTTTGAAGTCTCAAATATCCCTCCCTAAACTGCAAAGCCTAGGATTCCATAGGGTGTTGAAAGCGGAATAATAGCGCTATAACAGTCTAGTGTGGAAATGGCAAAAGTTAACATTAAAAAGCTGCTAAACTAACAATTGTATTAAAAACAGTTTTAAAACATACAGTTAAAAATAACAAAGGCCCTTACTGCACCATGTCTCTATTGCGTGTTGTTCTGTTTCAATCACAGTGTTACCATTTCCATGATGGTATCAGGTTCTAAACACTCTCTAGCACACACTTTCGACTTCAGCAGATGAGTAGTATTATTGGCACTGGTGTTCCCTCCGCATTACAGCATCATTGGCAAATCCTTTTCCTTTCCTTTTCCCCATCCCACAGCTCATTTTTTAAAATAAGCCACACTAGCACAGCAACATTATAATGTTATGATACTCACATAATGGTATTGAATTTTTGCACTAAAATGCTAAAAAAAAAAAACCCTCAAAGGAGAAAGTTAAAATAAGCATGTAGAGATGATAGATTCTGAACTTGCCACAGCATGGGAGTAGCTGAGGAAGGGATGACCAGGGCACACCCACACCCCACCCACTCCTGGAACAGGAAGTGCTATCAAAGTGCTATTGGGAAACCACACTCACCCAGCTGACAGGGTTATGGTAGGAAAAGGGTCCATTACTGTTTTTTCTTTTCTTTTCCCAGCAATAAAAAAGGGTTGGTTTGCAATGCATCAGAACACAAGAGCAGCTGTTTAGTGATGATATCATACGATAGCATGGTTTCTGGACTGAGAACAACATGTTGCTCTGGTGGGATGACAACTCCGTGCAGCAAAGGCCAAAAAGAAACACAATTAAAAACAGTATATTACTCTCTAAGAGCCAGCGTGGTGTAGTGATTTGACCATTTGACTATGACTCTGGAGACCAAGGTTAGAATCTCTGCTCAGCCATGGAGCCCCACTGGATAACCCTGAGCAAGCCTAAGCCTCAGAGGAAGGCAATGGCAAACCCTGTCTGAGCCAACCTTGCCAAGGTAAACTCCATCATAGGTGCATCTTAGGTTCCCAAGTCGGAAATGATTTGAAGGTACACAGTAACAACACTACCTTATTAAAAGCCTTTCTTTAAGTCATTCAGTTGATTTATGCCTGTCAGAGTAAGTCTGATTATGGAATGACTTCCTTATGCAGAGTTAACTGATGTTTACTTTGGTGTCATTTTACTGCCAGAATTTTATATTTTGCTGCCTTCTTCTTGTTATTTTCCATCAAGTTGACTTCAACTTATGGCAACCCTACAAATGAGAGATCTCAAAGAACCTTAGTCAACAACTGCCCTGCTCAGGTCTTGCAGACTCAGGATTGCGGCTTCTTTGATGGAATCAATCCATCCATTTTACTCTTTTCCTACTATCTTCCACTTCACCAAGCATGATCATCCTTTCCAGTGAGTATCATAATCTCATAATAGGTCCAAACTACAAAAGTCTAAGCTTAGACATCTTTGCTTCAAGTGAGAGCTTTGCTCTAAGATATATCCATTTATCTTTTTTAGCAGTCCACAGTATCTGTAGATCTCCTCTCCAGCAACACCTGAGCTTGATTCTCTTCCTATTAGTAATCTTCACTGTCCGGCTTTCACAACTATACATAGAAATCCAAAATGTGATGGCCTGGGTGATCTGATATTTAATGATATGTCTTTACACTTGTGTAATTCCTTTACGGCTGTCTTAAAACCATTTCTAGACTCTTAAATCTAATTTAGTTCACTTCTTCATTTTTACCGTTAACACAATAGTGTGTTGTTGTTTTTTTGTCTTTACTAAAGCAAACTACTCCATGATGCTGAGTTTCTTTGCTGGCACTGGAAGAACACTGGGCCACTGCAAAAGAGTTCATGGTGACCAGGAACAAAAGAAGACAAGACTTCAATACATTAAAATAAATCTGCAGAAGAGAGAATTTCAGCAGATACACATCTCTTCCTTTCATGATAAGTGACATTTGCCCAGTTTCCCAGCTTCTGTACAATGATTAAAGCTAGATACATCCTGATCTCCTTGAGGTCAGGTAGGCTTCATCCAAGACAGCCCTTTAACATTCTCTAAAATTGTGTCAGTGACTCTGCTTTGATCATCCTGATGTGTAGAGATGGTCTGTCGATTCACTTTCACAAGTCATAACTTTGTCTATAAAATCAAATCCATTTAAGCAGTTGGTGCTAAATTCTCTTTTATTTTTGCTAAAGCAAACATCTTGGCACTTTGAAAATAATGTGGTTTTTTTTAATTCATTTACTGAAAGCTATTTCCCATATGGCTTAATAAACACACTGAATGTGTTTCAAACATCCTTCCACTCCCTCCACATACCCACTATTCCCTGAGGAGAATAGGAATTAATCACACCTGGGTTTTCCTCAATCACTGCAGCAACATGTGCTATCAGGAGAGATTAAAAATCTCACAATCAGGAGAATTTGCTTTGCATTGGATGTAATTAATTTTAAAACCTTCCCTGTGTATTTTGTTCTCTTGTAATTTCCTAGCAAAGTCAATTGTATTCTTTCTCACCAGTTTTGGTGGTTGTGCTATTTCTGACCTGCATTTAGATGCCAAGAGCCTCTTGTTAGGAGAATATTTTGTTGCAAATGACTTGTACAAGCCGGTGTCTGGGCTTTAAAGATAACCAGAAGGTACTTAAAGAGATGTGATCAAAGGTGAGTAATATGCCTGGCAATTCAGTCCTCCCCTCTCTCCTCTGGAATGAAGTGCACATAACTCTTGTGAACATAGTGGACAAGAATTTGTTTAGCAGTAAAGCAAGTCCCAGAAGGAAAAGGAGGTGTGCTAATGTACATTGTGGAAACAGGCAGTAAAAATAGAATAAGAGTTTTATTTTTTAAAATGTATCTAATTATATCTCCAATTTTCTTCATATTCAGAATTGAAAGAAGCAGAAGTGTTTAAAAACAAAATCTGAAAGTGAGATAACGTGAGATCAATAGAAAAATTCAGGGCTCTTGAGTGCTTTCCTTTTAAATCTCTGGGTTGGAATTCTGGAGTATTTGGCCAAATTAGGTTTGTTACATATTCATATTTAAATCCTGCATAATAGTTAGGTAGAACAGGGTCCTGCCCATGCTAGGAGCAGTTGCAGCTATTGGCCAATATAAATCTGGCCAATATAAATGAAAGCAAAGCAAAATTTCTAAATTTATCAAAATGTGCAAAGCACATCTTAGGGATGGAATTCTGGTGTGTTTCTGTTTGGAATTTTGTCTTGAAGGTACCCACTAGAACTTGGGGGAAAAAGCAAACACAAAAACATTGTTTCAAACTTTGTGATATCTGCCAAATTTTGCTGATGAGTTACAGCAGCCCATCTTTGTTCTCTTCTGACAGGCCTTCCCAGACTAGTGCTCCACCGCCTCCCACCAACTGTCTTCTTGTTTTTAATAGTTAATGTGCTTTAGGGGGTTTAGATGGGTTGGTGGGTGGGGAGGATGGGTTATGTTTTAACTGCTTTTAATGTATTTATGTACTGCTGTAGTACCGCCTCGATCCGTTGGGAGAGGTGGAAGATGATGATGATGATGATGATGATGATGATGATGATGATTTGGGTTCCAGTAAGTACCCTGTCAGGTATTTCAGCTATTTTGACTTAAAATTGGGCACTGGAACTCCTGATTTCCTGGTTACTTGTGGCAAGCCTCCTGATTTCCTGGTTACTTGTGGCAGACCATCTTTTTTCATTTTTAGTGATACCCCTTGACCCTACAACGTAACACTATAACCTGGACAACAACCCAAACTATTCTGGCCAAGACAGCTTATGTCCAAATGGGTAGAGTATAGTTCTTTACCTGCACAGTTCCCCTGGGTGCTGCTTCCACCCCATCCAGAAGGCAACTTCTCAGTGATATACATGCTTTCATGATAATTTAGTGACCAAGGGAGGATGCAGGGAAACCGGAAAGCATTCAGCTGCACTTCTGTAGCCAAGAGGAAACATCTGTTACCCTACTGGATTTCCAGTGAGTACACAGCTGGTGTTCCATCCTGGCAGTAGATAGGTGGGTACCCATGCCTCTCCTGGACTCTAAATGGTCATCCCATACTCTCCAAAGGATGTCTTCAAGGGTACCTTGAAATGTACTTTCATGGGGAGGAGGAAGTGGTGGCTCCTAAGGAAGAACTGGAAACCCTATTGTGTATGTATATCACCAAAAGGTTACCAGCCTCTCTAAATTTTGTGATGTTGACCATCATATCTTATTGAATTATGGTGGCCACAGAAATGCAGATATTCCCTTCTATTATTATAAAATTTTATATAGAATTTCTTCTGTTTAGGGCCATACACTTCCTAGATGCTGCCAAGACCCGCATGTACTCAGAGTTTGGAAAAGTTACTTTAGCCATGCTAGCAAAGGATTGTGGAAGTTGAAGTACAAAAAGTGACTTTTCCAAAGCCCTACACATGCTGCGTTTTATCAAGATTCCTCTATAGCCAGTGTACCCTAAAAGCACTTAGTTTGTTTCTATAGAACCTTGGTAAGCTTTTATTTCTTAAGACCTTGAAAGCATTTAAAAATCCATTTTGCTGTATTGTGCAAGGAGAAGTTTTGAAATGTGCAACAGCAGTTAGTACCCAAAGGCTGGAATTCAGTTAGGAACATCAGCATGTGTAGTGTCCTTATATGTGCTGATGTACCTTTTTTTCTACAGAGGTTGGTATCTCCTTCCTCTCTGAACAAAACCCAAAGCCTCCCTCAACTGATTGTAAACCTCCAAAGCTGTCTTGCACAGGCATTAAGTGTTTTACAGCAAGTAGGCAGGATTGGAGAAGCATCTAGCAACCCCACTACCTCTACCATCAGCCTAATGCACAATGATTATAGAAACGCTGAGAACTTCAGAGGATCCCTGTGGATCTCTGTGCTGATGTCATCCTTGCGTGTCTGGCTGTGAGGGAGGTTGCCATACTGTCTCTGATCCTGCCTGCTCACTGTGAAGCATACATCTGTATGCAGATATTTATACTATCAGAGAATGTTGGATTGAGGCCAAGAACAGGGATCTTAAGCCCTTACCACACTATGCCACAATCCTGCGTCATCCAGCCACGATCCTGGCAATGGCATTAGCATTGCTGGGATGGGACCAGGACCTGAATGCTCCCCACCACACTGGTCAGCTGCCAGAGGATGGGCAGTGTTTAGGACATGCTTCTTCCTTCTGCAGTACAGCCAGCCTTTTCCTGTGCTGTACTGCAGAAGGAAGTGCTTGATAGCACTTCTGCCCTTCCCACATGCCAACAGGATCGTTGCATGCAGGGAGGCCATTACTGGATTTTTCCCACTAATGGTATATGGCATGATCACAATGGCTGGGGATATGACAGCAGTGGGACTGCAATGATGTTGTGTGATGGCATGCATCGCAGACTGGCAGCAACACATCCCCATGCTGGGATGGTGTCATCATGTGATAAGGGCCTTAAAAGTTTAACCAAAGAAGAATATATATACCCAATCTCACATGAAATCTTATGGTGCAATGGGACATCATTTTCATCCTCTCCCCTCTGCATCCCACTCTCACATGTGCTTTAGAGGTTTCTCCAAATCTCCAGACTCCATTTAGGGGCACACAGTACAGGATCGATTCCTGCAGTAGGATTAATTCTGCTAATGGAGAGATATCATTGGATTCAAACCCTACTTTGTGATATTCCCATTCCTATTTTTTTAAGAGACTGATAAATATATTGGGAATATCATCTTGAGTTTTATAAGAGATCATATGAAGATAATATATTTTATTCCAGTTATGCTAAATGCACAATTCGTCAGGTGGTCTATGAAGAAATATTCTTCTTCAGTCATTCCAGCTGACTCCACAGAAGCTGTCTGCCATTTCAGAACACCCAGCAATTTTAAATAAAAATGCTATTTTGGGGTTTTGCCTACAGTATCTTATCTACCCATTTAAACATATGCATGAATCATTAATGTGATCAACTTTTCCTGTAAGAAAGACTTTGCCAGCATAGTTATTTTAAGCTCTTGCTTCTGTTAAAGTGGAAAAAAAAATAAATGTGGGTGTACATACAGATGAAGGAGGGTTATGTAAAACAGTCTTTTATTTTACAGTGTGGGGTGTCAGCTGCTGAATGGTTCTATTGGAAAAAGAGGCTTCTTTGTTCAAAAGATTCATATTTGCTTGTAAATACACATACTTACACCCTAACACCCTCTGCTCTTTGATCAAGAAAGATTTCCTTTATTCTGCATGAAAGGCTAAAATCAATTAATGTGTGTGTGCATGTATCATTTTCCAGATGTTAAATTAACCACGTGTCAGCCATCAGCATACCTTCAGTGTATCTTTTTTCTCTTTTGCTATTGAGAGATTGATAGGAACCATTCGATATGATCTCCAATTATTTTCTGGATCCTAATTCTGTCAGCCTACAAATCAAATAATCTAGTAGGAGAAAAAATAACTATGAATTGAACAATAATAGTAAGGATCTCTTGGGGGGGGGAAGGAAATGTTAGTTTTGTGAATCTTCAACAAGGGAGGGTGAAAAAAAAGATAGCCTTCCTTCAATAGATCTAGTATTTATCATTGATTTCAAGCCCATTCACCAGTCTTGAACAACCCATGACATTATTCTTCCATAGCAAGGGTCTCTCCAAGTTCCTTCATCAACCCTGGCATGCCGGGTGTCTCTTTGTTCTGATCACTTTGTGGATTATGCTTCATAACTTATGACAGGCACCTAGTAGAAAATCAGTCACGCAGGAAGGGCATCACCCTTGTGGCAGGAGCATCCAGATTTCTTTGGCAGTTTTTATTATCATTTCAATCTAATCCCACATAAGAGAGAGAACTTTGGTCAATCTTTTTCCCCTTTCCTGTTTAAGGCAATTCCCATTTCTGCTTGACATACTAATTGAAATGTTAGCAGGGTCTGCAGATGTGCCTTGAAAAATGTAAGAGAGTTGTAGCCCAGTTGAACTGTAACATCACGTGGCTTTGTGTCTAGTTTAACACGGCTCAGAGATGAAGGAAAGGATTGATTAGTGCTGATCAGCCAGAATTTAGAGTGTATTGTGTTAGTAAGATCTCTGGACAGTAGCCAGTGGGATGCTGTTCGAACTATGACTTAGCTCTTTTCTTCCCACAAGTTATCAGGCAAGGATGTCAGAAGAAGGCACACCAAAAAAATGATTGCAGATGGAAATAGGTCAAGATGACCTCTGGATCATGGGCATGACATTCTGGAGGGATGTGTGTGTGTGTGTGTGCATGCGCACATGTGTGCATTTCTTTTTCTTCTTGGGCAGGGAAAAAGTAATGATGACAGTTGGGAGAACCTTTGTTTGTTTCCCACTTGAAGATTAGATAAGATGATGTCTTTTGAAGTAAGTTGAAAAAATGAGAGAGAGAGAGCAAGTGAAACAGAGAGAAGACCTTAAACCTGGGAAACATTTTGCCCTGAATCTTATCAGCATTCACCTCAAGGCTGAGGCATTAAGAGGGAAGCTATTATTACATGCAGAGAAATTATCTCAGGCAACTTGTGTGACTGGTCTTTTTATCTTCCAAGGCTAAAGCTTTTTGACCATGTTTCATATCCTTAAACTGTTCATCCATTGTTATGACATTTTGTTATCTCCAAAAAGGTTCATTAGTGAGCCATGATCCTCTGTTTGTACAATGTCAGATACTGGCCTGCATTCTATTTTCCCTTCTGAAATCTTTAGAAGTTGAGGGTTTGTTTGTCTGTTTTTTCTTCTTTTTAGTAAACGGCATCTTCTGAGGTAAGGTCTGAGCAAGATGACAAGGGATGGGAAAGATTCAGCTAAAATTCACTTTGAGGATGAAAGGACTGCGACATACAAAGAGGTACCCACTAACAGAGAATTCATATAATATAAATGCAGACATTCCTACACAGTAGAACAGTGCTTTAAACCAGAGGTTCTCCAACACTATTTACAATTAAAGAATCAATTTATCAAATAAGTAGTAAATTAATTTGACTAATACAAGTTTATAAATGTTTTGATAATATAAGTCTACAAGCAAGTATCTAATTTCCCTTGCTGCTTATTTCCCTCTTTCCCAGAAACTGTAAGAAGATCAAAGAGAGAAGAAAATGCTGTATAATAAACATTGGCATTTTGCTACAGTGTGTATTCAAAGGCATTTGTGTTAGTTTTCAGTTTGACCTACATGACTCAGACAGCTTGTCTTCTATTTATTACAGAAGAGAGTGTAACCTGCCCAAAGTTACACAGTGGATTCATGACTGGGGACTTAAACCTTGGCCTCTCAATACTCAGCCACTACCCTATGCTTGCTTCTGAATGGTCAGCTAGTACTTCATAAAACTACAACCCCCTGAATTCTACAGGGTGAGTCTAAAGTGGGATATTGAGCTATAATTGTGTAATATGAGAGGTCTCCTAGACTGGGAGCTGTGTTCAGATTCTGGTTCAGATCCTTTTTCTTTTTAATGAAATAAATGAAATAAAGTCATGTACTAGTAAACTGTTTGGAAGAAAAAGGAGGTACAAATATATTGAAGAGTACAGAGTTGAAATAGGAAAGAATTTCTGACATTAATCATTTCATGTGTCCAGTCCTTTTTAGAAAACCTTCCATATTGCAGCTGAATTTCTACTTTTATATTAATACATTTTAAATTCATGTTTGTATATCATAAATGTGTGTGTGTGTGTGTGTGAGAGAGAGAGAGAGAGAGAGAGAGAGGGAATGAGAATGAATTCATGGTAACCTTCAATCTTCCTGCAGGTGTGAATCAACAGATCAGATTGATTTGTGCATGTTAATCAGACAGACTCCTAAGATGGGGGCACATCATTTCTATTTACATTCACTGATGCCTTCTGTGATAATCCTGGAGTGGGGGGATATCATGTGATAAAGTGCATTAACAACAAATATCCTTTCATCTGTTTTTAGCTTCTCTCTTCCAAATTGGTTCTGATCTTTCATAAAACTAAGCCACCTGTAGCAGAGATAAGTACTGCTATCGCATTGCTTTTTGCTTCTAAAGATGTATCATCTTACTGGTTGGAGGATTCTGGAATCTGAAATCCAAAGGATAAGTCTTCCAAGCTTATGACTATTAGTAGAAACGAAAGAGGTGGCTAATTAAGACCAATGGTGGGGAAAAGACATAGTGAGGAAATGCACTTTTTCTTCTTGTAGCATTTATGTGCTGTACTTTCATTTTTTATTAATTATATGTGCTTTTATGTTTGTGCTGTATGTCATTCTGGGTACTTTTACAAGAAGGGTGGGAGATAAATAAAGATGATTGCTGGTACTCTACATCAACAATTTGGTTCTATATGTATAGCTAAGTAATCTCTCCTGGCTGCACCCTCCACCCACCCAGCCCATCTTCAGAGACAGCAGTCAGATTGGACAAAAGAGATGCACTTGGCTTCCAGTCAGGATACAAAGAAGGTAATGTTTACAGCCTTTTCCACCAGCAAGTGAGACAGCAACAAGGACTTGCAACAAGAGTCCTGCTTCTAACTGTTGCAACTTCATTCACTGGCGGGGGGGGGGTAGAAACATCATCCCCCTTGTACCCAAGTTGGAAGCTGTATAGATCTACTTTGCCTGATCTGGCTGCTGGCTTCTAAAATGGATTGAAATAGGATTTACATAGTCCTACAGTAAGATTGCATAGTCTTATAGTAAGACCACAGTCTTACTGAATACAGAGCAGTTATGGATCCATAGCTATGCATTAAAAATCTGTAACTCCAAGTCTGAATGCCATTTGATAATAATGATGATGATCCCAACATCCTATAATAGCATCACCTGGGTTTCCAAGACACTGTGATTTCAGCCATAATGTATTTGTTTTTCTAATGCCCTTATTTCATTATCTGTACCCCACAGCTGATCTGTGACAACTCAAAAAGTATATAATGGGTACATTTTGCAACAAAGAGAAGAATATTCAACAAGAACAACATTTGAACTTTTCTCTCTTAATTTCCCTTGTAGCATTTTTTTTTCCATTTTGGAATTAAAGTGAAGTGACAGAGGAATAACTGTGGCCTTTTCCACATCTTACCTTATGCCAACTCCATGCATGAGGATCTGGGGGAAGCCTCTCCTAGGAGGGCAACACGACATAAGTGCTCCCCTCCGCAAGGGCTGCCTGCTGGACAGGAGAAAACACGATGACTCCACCCCTCCCTTCCACAGCACAATCTGGCATTTTCACAGGCTGTGGTGCAGGAGGAAACATAGCCATTGCTCTTTCTGACATTCTGCATGACAGGTAAGTGCGGGAGGGAGGCAAGAGAACTGCACAAGCATGGTTCATTGATGAGAAAATGATTTATTCCACAGTTACGACAGGTGGCCACAGGATCATGACGATGTCATGCAGAACCATTGTTGCAATCTCATTGTGATCCCGTGGCTGTTGCAGGTTGGGGGTGAAGTGCAGAAAGGGCCTGTGACTAGGGCCCATTCACACTATGCAATTATAGTATTATGATTCCACTTTAATTGCCATGATTCTGTCTTATGTAATTATGGAGTTTGGAGTGTTGTTGTTGTTGTTGTTGTTGTTGTTGTTGCTGTGTGACTTCAATTTGTTTCTGACTTATGGTGACCCTAAGGTGAACCTATCATGGTATTTACTGGGACTGAAAGTGTGTGATGCACCCAAGATTACCCAGTGGGTTTCCATGGCTGAGCAGGGAAGCAAATTCTGGTCTCCAGAGTTGTAGTCCAGCTCTCAAAACCACACCACCACACTCACTCTTGGTTCGGAGTTTACGGAGACGTATTTAGAACAGTCAGGTAGAGAGCTCTAGTGCCTCACCAAATTATAAACTCCAGGCTTCCACAGAATGTTGTCTGATTTGGAAGGGAGATTAAGAAGTTGTTTGGATGATTTCTTAACCTGTGATTGGTGCTATCAATCATTTCTGAAAGACTGGCAACACTGACTGGAAGATGGGACAAGTGGTATTATGCTGGTTAGTGTTTTTATTTAATTATTGTTTAAACAGTATTGATATTCTTTTGTAGTATCCATATATAAGAACCACAGTGCTCCTCTACCACGGGACTCAAAATATTAGAACACTGTTCTGAACTACAGCTTCTACCACATGTACTGCAAAGCTGTTGCTACAGTATGGTGCATTAAACTTCTTTAAATGGAATTAAAACATTCCTATAATTTATTTTGAAACAGTTTTATCCTGTTCAACAGAGATTAATTGTAAAGGAACATCTAAAGCTGTTCTTTCTGCTGTTCTTAATTTGGATTGACAGTGTGCTACTGGAACAAAAGTGACTCTTTGAAAAAGAATCAATTAAACACACAGAGACAATAGGCTTATAAAGGCAAAGGATATCCAGCTCAACTGCTTCATAGTTAGCAGTGGTTATCCTCAGGTTTGGGGTAAATCCAAGCTATGCAGAGATCCATCCAGTTCAGTGCTGATACGCTGCATTTAGTGTAAAGCAACAGAGGTGCAAAATCAAATTTTTTTGTTTATTCTTTTACTAGAAGTTTACTGAGGCTTCTGAGTTATATAGAATTCCATGTATTCTGTTTATGTAGCCATTGTAAATTATTAACTGCATACCCTCCAACATTTCACTGATGAAAACCAGCTCAGAGGCAGCAGAGCAAGATCAGGGAATGGTCAAAAGCGTGTGACCAGCCAACAAAATGACAAAAATTCTTAATGAGGTAGAATACACAAAAATAACTGTTTTAAGCAGAGAAAAGCTGGAATGTATGTACTGAGTATAGAAACTTTTGGGGAGGGTGAAATGACTGAGCTGGGGGGGGAGATTACTTAGAAGGAAAAAATTCCACCCATTCTTCTCCTCTTCCTCCTGCTATTTGCAGCAATTGAAGTAAGCTGAGGACAAAGAGAGCAATTGAGAAAGGAGGAAAAAAAACCTGAGACATTTCTAAAACAGCTGAGATAATGGGATGGTAGAGGATTAACTGGAGCTGTCTCTACCAAATTGACACATTTGGAGGGTGTGTAACTGATTAGCCAAAGATCATGGCAGTATGTACACCCAACTGGAAATATACACAGTTTAAAAAGCTTAAACAATTCATTTTTATAAAAAAAAAATTCCTGTAAATATAATTTAAAATAAAGATATTTAGAAAGTACAGAAAAGCTTTCCACTTCTGCCAGAAATATACAACAGTGCTGTGGAGAAGCAAGATGACTGAATGTATGGAAGTGATGCAGAAAGGGTTTTTTTTAAATAGTTTACTCAAAATTTTCTGTGCCTGTATCTCCTAATATATACATTTGAATACATGTTTCCTTAATGTGTGATATTTTTCAAGCAGTTTTTCCTAATATTTTTTTCTGTATTAATGTATAAGCATTGATATACAATATTTTGTTTTAAGAAATTCATCACAAGATTCTGAGATGTGTGAATATTGAATAATGATTGCTTTCTGACTGAAATATTGATTTGAGAAGAGTCATTTTACTAAATCACAATATGAACTGAATCAAATTCTCTGTGGTTTCTAATTAAATTTCACATATTTGATAACTCCAATACATTCCAGGATATGGAACAGCAATTCATTCATTGGCCCATTAATGGACAATACACACAGAGAGACAAATATATGTTGTCTCTGAACTAAGCATTTAAGTGCATAAGATTGACTGCATGGAATCTGGTGAAGAGACTCACCAATTTCCTTTATTCCAAGGAAGCAGCCCATTTGGAAGGAATTTAGGACAATGAAACTCAGACTAAACAGAGCACACACTAGCAATGGGTAGAAATTTTTTTGTGTTTGCATGTTAAAACAAGTTTACTCAATTTGCAAAGCCTGAACCACACATGGATTCAAATGAAATTTGTGATTTCACTGATAAATGTATAAAAATGTATAGAATGTGCAGTGCTGATAAATGTATAAAATGTGCAATGCTGAAACTGATAAATGTATGAAATTTGCAATGTCAAACACACAACAACAACAACAACAACAACAACAACAACAACAACAACAACAACAGGTTTTAGGGGGAAAATGTATTGAGAAATTTGTGTAGAAAAAGGTACCTGGAAATCTGGAACTGAATTTCTGTGCTGCTGGCCAGGGAAGATCACAATCCAACATGATCCAATATTGGAGCAATTGGAAAACCACGAGTTCAGACTTTACAGATTTACTTATTCTGAGTGTGTACAAAAGCATTGCCCCTTAATGTTACCTCCAGTCCCCCTGGATTTGTCTAATTATATACTCACAGCTGTGAGTAATTATTTTTTTAAAGGAGTGTTCCCATTTCTATTGATTTTAATTTTTGCAGCTGCTGAAGTTTAGAGGATGTGATTACAGTTTAATAAGAACGGATGGAATTAAAAAGGTTAAGCATGTATGATCATCATTAAGGAGTATTTTGCCACAAATTTGTCAGCATCACAGGTCAAAAAATACACAAAATGCTTATCCTTCAATCGAAAGACAGGACTTGTTCCTCCGTTTTTTTTAGCAAAAAAGCAAATACATGATGAGGTAGCATTAATATATTTTTATATTAAAATGTCAATTACAATTTGTCAGGATTTTCTTTAAAAAAAATTCTCAGTGACTAGTATTGATGGTGTAACTGACATTAAATAACATTTACTGACAGCAAGCTAATGTTGCCAAGTTTAATCATGATATAGAGACAAAGGGACACTCAGAGAATCTGAAAGGTGTCGACTTCAGAAAAGATAGAAGAGAGAGAGAATACTTTTTCACACATGTCAATTAAATGCAAAATTTGTTGATGGAGGATGGTGCTGAGCCCAGGATATTTTTTAAAAAAAATAAATAAAAATAAAATAAGAATCTTCAAATAAAAAAATCACATGAGACTACCCTCCAGTACAAGTGTTCAGAAGCTTTCCCCCTTATACTGTTTAAGGCTGCGTTCTCTTATGAGATAATCTATCAGATAATCTACTATCAAATAATCTACTGAGTTTTACTTGATGTTATATAAGATAGACAAAACTAGGCATAGGAAGTTATTTCAGGCAGCAGCCCCCCCCCCCACAGCTATAACATTTTATACTATTCACATCCCTACATTCTTATATTCAACCAAATATTCTATACATATTTATTTGGAAGTATATCCTGGTATTTTTTTTTTAAACTTCCTTCACTGTCCAATTCTGCTGGATGTCATACTTTATAATTTCGTGGTGTTGGAGAACTGAGAGATTTTTTAGTAATAAGTCTCCCAATCAGGAGAGTATTTTGTAATGCACAGGCAGAAGCTGAACAAATCACCAATCCATCATGTCCATCCCTGACCCACTTGATCTAGCTGAAAATAAACACAAACAATTGGGTTAAAAAGTATGAAAAGTTTACTCACAAAATCTTGTGCATAGTCTACACAGGTTCAATTCTTGAAGAAAGGTAAGATGAAAACAGGAACTCGCATGCTTACAGGAAAGCATGTGAGGATCGGAGACCACATGCTTGCAGGGAAGCAGAAGAACAAAAGGGGAAGAGGAAGAGAACATGCAAGGAGAAGTGGGTGTTGACCAAACAACAGGAAGTTTATTGTAGGCAGTCCTCTCTATGCCTACAGTAGACATGCAAACTAACTAGCCAGTTAATTAAAGCATGCAAAGGTTGCCACTCCCAACACGTGGAAGAATTACTTGCACACTTACCAGAATCCTCTTGATGACTTATGTCAGTGTAATGCTTTGTTATGTCAGTATAAGGCATGTTTTGGGGCAGGGTGTGGTGATCATGGAGGGATGGAAGAGAATAAAGTTTATGTAGCCAAAGAAAGCTGCCCTACTGAGCAGACTGGATTCAGGAAAACACGTTTCTTTTATTTTGATGGAGACATCTTCATATTCCATTCTTTACCCCATCAACACACTACCACAGTCATTTCACTCACATGGTGTGCCACCCTCTATACTGCTGCCATTACCTACACCAGCATAGGTATGTCAGCCAATATGATCATGGCCATTGTTCTATCTTTTTAACTGAGTTACTTGGGGGTTAACAAACATGAATGCTAATGAGAATGGCTGAAATCCAAGTAGAATAGAGGCATTGGGTCAGTCAGATTTGCATAACTGTTGATTTACCATTAATCAACTAATTCAACGGGTCTACTTTGTCTGAGAGTAACAACTGGGTTTCGAACAATATGAAAGTCAGAATGTGTTTTTTAAAACAAGTATTTATCATAGATTCTCATTAGTCAAAAGAACTGGTAAATGAATGTTCTATCAGTTAGCAACTGTTGTTTCAGTGATGGTCCCAAGGACACTCACTTGGATTACCAGTGGTAACATAAAAATGAATTATCACTCTTAAATTATTCTCTCAATCCTATGATTGCCATTTCATGAGGTACAGAGGCCAGTCCTGTTCCATACTTCATTATTTTTGCAGCCTCCCACTGCCATGTTGGAGTACTTAAATTCCGTGGGAAAGATTTTTTTTTTATACTCCTGTAGAACCCTCACATGATTTATAAACCTGATCCTCCACTGAATAGCATTGTGCCCTAAATACAGACACCCAATTACTATCTTGTTCAAAGAGCTGAAGATGCCTCATCATATCCGCAGGATGTTTCTTGTACCAATGATGGGGTCAAATCTTGGAGATATTCAGAACGCCAAGTGAAGACACATCTCCACACTTTTTTACAGGAATCATGTGACCCCTCTAGATGTTTTTGGATAACAATTCCCAGTGCTCCACTTAGTTGCTGTCTGTTGCTGAAAAGCGTTGTAGTACATGATTTCTACCCCAGTTCTAATGTAAATAAAGAAGAGAAAACAGTTTTAACCTCTTCACCTCCCCCCAGATAAAGATCTTCAGTAGGCCTTCTGTCTGCACTCATTGAGGCTGGCCAGATCCAGGAAATTACAACCCCAATGAGGAAATCCCTTTTGTAAATGATACTATGGTCTGAATCCTATTGACCACACTTACAAATCCATAGGAATTACCTACATTCAACAATTATTTCAATGTTTCTGTTCCAGTTGGGACCCACCAATAGGATTCCAGACATTTTCTCATACATTTTGTCATCATATTGTCTCCCTTTCTTCCTTCTTGGTTGAGTGTCACCTTATGCTCTAATTTGATTTAGCTCCTGGATCTGACCATTATCTCTCAAAAAGTTTCTTAATCTCTTAGAGAACTATATAATAAAGAACTAAATCCAATGGCAATGCCACCTAGAGGGAACACATTGAAATAAATAAGACTTCTTAATTGTAACAAGGAAGTCTCATTCTTTCAATGGATTTACTCTAGATAGAACTCAGATTGCATTTGGCTCCATATAACAATGGTCATAGCAATTGTCTGAATGCCAAGTCATAGAATCCTTTTGACAAGCCTACTACCACTCAGGTCTTTTCTAGAGGTATATATAATTTAGGAAGCCTTTGTCTGGACATTCTGGATTGCCAGAAAGAAAGAAAGAAAGAAAGAAAGAAAGAAAGAAAGAAAGAAAGAAAGAAAGAAAGAAAGAAAGAAGAGCACCCAGTGTGGTCAGGCTGATCATTATGGACTTCAACAGCATCACTACCAGGGAAGTAGTCAAAATGAAGCAGATTGTCTGGCAACCTGAAAGGGTGTCATGTACAAATAAAGACAATTTCAGGTTTCCTTTCTAGAAGGCTCCATGTAGAAGTATAATGGATTTCACAAAGTGAGGTGTGAGAGCTGAAACTCTCAGCTTCTTCTCCCTCCTCCCCTCAGTGAAGGTGTTGCATTTATCAAATGGAACTGGAAAGGGGAGAGGAGTGAATGGAGTAAATGGGCATTAGTAACTGGAAAATGTGCCTTGTAAGATTCAACTTCACAAAGTAACTTTGTATTAACTTCCATTAAATTAAATAAGCAAGTTCCTCATATTCTACTCCTAATGCCATCATCATCATTATCCATTTACTCTGTACCTGCTGAATGATAATACAAAGAGATTTATTTATATCTAGATCAACCCACTATTTGGCCTTTTTTAAAAAAAATCATAATAATTCTGTTTCCTCAAATTTCACTGCTCCACTTCTACAAACATCCTTTCATATAATCCTTTGCAACCATGTAACAACCAGATTGGCTTTTAATTTTCTCCTCAAAAACAGTGAGCATAAATTCTCTTTTGCATCAAAATGAGTAGCCTGATGAGCCATGGGAGATGGCCAGACCCCATCATGCTGAATCCAGCAAGAAATTGTTATGACTAGTTATTAAAGAAATTAGTTTCATTAAAGAATTGCCAAATAGAAGTTTACATGTACATTTGCTTACATGGATGGTGCAGTTAACACTGAATAATTATCAATGAAAGATGCAGCTTCCATGTCACATTCTCCCAATTCTAATTTACATGTGGAAATTTCCCTAGGTAGCAATCTATTCAAATTCAACCTTCACTACACTAATGAAGTGTTAAATGTTCCTCACATTTATAAAAAAAGGACATAGCTCTTAATTCAGTGTGGTGTTACAAGAAGAGATGTATGAAGTGTGAAGATTAATACTAAAGATTATGGCCTACATCCAGGGTTTGACAAGCTAATGTAGATGATGTCTCTTTGAGATAAACAAGGGATGCTGGCACCAAATGTGTTTGGTTCATGTTTGAATATAGCTTGCTCTATTTCAGAGTTCTCAAAGTGCTACTGGAACAGAGACAATTTTCATACTTCTCTAAATTATGGGACACATACAAAAATGTGGACATGAAGGACATGCTTTTCTTAAAAAAAAGTATCAGTCACCGCAAGGCTTTTCACTTCTTTTCACTTCTCTTTCTGAATAAAAAACTGATTTTTCTTCTATCAGCAGAAATAAACAGAGAGAGAGAAAGACAGACAGACAGACAGACAGAGGGCCTCTCCGCACTACATTCCATTTTCAACATCCTGTAGAATCCTGGGGTTTGTAGTTTCCTGAGGCCAAATTGCTCTCTGGCTGAGAATTCTAAATGTCCTTCCCAAAAGTCCAAACCCCAGGATTCCACAGGATGTTGAAAGTGGAATAATAGCACTATACCAATATAGTGTGCAAAGGCCCAGAGAGAGACAGAAACAGAGACAGAGACAGACTGTCCCCATTTTTAAAGTAAAAGTGTTGGGAAGATTTTTCCACAAAATGCTTGTTTCCTCTCCAAATACAACACACTTTACATGCACACACACACACACACACACACACACACAAATTGAATTTTTGCATGAAAGTCCCAAATTAGGGGGAAAATAGATATTTAAACATGTGTTGAAACTTTTGTATTATTGTCCAATGATGAGAAAAAATAGTTGTTTTTTGTTGTCATATGCAAGAATGAAATAAATGAAGATTTTCATGCCTAAACATGACTAATAATAAAATATTAGACTTGAATGCAGCCTCAATATGTACTAATTGTACCATTAGGGTAAACAGTAACTCCCTCCTCCCCCTACACCCAGCATTGCGCTACCATCACTAGCACTCTGGAAAGAAAGAAATGATTTCGATTTTATTTTTCAAAAAAGTATGCTTTCATGAGGAAGAACATATCAGCATCCTTATGGGATGAATGCCTTCATCTCTTCTTGCATTTCTGGTATCCAGATGGCAGTCTAAAGTTATTTGACTTCTGAACTCCAGACTACAAATGTCATTAGAATCTATTTGACCTGCAATTAAAATGCTGATCCTTCTGAATCTCTGCATTGTTAGGGGGAGAATAAATCTTATAGTCCAACTGTGATTCAGATGACTATTATTCATGGTTATAATACAAAGAAAAGTTTGGAAAGGAGAAAAAAATGCACGAAATGCAGATAAAACTCTTACGTATTGCTGGAAGTGGAGCAGGGAGTTCATATCAGCTATGTGGACTGTGATGTGGGAAATGCAAAATCAATGCAGAATTTTGCAAAACAAGCTGGAGTGTTGCATTTAAAAAGTAAAATGAAAAAAAGGCATTTAAAAGAGGAAAACACAAGCTAAATGTGGTATGGATTATATGCTAGCTCATCTCTGCTGGTATTGATTTCCCATTAAAGGAAAAGCAGTAGTGTTCCATACACTCACCTGTTTTCAAAGTGACCTGTACCCATTCTGCATGTAGGTACATATGACTGCACGCTCACAAAAACATAAACCAGCTTAGGGTACAAATGTGTGAAAGTACAAACGTGTAACACCCCATAGTTAGACTTGCTGAAAAATTAATTATGATTTGGGGGAAGGCAAGAATAAAAAAGGTCTTCAGTTATACATGAATATCAAACCAATGAAATTTCAGAAGGGTTAATTATGACTAGATCGTGTCAAAAATATTTTTGTATCATACTCAGGAAAAAAAATAGTATTATAAATATTATTCACAGAGACGGGCTTGAAATGGATATTGGCAAGTCTTCAAAGTTCTTCAAACCTCACTCAGAAAAATTCCATCAGCATCTCTAAATATTGACCGAGGAGTGCCAATTTTGCTATTTTAGGATGCTAATTTAAAATTTCGGTAGGAAAGAAGAGAAAACTGACAGTCAGAGACTTTTTTTTATGATTGAGGTGGAAATAAAAGATTCACCTCCCCCTTCAGAATAATATTATGTACCTTGAAAAATATTCATAATTCTCCAGAGTTCTGTCTTAATTGTGATATGTTGGAATAACCCCACTACTAGCATTACAATTGTTAAAGTCTGTCTGTCATTCTTTCCATTATAACCCCCCTATAGAATTTCCAGGGGGGCTCATGACTGAATCATAAAACTTCACATGGTGCTGAAAAGTGGATCACTCCCAGCTGCAAACTCCAGGTAGAGGTGCTTAATGAGTTTAACCTAGCTGTGTTCTTAAACTGAGAATGGGTGAGCCATTCCATAAAATATCAATCCATACAAAGCATAACCTTTGCCCGGAATAAATCCTGAGGCTATTAGTTAGATTTCCTAAGTACCTTTTTCCATTTTATAGACCTCAAAAATATCTATTCCTTTGTGGGAGTCCAAAATTAGTACTTTGCTCCCCCTTATAGTTTTAGAAGAGTACTATCTGATGGTGCTGGTGCTGGCGATGATAATCATGATAGCAATTGTTTGGTTACTAAGCTTTGCCCTGTACCTGGAAGTAGGTCATGAATGGAATTTTTTGTTGTGGGTAATGTTGCTTCTCCTGCTTCCTGTCCTGTATGAGTGTAATACAGGATGCATTTCTTGATCCAGTGTGAGTGAGAAGAGTGGATGCCAGTCAGGCTCACCAGAGACAAATCTCTGAGCATTTGATATGCAGAAAAATAGCCTCATGTTAGATACCATATGCTGGGAGGTGTCTGTCTTTTATATCTATGGCTACACCTGCTCTTTCTCCTCTCATTTCCCCAGGCAACTGAGCAAGGGGACTTGTAAGGTTTTAGGTGAGTCATATACAGTCCTACCTATGTCCTATACCTATGTCTTGAAAACCTAGTAACTATATGTATAGTAGGTGGCTTTGTTTGAGAACAAAATTAGCAACGAACTAAACCCCAATTGACTAGAGTGTAGAGGGGCATTGAGCCTTGGATGGCATATATTACAATGGACAAAGAACAATTAAATATAGCACTGATGTCATAGATGGTGTTACACTCTCATTGGACAAATGGGACAGTCTGCACACAAGAGGATCAATGGACACAAATCTGACGTTAGAAATGGCAATACTCCATAAACAGATGCAGAACATTCCAGAGCTCGTGGACATAGTATAAGAGACTTACAGACCACAGTCCTCAAACAAGGACATTACGAAGGAAAACTAGAAAGAGAAACAGTTGAGTTGAATTAGATTAACAAATTCTAATCCTTTGGTAGAAGTGCGAACAAAGAGAATGGCTTCATGGCACACTGCATATATTAATATAAAGAGTCATCACTAGTTCAACGTATAACAAAAGTAAATCTTCTCAGAGAAAGTTTTGAACTCAGACCAACTGTCTTTTGGTAAGCAGATTGATTTCTTTCATGCATCAACACTAACAGACCACTGTAAATATCTGAAAAAACTGTATCATCCCACCCATCTCTTCTAAAATTCAGAGCAAGGAATATGATTTTCATCTCTCTGAATCCTATTACATTCTATCCAACTCCCACAACTGTATAACTGTGCTTTACACTTGAAGCTTTAATATACTCTGTATGGCATCTGAAGAAGAGGAGATATATAGATGGATATAGATGTAGATACTGTATGTATGTGTGTGTGTGTGTGTGTGTAATGTGCTTCTATGTTCCTTTTTTTCCCTTCACCCTCCCTTTCTCCTGTTTATTTCGTTTCTGTTTCTGTTTTTGTTAGCTGCATACCAAAACAGGATTTCACACAGTGACAGGACTCTTTTTCACCACACAACCTCAAATCCATATGGTGGTTTTTTCTATTAAGGTCAAGATTCATGACAATTCTTAATGCAACATCATTTGAAAAGAGCTCCCTGTATAGAACATAAATATTGTCATGTGTATTATTTCCAGTCTCCTGACACTGTATAGCTGTTTTCTTCACTGTATTCATTCCAATTGTTTACAGTTCATAAAATATTCACTTGCCCTTAAGGCTTGTCCCTTACAATACGGCACCAGACACCCACATTGTATGCACACTTGTGTGGATCTATATAGCAGGGAAAGTTCTGGTTGGAGTAGAAGCACTAACTGTGAATTCCCTGGCTTATGGTGGGATGTAGGTCATGCTCATAATGTTAACTTTAACATAGCTCTTACTGTGTTAATATGATATACTCCCACTATTACATTTTAACATGCATTGCATAGTTTTATGGCTAAGGGTTACTGGGGAAAAAGGGGTATGAGACTTTTAAAGACACCTGCTTTGACATTTCTAGAAATATTCCCTAGAATGAAGTGAAATGTATTTTTGATGCGTTAGTATTTTATTTATTTGAAAAAGATTGTTCTCATCTAATCTCAATTTGCTCAGTCATAAGTTTTCATATGAAAGGGGAGTTCTTTCCTTCTGTGGTTTGGTTGTTAATTATCATAAAAAAAACCAAGCAGTTTGGTGGACATATTTGTGCAAAGGGAATTTTTAAAAAAATACCTCATGGATCTATCATAGCTTTGTACATTCACTAGGTATACAGGTAATATAATCTTCAATTAACTTGTGTAAAGACATATCTCAAAGCAACCCTTTCTACTTAGCAGAAGTAATACTGAGGTAGATGTTTTTACTGGGATTGTAATTTTAGATTCTGGGAGGAGATAACTCATTCCTAGCCTCTGCAATGTACTGCTCAACCTAGATCACCTGTTGTTGTACTACTCCCCAAGTCAACTAATTTTGTGATCTTGAACTGATTGTTGATGAACTAAGTGATGGAACCTGTAGATATTTAAAAGGAAGCAAAACAATATCTCCCTATAATAAATCATCCTTTGTTCTCTTTTCTTAGAATATATATGAATTTATTTATTTAATTTCCTGCTTTATTTCTTTTCTTTTCTTTTAATTTTTATTTTTATAAATTGAGGGAGTTTATACACAATACAAGTGCTTAAGCTTATTTCCATATTATACAACAATCTTACATTAATTCTCTATTAATTCCTTTCCCGCTTTGTTATCAAATGTACATATTAATTCATATGTTGCAATCTCTCTTTCCTCTCCCTCCCTGCCTTCCCTTCCCTCCCTTTCCCACCCTCCTCCCTTATCTTAATAAAAATCATCTTTCCCCTCCCAATCCTCCCCCTTCCCTCTCCCTACCCTTTCCACTCCTTCTCCCACATATTCTCCATTCCAAACGCTTTATTCTCTTTCTTAAACTAAACCTCCTTCATGTGAAATCTTTTTTTGTTGTTGTCTCTCCTTCAATTAATAATATTTTCCTCACTCTCCCTGAATTCCCACCTTACCTTAGCTGTTACCCTACAATTCCTTTATTGTATTCTTTACCTCTCTTCTCATTTCTCTTTCACCCATCTAATAAACCTTGCCACTGCCTTTCGAATTGTTGAGTTGAATTACCTTTTAAACTGTTGGATAGTTTTTCCATTTCCATGATGTCCATCACTTTTAATTTCCATTCTTCTTGAGGGGGCTCTTTTTCTTCTTTCCAATATTTCGCATAGTTCAACCTCGCTGTTTATTAAATTTAACAATACTTTCTTTTTCTTCTTCATTTGACTCTTCTCTTCAATCATATTAAATAAATATATCTCCAGGTTCATCTCAAAATTCACTTCCAGCAACTTGGTTAAACTATCATGGATCTTTTTCCAATATTTTTTTTGCTATGGGGCATAGCCACCATGTATGAAAGTAGGTTCCCATTGTTTTTCCACACTTCCAGCATTGCCCACTTCCTTTTCCTGTTATTTTCTTTAGTTTCTGGGGGGTCATATACCATCTATGCATTGGTTTGTAAAGGTTTTCTCTTAATGTCAAACTCTGTGTAAATTTTATATCTTCCTTCCATATTTTTTCCATTTTTCCAATTCTATATTTCGACCGAGATTTTGCACCCATTTTATCATATAGTCCTTAATCTGTTCCTGCTCCAATTCTCTTTCCAATAAAATTTTATAAATTTTGAAACTTTTTTTCTCCTTTTTCATTAAGATTTCATCCGATTTATTCTTTTCCCTTTCCCATCCTCTATTTTTCAAATCCATTTTATACCTTTCTTTTATTTGCCGATATGGGAACCAATCTAATTCTGTATTCTGCTCTTTAAGTTCTTCTCTACTCTTCATTTTCCGGTGTTCTTCCTCCCCATCTTATTATATCCGTATATCTTAGTATTCCTCCTTGTCTTGGTCCTGTTATTCTAAATGCTTCTTGGGGTGATGTCCAAATTGGTAATTTATTGTAAAATTTCTTGTTGATCGTCTGCCACACTCTCATCAAGGCTCTTCGAATGTAGTGATCTCTAAATTCTCTATCTATCTCCACCTTGTTATAACATAAATATCCGTCCCATCCAAAATTTACGTTAAATCCTTCCAATTCCAATAATTTATCATTTTCCAATTGTATCCATTCTTTTATCCATTCTAGACAGCATGTTTGATAGTATATTTCTAAATGTGGTAGTCCAATCCTTCCTCTCTCTTTACTATCTTGTAATACCTTCATTTTTATTCTTGGTTTCTTCCCTGCCCATACAAATTTAGATATTTCTTTATTCCAACTTGCAAATGGTTTTTTATTATTAATTATTGGGAGATTTTGGAACAGGAACAAAATCTTTGGGAGCACCGTCATCTTTATAGTATTTATCCGTCCTAATAATGAGCGATCCAATTTATTCCATATCTGCATGTCTGATTTGATTTGATTCCAAGTTTTTTGATAATTATTTTTATAAAGTTCCAATTTTTCTTTGTAATATAAATGCCCAAATACCAAACCCTTTTTTTTCTCAATATTAAATCCCGAGATTTCTTTCAACTCGTCCTCTTCTTTTTTGGTCATATTCATTGTTATTAATGATGATTTATTCTTGTTTATCTTAAGACCCCCCACCATTCCATATTCTTTCAATTCTCTTAGCAAATTGGTCAGTGTTTCTTTTGGATCTTCTAAAAATACCACCATGTCGTCTATGAAAGATCTTATTTTATATTCATTCTTCTTTATTCTTACCCCTCTTATCTGACTTGATTCTCTAATTTTATTGCTCATAATCTCCAATGTCAGAATAAATAAGAGCGGTGAGAGTGGACATCCTTGTCTCACCCCCTTTGAAATCTTAATCACTCTAGATCTTTCTCCGTTAATCACCAAATTGGCCCTTTGATCTTGATAATCTCCTATCCATTCTTTGAATTTTACTCCACAACAATACTCTTCAAGACTCTTTTTCATAAATTCCCAAAATGTTATCAAAGGCCTTCTCTGCGTCAAAAAAAGCCATTGCAAATTTTTTCGGGGTTTTTATCATAATATTCTATACAATTTAAAACTGTTCTTATATTTTTTTTTAATTTCTACCCGGTAAGAAACCAGTTTGATCTTCGTGAATATAATCTTGGAGTATTCCTTTTAATCTTCTATTTAATATTGCTGTAAATATTTTATAGTCGATATTTAATAGTGATATCGGTCTATAGTTTCTCACATCTTTAATGTCTTTTCCTTCTTTGGGAATTAAAATAATATTTGAGTCACCCCATGATTTTGGTCTACCTTCTGTTAATAATGTCTTTATCATTTGATAATATGGTGTCGTCAATTCTTCTTGTAATTTTTTATAACATGTTGCCGTAAATCCATCCGGCCCTGGGGATTTCCCCTCTTTTAATTCTTTAAATGCTTCTATCACTTCAGACATGGTGACTGAAGAATTCAAATATTTATGATGTTCCTCTGAGATCTTCTTTATTTTTTGCTTCTTTAGGTATCTCTCTATTCTATTATATTGTTGATTAGTCATCTCTTTACCTGTAAATAAATTTTCATAGTATTTTACAAATATCTTCATAATTTTTTCTTGATCTGTAATGGTATCTTTCTCCTCTTTTATTTCTGTAATTGTATTCTTCTCCCTCTTGTTCTTCAGTCTATGTGAAAGCCACTTCCCAATTTTATTAGCATGTTGAAAGTGGTGGCACTTCAAATATGTCAATTTTCTTTCTATCTCCTCCATTGTTAATTGAGATATTTCTTTTTGAATTATTTTTATTTCATAATTTATTCTTTTCTTATCCATATTCCCTTTTAATTCTTCTTGTTTCTTTTGCAGCAGTAATGACAAGTTCTTAAATTTTTCCTCTTTTTTCTTTTTCTGTAGATATTGTTGCTGTAAAAAGAATCCTCACATTACTGCTTTGCTTGTATCCCATACCGTACTCATTTTGATCCCCTCCTTCATGTTTTCTGGGGGGGGGGGGTTCAAATTTTCTTTGCCTTTTTTAAAATTTCCTCATCTTTCAAAAGATTGTCATTCAATCTCCAATTAAACTGTTTCTTCATATCTTTAAAGGACAAAGTTACTGGGTTGTGATCTGACACAATTTTGGGAAGTATTCAACTTTTTTGATTCTTTTAATAAATTCTTTGATACTAAGATCATGTCTATTCTTGATAAAGTTTGATGCACATCCGAGAAGAATGTGTAATTTTTTCCATTGGGTGTATTGATCTCCAAGAATCTACCAATGTTAAATTTTAAATCATTTCAAAAAAAGTATTTGGCAGTCTTCCTTGATCTTTCTTTTTATTCTTCTTACTTGTTTGTTTATCATTTTCTGTATCCAAAACCCCATTCCAATCCCCAGCCAAAATCAAATTCTCGTATTCATAATCTTGTATTAAATCCTCTAAATTTTTATAAAATTCTTCCTTCTTTCCATTTGGAGCATATATACCCACAAATAACATCTTCTTATTGTTTATCTGTATTTCTAATCCTATAATCCTTCCTTCTTCATCTTTGAATAATAATTTTGCTGGTATCTTTTTATGAACATACACCGCCACTCCTCTTTTTTTCTTTTAAATAATGTCGTATAACATTCTCCTAGTTTTTTATTTGTAGGAATTTCTCATTTTTCTTGTCAATATGGGTTTCTTGTATACATATAATTTCCCTCTTTAATTTCTCCAGCTGGTGAAAAATTTGTCTTCTTTTGTATTGTGAATTAATACGATGGACATTCCACATTATTATTTTCATCTTCAATCTCTAGTTTTTGTTATTATTATTTTTTTTGGTTATTTATCTATTTATTTTAATTTTCCCTTCTTTCCTACTTATTTACTCCAATGACTCCACTACTAATTCTTCTTCCTCTCTTGTTAGTCTTCTTCCTGATCCGATAAATTTATAATTTCCTCTCTTCTCTCTTGTTCTTCTTCTTGTTGAATATCTACTTCCTTTTTATCTTTCTGACTTCTTGCCGGTTTTTCTTTCCTTTTTTCTTTCTTCCATCCCGTTCTCTTCCTGCATGTATTTCCTGTAGAATTCTTTTGCTTGATCTATTGTTGTCACTTTCTGAGGTTTTCCCTTAAAATAAAAGAAGTCCTCTGGGATCTCCCACCTATATCTTATATTTAATCTCTGCAATTGTCTCGTCAGGAAAGAATATTCTCTTCTTTGTCTTAGTAACACCGCTGGAATGTCTTTAAATATCTTAAGTTCTTGATCTTTTATTATCAATTTTTCTCTATAACTCTGCTCCAGTATAAGGTCCTTAGTTTTCTCTCTAGTGAAGTATACCACTATGTCTCGTGGAAGTTGCTTCTTTCAGCAATTGGTGAGTCGACTCGAAACATTTTATCTATTTCTAATTCAAATTTCCCCACTCTTTGTTCCACAAAGGTGGCCAAGATTTCCGTTACTCTCTCATATAAATCTTCCTGAGCTTGTTCTGGTAATCCTCTTATTTTCACACATTTATTTCTATATTTTAATTCCAATTTCAATCTAGCCTCTGCTTCTTTTCCTTATTCTCTTTTTAAGTTTTCATTTTCCGTCTCTATTTTGTGTGTCTTCTCTTGTAGTGTCTCTACCTTTTTATCAATAACAGCCAAATCCTGAGTTAATTTTTTTCAAATTCTGGTTCACTTTATCAATTTCTTTTTTGAAATCTTGTTTCATTTCAACATGTGTTGCTTTGAGATCTTCTTTTATTTCGCTTCTCAATTTTTGGATTTCTTCCACAAATAGCCTAATATTCTGATCCAATGTTTTCCCTTCTGTTGATGGTCTTCTCCCCTGTACTTGTGTTTGTAGAAGCAATTGTGTTGTCTTTTTCTGTCCAGTTGCCATTTCCTTACTTCTCTCTAATTATTTTTCCCCTCAATCTTTCTCCCTTGCCTTCCTTATTTCCTTCTTCGATTCTTTGCTTTTTTAATCCTGATCACTTTTTTCCTTATCTACTTATCTTCTCCCTCCTTGTGTCTTCTCTTCCCTTTTAACACTACTTTAAACACCCTCTTCCCTCCTCCTACTTCTCTTTCCTAATTCCCCTCTCTCCTTTCTCCCTTGCTCCCCTCACTTTTGTCTCTTACCTCAATCTATATTTCTCTTTCTTTCCTCTAATTTTAACTTTCTTTTTTTTTTTCCCCTTTATATTCTTCTTCTTCTTTACTCTTTACTCTGTCTCAGTCTTAATCTCTGCACTCTCTTTCCTTACTCTTTATCAATTTCCCTTTTAGTCTCTCCCATTCCAAAACTGCCTCTATCTAAAGACCGGACCCCTCTTTCACCTCTTCTCACGTTCTATTTCTTCTCCTCTAAAATCATTCCCGTACTCTTGTCTGTTATCCTTATTCTTTTTCTCCTTTCGGTCCCACCCTACCACTCAATCACTTAAATCAATTTTTAACAATCTATTCCTATGTACTCTATAAATTCCTCTATTCTTGTTTGCCCAAACACAAATCTTTTATACAATAATTACTTATTTTAAGAGACTTATTAGTTCATGTATACATAAATATTATCTATAAATCTATAAATATATTATCAGCACAATCAATATATCACTTTATATGTTTATCTAAATAAATATATATGTATGTGAATATACTACCCCCTTACTTAATATATTTAAGCAATATATTTAAACAATTCTTATAAACTTATAAGCAATTCATCCATTCATTACCAAAATCATTCATATCCGAACCTCCCAAATCTCTTCTCTCTCCCCCTCCCACCTCCCTTATTTTACTAATTCTGCCTCCCCCTTATCAATTAATTGGTCCTTTTCTCCCTTCCCCCAAACCCCAAAATTTTCTGATGTCTTCTGCTTGCTTCCTCTCCTTCTCTTCACTTCGGTGTTGGAGGTTAGAAAAAGAGGAAAAGATTTCTTCCCAGCGGGTTGGCTCTAAATTTCAGCCTGTTGAATTTCCTGCTTTATTTCAGAAGGAAAAACATCTAGGACAGCCAACATTTTTAAAACATATATGAAGCCAATAATTGGGAGTGGGGGACAGGGGACTGTATTCCCTTGAATTCCTCACCCAGCATGGTAACTCTCTGTGCTGGCAGATGGATTCTGAGAATTGTAGTTCAAAAATGTAATTTTTTCCAAGTTCTGGAACAAAATCATCTAGCTTGATAGGGGTTTGGACTCCATCCTCTCCTGCTCATGTCTTCTCTACCATGGTGGCTTTGATGGATGAAGGAAATGCTGTAGACATAGCATATCTTGATTTCAGTAAGGCCTTTGACCAAGTTCCCCATGACATTCTAGCGAAGAATCTAGTAAACTTCAAAATCACCTTTACAGGTTGGAGAGCTGGGCCAAAGCTAACAAAATGAATTTCAACAGAGAGAAATATAAGGTATTACACTTAGGCACAAAAAATGGAATGCACAGATATAGGATGGGGGATGAATGGCTGGAGAGCAGTATGTGTGAAAGGGATCTAGCAGTCTTGGTAGATCACAAGCTGAACATGAGTCAGCAGTGTGATGCAGCAGTCAAGAAAGCTAACGTGATTCTTGATTGCATCAATAGGAGTATGGTGTCTAGATCAAGGGAGGTAATGGTACCACTCTATTTTGCTTTGGTTAGACCTCATTTGGAATACTATGTCCAGTTCTGGTCACCTCAATTCAAGAAGAATATCAACAAGCTGGAGCATGTCCAGAGAAGGGCGACCAAAATGGTGAAGGGTCTGGAAGCCATGCCCTGTGAGGAGCGGCTTAGGGAGCTGGGTATGTTTGGTCTGCAGAAGAGAGGAGACATGCTAGCCATGTTTAAATATTAAATAAACTAAATAAAGCTGCAGGAAAGGAGATTCCACTTGAACCTCAGGAAGAACTTCCTGACAGTCAGAGCTGTCCGGCAGTGGAATATGCTACCTCAGAGTGTGGTGCAATCTTCTTCTTTGGAGGTTTTTAAGCAGAGGCTGGATGGCCATCTGTTGGGAATGCTTTGATGTGTGTTCCTGCATAGCAAGAGGTTGGACTGGGTGGCCCTTGTGGTCTCTTCCAACTCTGTGATTGTATGATTGTATGATTCTATGGCATATGTCATGCATGTATTGTTCCTGTACTGTTGCTGCTATTGTTTTCCATAGCAAAACCCACTGATGTTTTCTGTGAGCTTCCACAAAAGGAAACAAGAGAGATTTATCTCCTCCCACCTGCACTTCCTCTCTTGTACTTTATTTTTATATATACATATATATGAGAAAGGGAGAGTTCAGGAACAAGTTTTCAGCAGTACCATGGGCTGTGGGTGAAGGAGAAGAGAGTTGCAAGCCTACTGCAAGCATAGTGTTAAATCTAGTCCCATATCTCTCAAGATCTCTATAAAAGTTCCCATCAAGAATTCCAATGGCCACAAACTCCCATCTAATCCAAAGCTCAACTCCAAGTCACATCATTGCCATGCCACATGCACAAAGCTTGACTTGCTCTTTACAGCCTCCTTGCCTCTATGGCATTAGAAAGACGTGAATGCTAATTGGACTGTGCACCCGTTACATCTCCATCTGTGTTCAAGGCTGAGGACGCAAGAGCAACAATGGAAGAAACTGAGAATAACGGAGGTCTCCCCTTGGCATCCTCGCCCCTGCACTTCATTTCCTTTCAGTTTTTGCCAGGCTTTAAAGCAGCAATGAAATGTGTTCCTGAAATGTCCATAAAGCCAATTTTTGCAAGAGACTTTATGTCTCTGAGTGCCAAGTTTTAAAGCCAGCCAGTCAGCCAACATTCCAAAACCAGTCGCACATCTCAACATTCTCTCCCTCTCTGTTTATAAGTTCTTTGGTTCATTAACAAACTAACTGTGTATGCCTGACTGGCACACAGAAGCCTCCTTCCAGATTTGACTGGAAAGATATAAATATGTTGAGGTCCCAGGCCCATATTTACTGCAATTACCAAAGCCAAAGTGATGTGGCCTTTCAACAAATAGAATGCTTATTGATTCTAGTGGAAATCTTCTTCTATGATGAATGACTTAAATAAATTAAAATAAATGAAGAAACAATGTTACTGACATCACAGCAAAAAACCTCTATCCAGCTGCTCAACTTGCAATATAAATCAAAGACAAGCCTGCATGCTTTTAAAGTGAGAACTAAGGACCCCATCCAATTATATTCTGTCCCACAGATATTCTCAAATTAAAGTTGATATTATGATAATTATAAAGCTGCATGTTTACACAACCTAAGTCCGTAAGAACAGGTGCAGATATTCAAGTAGTTGGCTTTTCTGTTAGGTTTGCTCACCTTTGGAGGTGAGGTATTTTGTGCAAGGTAGTTGGCTATGGAAATCTTTGCTAGTGGTGAATACCCCTTCTACAGAGGGGTTGATCTGAAGTTTTCTTTGAACCATAGAACCATAGAATCATAGAGCTGGAAGAGACCACAGGGGCCATCCAGTCCAACCCCCTACCATGCATGACCACATATCGAAGCACTCCCAACAGATGGCCATCCAGCTCCTGCTTAAAAACCTCCAAAGGAGACTCCACCACACTTCCTTGAGGCAACATATTCTACTGCTGGACAGCTCTGACCATCAGAAAGTTCTTCTTGAGGTTCAGGTGGAATCTCCTTTCCTGCAGCTTGAATCCATTGCTCCTTGTCCTAGTCTCTGGAACAGTAGAAAACAAGTGCCCTCCTTGCTTGGCATGACATCCCTTCAAATAACATGGCTATCATGTCTCCTCTTAACCTTCTCTTCTGCAGACTAAACATACCCAGCTCCTTAAGCCGCTCCTCATAGGGCATGGCTTCCAGACCCTTCACCATTTTGGTCACCCTCCTCTGGACACATTCCAGCTTGTTGATATCCGTCTTGAATTGAGGTGCCCAGAACTGGACACAGTATTCCAAATGAAGCCTAACCAATTCAGAATAGAGCGGTACCATTTCCTCTCTCACTCTAGACACCATACTCCTATTGACGAAGCCAAGAATTGCATTGGCTTGGCTGCCACATCACACTGCTGATTCATGTTCAACTTGTTATCTACCAAGACTCCTAGATCCCTTTCACATGTACTATTATCCAGCCACATGTCCTCAATCCTATACTTGTGCATTCCATTTTTTGTGCCTAAGTGTAGGACCTTACATTTCTTTCTGTTGAAATTCATTTTGTTAGCTTTGGCCCAGCTCTCCAATCTGTCAAGGTGATTTTGAAATTTGATCCTGTCCTCTGGGGTATTAGGAACCCCTCCCAATTTGGTGTCATCTGCAGATTTGATCAGCATGCCCTCCACTCCTTCATCCAAGTCATTGATGAAGATGTTGAATAGCACTGGGCCCAGGACAGAACCCTGTGGCATCCCACTAGTCACTTCTCTCCAGGATGAAAAGCAGCCATTGGTGATCACCCTTTGGATTTGATCAATTAACCAATCATAAATACACCTAACAGTAGCCCTGTCCAGCCTGCATTTTACTAGTTTCTTTGCAAGAATGTCATGGGGAACTTTGTCAAAGGCCTTCCTGAAATCAAGATACAGTATGTCCACAGCAATTCCCTTCATCTATCAAACTCGTAATTCTATTGTAAAAAGAGATAAGATTAGTCTGTCATGACTTATTTCTGAAAACCAGTTAAGCTTTTATTTTTATTTTTACTTTTAATTTGAATGAGTTTTGAATTGACAGCAAAATCTGATTTTCTCTGTAGAGTTTGTTTGCTCAGACTGATAGTTTTGGTGCTATTTTATTTCATGATGCTACTTTTCTTCGTCTTTGGGTTTCAACTATTTTTTTCTTTGTATTTTTTTTTTTAAATTACAGATGCATTTTTGAAATTTAACTAACTAACTCTCTCATCTCCTCCATCTCATGGATCCTAAATATGTAGTAGCACTCTTCCCATTCAGGTTTTATATTTTTCACATTTTTCACCCACCCGTTGGTTGTGTCAGAGGAGGAGTTACTCTTGATGTTGTTTTCTTTTAAAGAATTTTCATTTGCTCTTAAATAATCACCAAAATTTCAGCTCAAACACCATTTTCAGAGTAAACTATGGACATTTGTATCAGATAAGAACATTCATTAAGTAAATAATACAATTGGAAGACACCTGAAATGGGCTTCTTTGATGCTGTACAGAAGTGGTAAATGACATTGACCCTGTTCTTTTCCTTCTTATATAATACCTCAAACAAGGAGTTGCAATTACCTCCACACTTACTGAGCATGAGTTTTGTTTATCTCTAGAACCTATGAAGGGAAAGAATATTCAAAAATTTTCAAAAAATGGCCCCAAACCCATGGTTTTCAAGTGTAGAGAAACCTTAATGAGAAGAATTCTAGACTGGTGATAATCTTTGCAGTTCAAGATTTATTCTGCACTAAATTTGCACCTGGTTGTTTTGTGCAAGAAGCAGCATTTTCATCATGGAAAATAATATTTCAATGCAGAGGTAAGAATTCCTTTGCAGAAGGAATTGTGATCCAGGATTGTAGATCCCCACACTTGTGTCCAAAGACATTTGACTACAATTTTCCCACCTCTAATTTTCTACATTTGTATTCTGCCTTTCTTGCAACAAATTCAAGGTGATAGACATGGTTCCCATTCATGTTATCCCTTCCATGACTCTACGAGGTAGCTAAGCTGAGGGATAGGTGACTGGCCCATTAGAGTCACTGAACTTTCTGGAGGAGGTTAGTTTTGTACCTGAGCATCCATGGTCCTCATCTGACACTCAGCTCACAATACCACCTCAGCTTCTGATTCACCTAAAAATAATTAAAGAAAGTGGAGGAGTAGTGACAAGATCCTTTGAGACTCAGCATTGTGGGAACTAAGAAAGAGATGTTATTGTATAAAGTTCAAGATATTAAATTCAAACTTTAGGCTTACTCCATCTGAGACTTGAATCAGAATTGTGTTTGCTCACCGGTGTAATGCAGGATGTGTAAAAGCTTTTTTATTCTCCCCTTTTTCTTCTCGAAATCTGACTAGTTCAATTCTTGGAAGGTAAAATCCCAAAGTGAGAACTGCCACTCTGAGCTTCTTTCGCACGGCATTTTCCATGCAAAAGGAAGCCAAAAATGGTGTATGATCGCTCAGTCCTCCTAGGCCCAACGTGCACTTACCTGGCATGAGGAGCCTCTGGAGCCAAGCCGATCGCGCTTCTTGCCCCAGCGCAGCCTGGGAGGCTCCCAGGCTGCGCTGCGGAAGGAAGAGGTGGGGCTCTCGTGCAAGCAGGCAGCTTGTGCGGAGCCAAAGGGCTCTGGATGCGAGAGCCTCTTGCCGGAGGCTGCTCCTGCAATCCCCACACCCCAGCGCTGGAAGAAGGTAAGGTGCGGAAAGGGTCTGAGACTGACACTTTAATGTGAGAAATAGATCTCTCACCTTAGCCAAATTAGCATTTGAAATATCATGCCACCAGCAGGATGAAACTGAAGATAATGGAAGGAGGGAAATCCCAGGACATTCTTGATGAAAATTCTGAGCTGCATGATCTCAAGCATTTATTCTGAAAGCCACTAAGCGGGTGAAAGAAGTAATGCATTAGGCAAGTGAAATGTCCATTTTTCAGAGATGGAAAGAATGTTTGAAAATATTCACAAAATGGTCTAAAAACATGTTTTTTCAAGTGTTGAGAAACCCTGATTAGAAGAATCTTGTACAGATAAGATCTTAGCAATTCTATGCAAAATTCACACATGGTCGTTTTGTGAAGAAAATACCACTTTCTGCATGAAAGAAAGAAAAGCATTTTCAAGACATGAATATTATTTTCTTTGCAGAAAGTAACACTACTATTCAGAAACATTATTTACTGCAGAGAAATTGCTGTTCCCAGTGTAGAAAATGTTTAATTGGGGAGTTTATTCTGTGCAAAATTCTCAAATGGTTGATTGCACAGAGAACAAGATTATCTGCACACATTCTCATATTTTCTGCACAGAAAGAGATGCTTCTTGTGCAAAAAAAAAAAGAAAAGAAAAGAAAAGAAAAGCTGTTTTCCATACAAAATAATGTGAAAATTTTGCGTAGAATAATTCCTGTACTGTGAATATTCTTCAAACACTGTGTGGTTTTGAAGACTTTCTTATAGTGGGGAAAAAATTGTTATAATTATTCATGCTTCTTTCAAGAGGAAAGGTAGTGAAAAATTGCCTGCTTACCTCTTTTAAATGCAGCAAGTGTGTTCTGGGTACTTGTATTTGAATATTTGAAGTTCAGACATTCATCATATATTGCTTTACCTTCACAGAGAGTTTAAACAATCAGATCGTGGTGTTGATGTCTGTCAACAAATCATTTCTAGCAATTTGCATCTCTAACAGAAACATGTCTTTTATAAAGCTAATGGGTTTTAATTATTCATTCATGATCAAGCCCAAGCCAAATACTTTGCTTTATGACTTCATAATGTTTCTGGAACAGTCCATGTTATTTCAATTACTATGGGGATAGCAACTAAACAACTAAGCTGAAAGGGAACAAGGGAGCCTAAGTGGAAAGGCAGGTGCTGGTATCACTCATGCTAAGCAAAATAATGTAGTACTCCTTCCTGCACTGGAATGGGGATAGACTAGATGGCCCTTGGGATTCTGCCTCTATAACCATTTCCACACTACACTGTTATAGTGCTATTATTCCACTTTCAATATCCTATTGTTTTGCAGTTTAAGGAGGGACATTTAGAATTCCCAGCCAGAGAGTTCTTTGGTCTCAGTAAACTACAAACCCCAGAATTGCACAGGATGTTGAAAGTGGAGTAATAGCACTATAACAGTGTAGTGTAGAAAGGCCCTATGATTTTATGATTCCATCCCTGAGAATGTCTCTGTTATCCTCATTGTTCTGGTAGAATGAGGATATATCTTATTTAAAAAAGTAAATGTGTTCCTAGACATTATGTCTTTAACAGAAAAGTTGAAACCAAAGACAGAAATGACATGGAAGGAATAGGGAGATGTTCCTGCATCATAAGAAAAAGAAAAGCAGTTCAGATGTTTGGTAAACTTTTTATTCAAAAGTAATAATATGCACATGTGAAGTGAGACAACCAGGTCAGACAAGTCTTGCATAAGTCAATAAAACATTTTGGACCGTCTATAGAGCACCCGAACCCTTCCTCCAAAATGCAAGGATTTTTGCCTTGCCTTTTCTCTTGTATCATGTAACATCTCACTGAAGGAATCTAAACAAGCCCAGTTCTCCAAGGCTTCTGATGAAGGACCCTGGCTGAGTCCCTGAATATCTGAAGACAAAGGGTTAAGCTGTCCCTACTAAGTTGGAAATCCCCTGTACCTACCTCTTATTTCCCTCTATGCGTCTCTTTCCCCAAGCAGAATTAATCTTTCCTAGGCAATCAATGCCATCACCTATGCTTTAGTTCCAGTAAACCTTTGGTAAGTAACCTAAGAGTCTCTGGTTTGATCTATCTTTGTAGAAAGAAGCTGCATTCTCAAGAACTTCATTAACAGAGGTGGGCCTATATCATATCTGCAGTCAGAAAAATGGTGGGGAGCAGGGAATTTTGTCAAAGAAGTAGAATAAAGTCAGCTCTCCACATTTGCAAGTTTCACTTTCACACATTTTATCATTTGTAAGTTTCTCCAACTCCTTTACCCCCACCTCTTCTTTTTTAAGGGAACCTTGCCTCTCTGCTGCTCCAACCAGCCTACACAGCCCATTGAAAACCCACATCTGGTCCTCTCCCTTTTCCACCAGCCACTGCCAAGCCAACTAAGGATGGCAAGAGAGAAGAAGTACAGGGCCACCATGCAGATCTATCCTCTTTCCATCTGTGTTCACTGACCTGATTTAGACATGAGGTACCTGTTTTCCTCACAATTCCATGTTCCCCTTCTCATAGATATACATAAACATTTTGATATTTGCAATTTTCCACTTTTGTTGGGATCCTGCACCCCTAACCCCAGCAAGTGTGGAGGGCTGACTATACTTCAACATTCTCTTCAGGGTGGAGTTCATAGTTAGCAGTGATCACAGCATCTTCCTTAGGAACAGTAAATGAGGTGCCACAGCTGAAAAGGCCCTCTACCTTAGGGCTGGAAATCTGATAAAAGGGGTGCATTATAAGAGGGCCTTAGCAGAGGATCTGGATAGGTTGATATTAGATTGTGTAGTCTTTCATGTACTCAAGTCCAAGTATTTCAAGCTGTAACACAGGGTTGGACAACTTTGACAAATCTGGGGACAAATTTTCTGCCTGTAGAAACTCCAGGACCAGATGGACTGCCAAAAAATTAAAACAAAATAAGCAAAAGCAGAAGTGTCCAGAAGTAGGGTTGTACTTCAGATGTAACTGAATCCTGATTCTGCAAATGAATCAGACTGTTTGGAGATATTCAGGGAGATGTCGAAATCAAAATAAGGCTTCCTGAAAGCAAATTGAACCAGAGGCCTTTTCTGCAGGATGACACTCTCATGCATCATCTTATTGCAATGCTAGTAGTGCTTCCACCAGGAGGGGAGCATGTCCCCAGTGCTTCTCTCTGCACTGACTGGCTGCCTGTGGTAGCGAGCATGAGAGACATACCCCTTCCTTCCACACTGCAGTGAACCTTCTCCCCATGCTGCACTGGGGAAGGAAGCACATGATCACACTTCCAGCTCTCCTGCATGGCGAGCTGCAACAGAAGACACACATGATGGGGGCTCATTGACAGACTTCCTGTCAATGATATACCCTGTGATCATGCTGGCTGGCAATGCGAGAAGGGCAGGACCATGACAACATCATGTGGAAGTGTTGTCATGGTCCCACTCGTCTTGCGTCCCCATGCCGGGATGCCACCATCCTGCAGAAAGGGCTTGAGTCTAAGGCCCTTTCCTCATGACGTCGCTGTCTCGTTTTTGCCACAGGACAGCAGTGGTTGGTAGGCTGCACTTCCGCATGATGTCATCGCTGTCCCGCTGCCATCCTGTTGCAGAGTGTCGCACTTGTGCAGTTTTTTGCAAAACAGAAAAATCCGTTTTGCATCTGCAATCGCATGGTACTCCTGTCACTTCTGGCCATGTGGAAGCGCATTGGTGATGCTTCCTTCCATACTGCAGCAATGGAAAAAGCCCGGCTGTGCTGCAGAAGGAAGATGTGGCACCATTGCATTCTCTTCTGCATAGACTGAGCAGGTGCAGAGGGAAGCATTGCTTATGCGCTCCCTTCTCGACTCGGGACTGCAGCAAGACAACGCGGAAGAGCATCATTGTGCGGAAATGGCCTAAGCTTAATTAACAATTCCATTTTAGAGGAACACAAGACACTAGTCAGTGTGTCTCCCAAAACTGGTACATCTTCCCCAATGCTGTCCACAGAGGAAACAACAGATAGAAATGGAAAGGACAGAATGAGTATAAGCTGATGATTGCCAGCTCTAGCTTCTAATCACAGTGAAAGTTTTATCAAGGCTGTCTAGTATCAGTGTTTGGAGGGAGATATGCTGAAGTAATATTAAGCAGGATTCATCCAGTGTTCAGTGCTGTTTGGTAGATCACTATTCCATTTACAGGAACATCAGTTTTCATGGAGTCTTGAATCCTGTTGGTTAGTCCGAATTAGACTTGTCTTGTTGACTTTTCTGCATCCTATGACACTTAACCATCCCTGTAATCCTTTGCAGCATACTGAATTGTTATTTTCACTATATCCATGTAGGGCTTCTTGAGCAGATGAATCAATGCAGAAAGGGTTTGTTAAAGAAGGAAAAGGTTCTACACCACAAAACTGGTCTCATTTGAAAATCCCATCATATGGAGCGTTCTATTGTGTGCTTTTCTCTCCACAGTGTGATATATAAGCTGTTTTCATTACCCGTTGTGGAATGAAAACATACACATCATAAAATCTCTTCCACTGGCACTAATTAAACAGTCTTTATTCTCAAGAGCTAAGCTATGATAATAAACATAATTACATTATACCAAATAGGCCCGGGTGCATCTTTATGGCAGTATACAAGTTTTCTTTCTTAGTCAGTTATAGGCCTCTTTAGAGTTTTCATAAATAGGGTCCTTATTAATTTACGCTACTTTGTGAAAGAAAATTGTAGTAATAGTCAGTGGGGACAGCCTTCTTAATTCCTTAAAAAAAAAAAAAACACCTTCAAGAACACCCCTGTGAAAGACACTACATAATAGCCATTTTCAGGGGGCCATTCTGTTTTCAATGAGGAATGGTTCCAGGCTGGTGCTTGTTATAGCTTTGCTGCCACTTAAGAAGGTGGCAAATATTATTATTTTTTCCCCTTCTGTAAAGGAAAGGCAGCAGAAGTCAAATCAGAAGATACTTTAGAGTCGCATTTGTCGAATCAGTAGTGTATGTAGTGTTTCATGTTTAGCAAGAATGAGCACAGAAATGGAGGGGGAAAAACACAACTTTATCAGTTGCCACCGAGTAGGCTCGGTCCACAACAAGACCTGGATTGAAGCATTGGTCAGCATTCATGCCAGCCAATGGTAAGCCAGTCCACCTGGAGGGTAGCTCTGGAAGAACAGATGTGGGAATTTACTTCGGCAGAAGATGTTGTGTAGCTCTTCTGCCTCTTAGAAGTAGGGCACAACCATATGTCCCAAAGCTGGGTATGACCTGGCTGTCTCTGCTGCTAAGGTACATTAAGGGGATGCCTCCATACTGGGTATAATGGGCACAAAGACACTGTCTATCAGAAACCAGAATTGCCTTCTCATATCAAAATCACCCAGAGTTGGCACAAACAATACTAGCTTTGTAATGTCACTAACAAAACATCCATCTACAAAAAACAGTAAGGGAAGATGGGTGATGATGAAAAATAAAATGGACTAGTGGCATATTGTGGAGGAGCAGTTTAAATGGGCCAGCAGTGGACCTGAGTGAAGCTTTCAGTTGCTCTTGGGTCCTGCCCCTGCCAGCCAATAAGGCTGCCTCTGATTTCTGGCCTTCCCCTCCCTAGCAGAGCCTAGGAAAATTGGTGGGCACCTGAGAGAAAGAGACAGCCCTGGGACCTGGACTATGGCATCCATCCACCTTTCACCTACAGCTGTGGTCTGAAAGCTGGGTTCCCAGTGAGTCAAAAGACACCTTTTTAATTCCTTACTTTACAGCAAGAACAGACAATGGCCTAACATGCCACCTTGATGTCTCTTATTGACCCTCTCCAGAACAGTTATCATTTTGAATTTGTGAAAGCCTCCAGGAGTGTTTTCAAATAAAACAAGGTTCAAGGGCCACCAATTTGTCTTTCTACACACACACACACAAACACACACACACACATACACACAGTGAACTGAAACTGACCAATTTTGGTTGTTATTTTTTCGTTTTGTTTTTTTCAATTTTTTGCACATGGGGGAGAGCAGGTGCTGTGGTCTATTCTAAAGCCAGAAAAAATGAATTGCAGAGCCATCAGAATATGTTTTCTTTTCAGCAGCAGAAGCAGTAGCAGCAGCAGTTGTTGCTATTATTATTATTGTTACTGTTATTTCCTTATTAAAACATTTACAGCCAGCTGTGTATCTCAGAGTCGCATACTACAATATCAGTTTACATCAGTTTAAAATAAAAAAAAAGAATGATATCATAAAAACTATAATAAACCAATTAACACTTAAAACAATAACATTTAAAAACTAGGGTTTTAATAATATAATATAATATAATATAATATAATATAATATAATATAATATAATATATAACGTAACATAACTTTCCTTTCTGCTCTAGAACAAGGGTAGTGAAACTTTTATTGGAGAAAGATGAAAATTCATCAGGCCCAGCAATCAGCAATCCCAACTCCAAAATGATAACAAGATACCCAAATACTTCACTGGCCTGATATGTTGGGAAGTCCCATGGTGGAAAAGGGATCATCGCTAATCCATGTAATGGGGCTTTAGGAAGGAGAATTCTCTGGTACCCTAGATGGACTAGATGGCAAACAGCCACAGACAGATTAGATCCCCAAACTCAAAGTCCACTCCCCTGCTCCAATCCAGATTGGAGGTGCTAGTTTTGGGATTAACAGAGTTTTAATTTTATAAACTACCTCCCACACCCCATGTTCATGATTTGGATGGGGACAGTCACATCAGAAATTTCTTAGGGTAAAATACTTTATATCCCAACCAAAATTCCAGAATCATTGGACAGAGTCAAATGAAGTCAGTTTTAACAATTTAAGCAGAGTTGACTCTCTACAATTGCAATTTTGCCATCTGCAACTTTGGACATAGGGAACAGGATCCGGCCCCTCCTGAAACTGCAAACCTCAGGATTCCATAGGATGTTGCAAGTGGAATCATCGCCCTATAACAGCCTAGTGTGGAAATGGCCTGAGAAATGAACTCTGCACTCTAGGGGCAAGTCTTAGGTTTTGCTCTTAGAAAACATTTTAGAAGACTACTCTGATATGTAGCAAGGACAGGCTGCTGAGCAGACCTCAACCCTGCCTCAAGCCCATTGCCAACCCCTTTGCTGTTCCTCTCTGAGGCCCTTTTCGCATGGCATTTTCCATGTGAAAGGGCCCCTTGAGCACTGCGCAAATGTGAGGAGTGGTTCTCATGACTCACTCATATTTGTGTAACGCTCCAAGGGCCTGGCAGGCACTGCTCGTGCACTTTTTCATTCTTGGCTTTAAACAGAAAATGGTGCGCGGTCATGCACTGCTCCCAGGCCCCGCGCACACTTACCTTGCATGCGGAGCCTCGGGAGCCAGGCCGGTCATGCTTCCTGTCTCAGTGCAGCCTGGGAAGGTCCCAGGCTGCACTGCAAAAGGAAGAGGCGGGGCTCTTGAGTGAGCAGGAAGCTCATGCAGAGCTGAAGAAACCTGGATGCGAGGGTCTCTCACAAGAGGCTACTCGCGTGAGCACTGCACCCCAGCGCCAAGAAAAGGTAGGATGCAGAAAGGGCCTGAGAAATGCAACCACACTTTGGACTTGAGATATATTGCCATGTGACCAGTAGGCAAAAAGAGATGGAGGCATTGTTCAAAGTTGTAAGGTTTCTAGATGAATGTGTTGTGTTACTGAACCAAAGACAGCAAATCAGTCACTAAAAATATACAAGGTTTGAGTCAAGTTGAGTCAGTGCCTTATTTATTGCTGAGTCAAGTCTGAGTTGCGTTACTGAAGTGATTTAAGTCCGACTTAAGTCCAAGTCTATCGACTTAAGTCTACATCACTGCTTACAGGTTATCCATCAGGATGAAGGGAGAAGCCAGAGCGGGGGTCATCAGCTGATCGAGAAGTCACACAACAAGTCAGCAGCCCAAATAGTGTCCTTTTCCACAGGATGTTGTCTTCCCGCATTGGGGACGGGAGGAGGATGAGACCTGGAAGATGCTTTTGCATGACATTATTTGGGTCCCATCATTCTCCTATCCCCAGGCGGCTCAATCACACCACAAATCATTGACAGGTTTTACCTATCAATGACTGGTGATCGCACAACCCTCAGACTGCCCTCTCACACTTACCTTAGGTGCAGGGGTCCTCCAAGTGCAATGGCTGTGTTTCCTGCCCCAGCACAGCCTGGGTCAGTGCCTGGTTGAGCTGTGGAAGGAAAAGGCAGTGCCATTGCACTTCCTCCACTCACCGGAACAGCCAGTGCAGAGGAAAGCACTCCTGTCAGACTCCTCTCCTGGGGAAGATTCTACCGAGATACCTGTGGGATGCAGCCAGGATCTGGTAAGCTGAAGAAAGGGTCAAAGCCAGCAAGGACTAAAACAGAGTCATAAATAGTAGCCGGTCCAGGGAACAGAAAATGCCAAAGAATACTGCCAGTCACCAGCCCTTTTCGCACCTTACCTTTTACCAGTGGTGGGCTGCTCGGCTCACTCATGAAGGTTTGGGAGGAACGCCCCTGCTTCCCTACTGCTTCCCTGCTGCTTGGGCTCCGCAGCTCCTTCCTCTCATGCAAGCTCCCCACCTCTTCTTTTTGCAGTGCAGCCTGGGACCTTTCCCAGTCTGCACTGCCCAGGAAGCACGACCGGCCTGGCTCCCGACGCACCGCATGCCAGGTAAGTGTGCGTGGGGCACCAGAGTGATGCGTGAGTGCACACCATTTTTGTCTTTAAGCCAAAAATGAAAAGATCCATGCCCGCTCTGCGTCCAGCCTTTGAGCGTCGCATAAATGTGAGTGTGTCATGCGGACCACTCCTCATATTTACGTGACACTCAAGGGGCCCTCTCACTTCCAAAACGCCATGCGAAAAGGGTCACCAAGGCAGATGTTTGTAAGTAACAAAACCTTCAGCAAACTGCTGAAGAATTTATACCTCAAGGCACCAGGAGCTTTAACAAGACAGCTTCTCCTATTTTTGAGTCTCTGGGGCTAATGGAAGTTCTCTTTATCAACCCCCCCCCCCGCCACCTCACACACACACTTTGTAGATAGCTGCACTACATCTTCAGCTCCTGCTGGGGTGTGGGATGCCCTTCTGTCTCTGTTTCCAGCTGAGACAGTCCTGTCACTTTGACTCTATGTCTGAATCTTTTGACTCCAGAAGGTGAGTTATGACACTTGCCTGCTAGGGTTTTGCTTACTCTAGTGTACTCTAGTGTAAGAAGGAAAAAAAATCATAAGGGCTAGCTAGGTCTTAATTTCCTACCCTTGGCTAAAACCTCTGTCCACTTTTTTCTATTGTGGTATGCTATCCCATGTAAATAAATAGAATGTAAACCTTTAAAATGTCTAAAAATTGTCCCCCACTTTCACAGGGGAGAAATGGTCTCATAAATGGGGAGGAGACATTTTCTGTCCAGCATCATTTAAAGGATCTTATTACCACTGTTCTTGTAATTTCATGGGAAGCATGTGACATAGGTCTGCAGTTCTGGAAGATCATTAGTTCTTGTCTCTCTTACCAAGATAACCAATACAAATGAAATAAAACGCCCTTGACAAGGTCATAATCCATTGTTTGATGTGACATGTAGAAATGCAAAATTCAAAAATTGTCCACTAGCGACAGAGTGTAAAACAGAATAAAGGGCTTGTGGTCTATGATGGCAAGAGAGTGTTTAATGGTTTTTAGTATGAAATTAGTCATTTTATAATGCCATGGGGAAATTGATTAGACAGATACTACTTGATGTCATGCCACTGTATTATTCTGATATACACATAGCTCCCACAAAAGCAAATGAAAACGCAACAGCTAATGGTAGATAGTGAGAAAATCTATCAATGGAAGATATCATGCTAATATAATATCACATTATGTAATTAACAGTGTAAACATTAGGAAGTGCAGCATCGCAATAAAGCAGTTGTAAAGTCTTTACACTGTACCATAAAACCCATTATAAGTAGCTCTTTATTTTACAACAGGCAGTGCATTAGAGCATATTCTCTGGCTTAAAAGGGAAAAACAATAAGGATAGAGGATTCTTTCAAGATCAGCTTCATCCATTTTCTCATTATTTCCAAAAATCTATTGTTTGAACCATGCCACAATTCTTTTGAAAGTGTTCACCACTTTATACATATTTTCATATATGTTTCTCTTTTATATTTTATATAAACTTTGTGTGTGTTTTCAAAGAGTAGATCTCACTGTGACACTACCTTTCTGCAGTGGTGGGATTGTTTACTACTGTGAGACAAGAAGCTATGCTGATGGTAGCAGTGCTCCTGGTAGGATCTCCCCATGTCAGACAGGCTTCTGTTGAGAAATTAGACTAAATATGCCAAACAGCTGCTAGGATGCAGGAGCAGTGTGTGTGAGGGGGTGACACTCATGGAGGATCTTTCAGAGACAGCAGCAATGGCATCATAACTAACACTTCTTAATACTGTGCAGAAGAAGCCAATTGTGGCACAGGTCATGAACAACTCTTATCAAAAAAGCTTTTAAAAAAAAAAAACACTGAATCAATAATCTTGCCAAAATACAACCTGAAAAACATCACTGTAGAATTTAAAGATTATGTAAAAATAGATTTACACTCTTAAGCCTAATTGACCAGGAGCCAGAAGAATTTTGAACTGAAGCCAGAGACATTGTAAGAGAGGAGTGCAAACAGGCACTATCTGCAACCCAGAAGAAAAAGAAGCCTCAACGGATGACCAATGAAACTCACAGAATCATAGAATCATAGAGTTGGAGGAGACCACAGAGGCCATCCAATCCAACCCCCTGCCATGAAGGAACCCACATCAAAGCATTCCTGACAGATGGCCATCCAGCTTCTGCTTAAAAACCTCCAAAGAAGGAGACTCCACCACACTCTGAGGAAGCATGTTCCACTTCCCTTCTTCAAACAGTTATAGTCAGATGAAAAGCAGAAGTAAAAGGTGACGAAAATAGGGTCAGAGTTCTCAGTGCAACTGTTCAGTGACTTGTAAACAGGGAGGAGAAAAACTAGTATAATAATTAACACAGATAAATAGAAGAGGACAACAAACAAAGAAGAACAACAGACCTCTTCCACAAGATCTGAGAAATCAAAAGGAAATGTAAACTAAGAGTGGGGATGCTCTATGACCAGCTGGGGAACACATTGCAAGACCAGGAAGAAATAAAAAAGATGATGGAAACAATACACTAAAGAACCATATGAAAGAGCTGACAGATTCATTCAAGGAAGAGTAATATGAAGATTAACCGAGAATTTTAAAAGGTGAAGTGAAAGTTGCACTCAGAGCACTTGGCAGAAATATATCACCAGGAGCAGATGGCATACCATTGGAGCCACTACAAGCCACAGAGACATAGGCCTTTTCTGCACAGGGGAATTAAAATGGTGCAGAGGTCATCTGCACCTCAGAGTGGACTAGGTTCAGACTACTTACTGGAGATCCGCACCTCAGTCCACTCCAGAACACCCCCAACTGGTCCTCCAGTGTGCTTTTTAAAGACTGGAAAAAAGAGGACCACTCCTCACATGTGCCATTGCATGCCTGCTCCCTTGTGCAGATTCACAGGCTTGTACCAATGCGAGCCTGCTATCTGTGGAGGGCGGGCTTTAGGTGTGGCGAGCTTCGCAGTTGGTCGGACCCACGACCAACCGGAAGCCACCATTTTGGAAGCCAGAGCAGTACGGATCTAAGACCTCGCACTGCTCCAATTCACCCTGGACCAGACCGAGGAGCACGAAGATCCAGTGAGTAATGGCATGGAGCGATTCCCTCACCTCGTGTGGAAATGGCCAGAAACTACTCTAGTTCTAGCTAAAATCTGTCAGCAAATATGGAAAACAAAACAATGGGTCATAGATTGGAAACATTCAGTATACATTCCAGTCCCCAAGAAAGGGGACACCAGTGATTGCAGAAATCATAGGACCATTGCAGTAATTCCCCAGATGAGCAAAGTGATACTTAAAGCTTTATAATAAAAACTTTTGAAATATATGGACTGAAAAATGCCAGATGCTCAAGCTGGTTTAGGAAGGGAAGAGGCAGGGATTATATTGGAAACATACATTGGACAATGGAATGCAACAAAGAATTTCAGAAGAAAATCAGAGTGTACTTTATAGCAAAGCTTCATGAAAATTATGGATTACTCTTAAAGAACTGAGCAGGCCAAAACCAGTCCTGCTGTGCAACCTGTATTCAAGATAAAAGGCTACCATCAAGATAGAATATGGAAAAATGGAATGGTTTCCAATGGGCAAGGGGATCAGGCAAGCCTATATTTTACCACCCTATCTGTTTTACCTGTGTGCTGAAGCTATCATATGTCATGCAAGATTAGGCTCAGAGGAAGGAGGCCTGAAAGTTGGAGGAAGGGACATCAACAACTTAACATATGCAAATGACATACTATGACTAACAGAAAATAGCAAAAACTTGGAATGATTAATGAAAAAAGTCAGGACAGAAAGTACAATGGCAGGTTTGAACATTAAGAAACAAAAATAACGACCACAGATGAATGACATTACTCCAAAGTAGATGATAAAGACATTGAAACAGTCCAAGATTTTCCATAGTTTCTTTCAGTCATTAATCAGAATGGAGACTTCAGTTAATAAATCAGAAGAAAACAAAAACTATGAAGGAATGAGACAAGAACCTGTATAAAGAAATACCATTGAATAACATAGTTAGGATCATCCATACCATTGGATTTCCAATTTCTATATTTGGTTGTGAAAGCTGGACAGTGAGGAAAGCTGATAGGAAGAAAATCAACTCATTTGAAATGTTTTGGTGGAGAAGAAGTTAATAAACCAGAAGAAGACTAGGACCCTTTCCGCACCTTACCTTTTCATGGTGCTGGGGTGCGGGGCTCGCACGAGCAGCCTCCAGAGAGAGATTCTCTCATCCAGGATCCTTTGGCTCCGCACAAGCTTCCTGCTCACACGAGAGCCCCGCCTCTTCCTTTTGCAGTGCAGCCTGGGACCTTCCCAGCCTGCACTGGACAGGAAGCGCAACTGGCCCGGCTCCCGGCTTCAAGATGAAAATGAAAAAATGAGTGAGCGGTCCCTGCCAGGCCCTGGAGCATCGCGCAAATGTGAGTGCATCGTGTGGACCACTCCTCACATGTGCGCGACGCTTGAGGGGTCCTTTCACATCGAAAATGCCTTGCGAAAAGGCCTAGGACTTTGAAGGACAGCTATGAAGAAACTAGACAAGATCCTGCAGTATAAAAATATTATAACTTAATACTAAAGATAATGTTGTCCTTACCTTTGTATAACTATTTTTTTATGGTTGTGAAAGATGGATCATGGTTGGGAAATCTGGACAATGATGAAAGGAAGAAAATCAACTTGTTTGAAACATAGTTCTGGAAAATTGTACTAAAGATACTGTGAATTGCTAAAGAAGACATATAAGTGGGTAATAAAGTAAATCAAGCCTGAACTATCCCTATTAGTCTAGATGACTAAATTGAGACTGTCATTCTTTGAGCACATCATGAGAATACTTGTCTCACTAAGAATGATAATCCTTGGTAAGGTAGAAGGCAGTAAGGAAAGAGGAAGACTGAATTACAAATTGATAGACTAAATCAAGGAAGCCATGGACCTGAGTCTGCAAAATCTGTTGATGATAGAGTGATTTGAAGGTTATCTGTTCACAGGGTCACCATGATAGCAGTTAACAACAAAGTTTGATATGGGAAGACATAAAGGAAGGAGATAACACTTGACTGCTAGCACTTTCAAAATAAGAAATATGGTAATAATACTTGAAATTAGTAATTACATGCCAACAGCATAAATGTTCATTAGGCCTCTGGGAACACTTGAAAAATGTCCAATGGATAACTGTACAAGATATAAATATTTATTGTATCATACAAGCAGCTTCTTCAATATGACTTTGCATATATTGTGTAGATATACCTTAAGCATGCATTTGATGTAATACATGGTATTTTGGAATCCCTCATTACATACTTTTTACTTCCTCTCAACTACATATGTTTAACTTGGCTCTAAGCACATGTGTCATAGCAGTAAGTATGGTAGCCTGAATCTGTCTGAATATATGAGGTTGGCACTGCATTTCCACATCACTATAACAGCTGTTCTGTTTTGGCTGAATATGATTTATTTGGCAAAATGGCAGGGGCTTTTCTATCTGGGCGCACACAAAGCATTTGGTGGTATTCAGAGAGGTGATTACTCGTTGTGCTTCTAATGCTCAGATTGCTTTGGGCTGGTTCCCTGAAGTAGAAAATTCAGGCGTACAATCAAGTTTATTATGGAAACTGTTGGATACATATTACAAGCTACTGGCTGGTGTTCACAAAAAGATGTGAGTGAAACTCTGGTAAGATACCTTTGTGTGTAGAGTGTTAGGGAATTGAAAGATTTATAGAGAATGAGGGTTAGTGTACAATTTTCCAAATAATTATTTTGCCTGATTCAGCTTTAGAAAAGTAGACCTCTAAATGAAGTTGGAGAGCATTATTTCATCTAGCTGGAAGAAAAAATCCCAATGAGAAATCACATTACGCTCCACTATATATGCATATCACACACCTGTACTTTTCCATCCGTGCTCTTTTCCATTATACTCCATTCCATCTGCTCCCCTAGTTTTCTGATTTATTCCTAAACACTCAGCATTCTGAACCACTGAGCAAGCTCATTCCTCATTGGATGTTTCAAGTACCCCCTAGTGTTTTTCCATTGTTTTCCCTCTTAAATTTTTGTATATTTTCTCTTCTTTTCAACTGGTGTACTTCAACTGTGTTTTGAATCTCTTGTAATGCTTTAGTTTCTCCTTTCATATGAAATTTATTGTTAACTACTCCAAGTGCTGGTTTTGCAAGAAAGTCAGGAAATAAATTTAATAAACAGATAGAAATTTAAGTTCATACACATTTATTAGGAGTGGAAGAAAAATCTTTAGGTTCAATAACTTTGAGAAAATTTGCTTGTTGGAGACTTGTGAGAAAATGTGCACTGTGTTTTGAGAGGCTTACAAATCCTTAACAAGGAATAGTGTGTCTTCATATTTTAAAATGTGAATGGTGAAACTGCACTTTTTTTTTTTAAAGTGCATATACACTTTGTGGAAAATTTGTAAAAACTAAAGAAATTGCATTAATAAATGAAACAAAGGAGAAAATCAGAAATAATGTTTATTGTAGTGTTACTCTAAAAAGTTGGGGACCTTGGGATCCACCCACAATGCCAGCATCTCCTTAGAATTTGGGGAAATTATAGCTCAAAGGAGGCCTGTCAGAGAAGAGTAACGACAGGGTCTTTTCACCTGTGTATACCAGTACTAACTGTAGAGAGGACTGCAGTTAAGAGTTCAACAGAGTATTTTATTGGGAATTAGCTAACACACAAGAAACCAGACACTCTTAAGAACCACACAAAGCTATTGGGAAATGAGGCAAGAAAGGTTGGATAGATCTTTGGGTGGAAAGGGTGATAATTACCAGGCCTGAAGCAGAAGGTTGAGGCAGAGTGGCTTGGACATTGTGTCTGAGGATAGCACAGAGGAGCAGAGATCTGGGCACCACATACTATGACCAAATTACTATCATTTACTGGAGTTGGAGATGGGGTTTAAATATCCTATTTCCTGCCATGAAGGCAGGTATGTGGACAAACTGGTAATGGCTTTCCCACAAAACTGACAAAGGAGTCTGGAATGTGCCTTAAATTTAGGTGACAAAACAATGATGGGATTCCTGACAATCTCTTAATGTTTTGGTCAGGTAGTGTGAATGGGGAGGGTCTCTGTAGGATATGCTCACAGTAGGGTCCCTGAGTGCTTTACCTAGGCAGTTTTGCCTGCTATTGTTTTCAGAAGTGCTCACAACTTAACAGCTTTTGAGAGCATTATCCCAAGCAAATTAACATCCTACCTAATCCTCTCTGAATTTATGACCTGATCACGTTTGAGGTCATCCTGACGTGGCCTATGCTTACAACCAGTGCATTTCCAAACATGTGTTCCAGCAATAAAATAGTTCCAATTGTAAAAATAGCACATCCCACAGAGTGGGGCCAGTACGGTGTGGTAACAGTAGTGTGATTTGATACAAGGGCCCTTTTTGCACCTTACCTTTTCGCGGCACTGGGGTGCGGGGATTGCTCGAGTGGCCACTTGTGAGAAGCTTTCACATCCCCACTGCTTTGCCTCTGCAGCTGCTGCCTGCTAGCAAGCAGGAAGCATGAGGGCTCCTCCTTTTCCTTCCGCAGCGCAGCCTGGGGCAGGAAGCGTGAGCGCTGTGGCTCTGGAGGCTCCACATTCATGGTAAGTGTATGCGAGGCCCTGGAGCGATGTGTGATCATGTATCATTTTCAGCTAGAAGCCAAAAATGAAATAGTGCATGATCGGCGCCTCCTGGCCCCAGCAGCATTCCACAATTGTGAGGACGTCATGTGGACAGCTCCTTGCAATTGCACGATGCTCCAGAGGCCTTTCCCCATGGAGAATGCCATGTGAAAAGGGCCTAAGATAGGAATAAATGCAGGTGGGATTCAAATATACCCAATGAAATCAAGACCAAGAGATTTTGCCATCTGTAATATATATATGCCTGCTTTGGGATCTCAGAATCCTGCTGGTACATCTTTTCTATGCATTGATATTGTTGGGCTTCCTTCATAACATTTGTCGACAAGTTTGACCTGCGTGTATAGAGGAAGGAAAAGAAGAATTTTTGAAATTTTTCTCATTCTCCATGAGAAAGTGTGATCCAATATTGAGAAAATGGCCAACTACAGTAAAAATTTTGATACTTCAGGACTTGTGTGGAAAAAAAAATCATTTGCACAAAGAACTTGAGTGTTTCTTTGTGGTAAAAAATTAAATCATTTTGTAAAGGAAAATGTAGTTCTGGCTATTTGTATCTGTTTCAAATAATTTTTCCACCCAAAGTGTCCCAAAATGTAGGGGGAAGGAGAACAGTGCGAAAAGCCTTACAATTTCCCCCAGCAGGGAGAAGATATATGAAATTATTTCTTCCTGGGTTGAAAATAACAACAACAACAACAACAATAATAATGGCAACAAAAACAACATTTATTTATAACACCCTTTACATCATAAATAAATGAAGATTTATGTCTCTAATGGCTAGAGTGGGGACAGTTTAATCTGTTTTTCTGATCACAGCATCACAAAAGAATTCTTATTACTACTTCAGCAAACCCAAATCAGCTTTCCTTGTGTTGTGTCCTTTGGTACAGCCCACAACCATATCAAAGCAGACCTTTTTTATGGTTTTCACAGCTGTCTGTAGCATAAGGAAAATGATCTGTGCACAAGATATTCTTGAATTTATCAAGGCTCTTCTTCTACAGACATTGAAAACGATAGAGCTCAGGATGATTAGATGATGGGGCAAAGGGAAATTAAAGAGGAAAAACTATATTGGAGTGAAGGAAAAGAGGACAGAGGGAAAAAAGCAAAGCAAAAACTGAGACAAAAAAGAGCATGGATTTAGGAATCTCATGACACATCAAGTTGCTACCATATTAACTTCAATCTTGTGTGTGCATAAAATTCAGCTGCCAAAACTAAGCATATTCCCTTTCCAAATAGCATTAAATGCATTTCTACAAGCTGTCCAAATGATTCAATTTCGTTATGAACTGATGAAAATGCAGCATCAGCCAGCACTGGGCCCAGCATTTTGTTCAGTCCCATTTAAGCTTCAAGTACAGGCAGCTTCGGTAATCCTGTTAAGAATGAGCCACAGCCGTTGACTGTCTCCCTCTATTAAGGTCGATGCCAGGCCACCATTCAGATAGCAAGGCCACTAAGCAAAATTAATAACTTCTGCTGTATCAGATGGCCTGTGTTTATAAGCTACTGAAGGCACTGTGAGGATTAAGCATTCACATGTAAGGGTTGGCAGAGGGAACTAACAATTCTTCCTATTGTCTTAGGTTGTGCCTTCCTAGAAAGTTCACCCTAGGTAAGCTTGTTGATCTCTGCTGTCACCTGCTATAATAATCCTTGTGGAAGTTTGTATGTCTAATTAACTTATTGATAAACATCAAGATATTAGTTTTGCATAGAAAACACCATCAGGGAAGATTATGCCAGCATAAGGAGCTAAGCTTTTCCAGGTGTAACATACTAGGAATTCACGGTTCATACCAAGATAATAAGACAGTAGTTCTAATGCTATTTTGGGAAGTCGTGTGTTAATATTTTGGCACACAAAGCATCATAACATATTGGCATTATTTGTGGTCATTTAATGTGGAAATTAAACACATGGAGGAATTAAACATGGTTGCTTTCCAATACAGTCATATTCATTGCAAGCAACAGAAAATTTAGGTTTCCTGTCACGTTCCCACAACTAAGAAGAGATATGACACCAAAGCCATAGTGTAAATAAAAGTTGATGGGTTGTCTCGCATCTGTGGCTTATCAAGATGTCTGATCGAGAAACAACTATGGTCAGGATCCAAAAATGCAGCCAGAATGGATGGGGAAAGGGAACTGATATTCATTCTTGACTGCTGCCACATATATCATGTCACTCTGGATGATTTCCGAGTCTTTTCAAGGGTGTAGTAGGCAGTGGCCTAGCAGCTTATATCTTTGGAGCCTGGAATTTCTTTGTACCCCTAACATATGATTTCAATATGTATTCATTCTAGTTTATTTATTTCATTTCTCCTGAAGCGGGACCCAGGGCAGCTCACAAAAAGAATCAATTTACTACCTAACAGTATTAAAACAGTATAAAATCCTTTAGGAGGCATACAAAAATTTCAAAAAATAAAGTACACCACCCAGTAAGAGGCCTCCTTGCTAATACACTAACTATAAATAAATAAATAACATAGCATAACATTTAAATAAATAAAAATCAATAGAATATTTACAGTACATATGCATTCAAGATCTTACTCTAGAAATCAGATCTGTAGTTTTATAACTACAACTACAGATACTGATACAAAGATGCTTTACTGTTTAGCCCTTCATCTGATGGGATTCCAGGCAGGTGAAAAAGACAGATATATTTTTACAAGGTAGAATTTATATGAAAACCACATCCTTAGAAATAATTGTTATACTTTCCATGTCTCCACCATTCAAAAGGCAATCTCCTGGGCAAGATCACCAGGAAATTCTCCATCCCAGAGGCCATACAGGTGCACAGAAATTGTATAACAACAAAAACTTTCCTTTATGCAGCTACCATTCCATTTCAGTAGGACTCACATAGCAGTGTATTTAAAAAGTGATCTATTTGACTGGGCTTTGATGTTAAAAGGCAGACGGTGCATTGTTTCTGATGTTCAATGTGGGAAAACAGTGCATCCCAACAGACATCCCTAATTGTCTATCTACATCTTCAGTATGTCTTGGGTAGCAAATAATTGTTTTCCTAGCATCTGTATTGTCATTGTTATTGTTATTTTCTTCCTTTCTCCCAAGGTGGTTTACAATACAATACAATACAATCAGACTCAAGAAGTCTTACAAAATGGCTAAGACATACAAAAAAATGAACCTTAAAAGTGGATTAAATTTTTAAGAATATTAAAATGATTTCAAACTACACTTAAGAAGATAAAGTACCACAAAAGAAAAAAAAAAGCTATTAAAACATTTTGATCTAAAACAATACATCACCCTTCGACCATTCTTTAAAAACTTTCTATTTTCAAAGCTTTAGAGGTCTTTGTCTGACTATGGCCATTTCCACACGGGTTTAAAGAAACGGTGCAGAGCGTCCTCCAGGGAGGACGTCTGCACCTGGGAGCGGCTGGGTCGGACCTACTTACTGTAGATCCACACCTCAGCCCACTCCCGAACAACCCGAAGTGGTCATCCAGCATGCTTTTGAAAGACCGCTTGAAACAGGTCTTTCAAAAGCACAGAACGCGCCACTCCGTGCCAGTGCTCCGGTGCAGATTTGCAGGCTCGCACCAGTGGAAGCCTGCGATCTGCTGGGGGCAGACTTTAGGCTGGCGAGCTTCAGCGGTTGGTGGAGAGCCTCGACCAACTGGAAGCCACCATTTTTGTCCCCAGATTAGTGCGGAGCGGCAGCCACGCACTGCTCTGGACCAGCCTGGACCCAAGCGTCAAGCTCAAAGGTCCAGTAAGTACCAGCATGGGGCGATTCCCTCGCCCCGTGTGGAAATGGCCAAAGGAAGGACTACAGGGAGGGAACTGTTCTGGCCTCCCAACGAAGGGAGGTCCAGAATCCAAAGACAACCACTGAGAAGGCCCTCTTTCACAAATCCACCAGCCATACTTGTGACAGGGGCAGGACTGAGAGAATGATGATCTCAGGGCCTTGGCAAGTTTGCATAGAGAGATATGGTCTGCCAGATAGCCTTGACCTGAGGCAGATAGAGCTTTTTAGGTCATCACCAGCACTTTGAATTGTGCCTAGAAACCAATTCGTAATAGGGGAGTAGTATAGTCCCTGTAACTTGTGCTGGGTTAATATTTTGACTACTAATTGAAGTTTCTGAACACTCTTCAAAGGCAGCCCCATGTAGAGTGCCTTACAGAGTAGGTCCAGGGATTCAGGGAAATAATAGAAATTATGTAAGGGTTGGTTTGTTATTCAGCATTTGTTTCAATCGTTCCACACTAGTTGACATTACCAGAGCCTCAGGTATACTGAAATGCCTGTAAAGATCTCTGGGTAAACAGGGGTCTTGATTATTGTTAAAGAAGAGCATGTTATGGAGGAAAAGAATGTTAATATATCACTTTTGGCAGTTACAAAGCCGTAAATAAAATAAATAACTTGTCAGCATTCCTTACCAAGTGGAGCTTCTGGATATCTGTGGAGTTTCAAATGAGGAATAACCAAAAGGGTTGATTCTTTCCTTATCAGAAAAGAAAATGCCAATTGAATTTTCCATAATTTAACTGAAGTAGTATGTTATAAATAGTTGTTGTTGTGTGTCTTCAAGTCATTTCCAATTTATGGTGACCCTAAAGTGAACATCTCATGTTTTTTCTCTGGGGTTCAGAGTGTGTGATGCACCCAAGATCACCCAGTGGGTTTCCATGACCCTTGTCTCCAGGGCTGTAATCCAACATTTCAACCACTACACCATGTTGGCTCTCATTGCTTTTATTATTTTGTTAGCAAGTTTTGTATATTTCAATTGTCTAAGAGGGTGCTTGTAGAAAAAGGCATCTTATTTAATGATAATAATTAGTGCTTAAATGGGGTTTTTTTCCTCTGTGTATGTGCCTACACACAGACACAAACGCAATTGCTAGCTCCTACAAGAGTAAACTTCTTGAATTTAAGTAAATACTTATGTAACCCCACCATCCATAGACACTGGTATATAGCTAAATTCAAAGGAGGAAAGGCTTGCTGTCTTCTTGTCTTTCTTGAAAGTCCTTTGCATTCCCAGCATTTGCTCTGCAGCCCCCCTGCCCATTTTCCAGATCAGATGCTGGCAACTTGGGGGCTTCAGAGAGAGGGGAAATCCACCGTTATGGCAGAAGCCATTCCACCAATGGACATGATTGGACTTAATTGGATTTCACTCTAAGTCTTTATGTGGAAATGCCACAAATTAAAAGCAAAACTTTTTTTTAATTTATCAGTGTTCCAGGTGGCACAGTGTTCCTATTGGCTCTCCTCTAGCTATAGCCCTGGGTGACTAGTCTGTGTCTAACCTGAAAGTAAGCAGACAATTTAATTTTTCCAGAGCTGCCAATCTGATGCATTTAACCAGTACCGAATCATTAAAAGGAACATAAAATTGTACAGAACCTGTTATAATGAGCCATTAACTACCAGTGCTCGGTTGTTTTTAATCTGTCTGAATGTAGGGAAGTTTTCATTAGTCTCTGTATTAAACATTAGCTCATGGAAAACCTGAGCTTATGTTTAGGTTGTACTGAAGTAAGCCCAGAGAGAAGAGAAATGGCTAGCAAATTCATTTGGACATTTGGTGGCATATTTCATTTTCATTGTTTCTGTGAAATTTGGCATCACAGAATATCCTTATTGTTGTTTATATTGTCTGTGGCTGCTGGGAGGTACAGTCTCACAACATCTGGAGGGCCATAAAATTCCCTTCCAAGTTTTATAGAAATGTCCCAGTCTTGTAGAAGTTTAACTGTCATCCACCCCATTGTGGCCATTCAAGAGCCAAAACAGCAGCAAACTGAATTGTACCACTTCCAGCTCCCAAGAACATCTGAATCCCATTTTGGAGTGCTTCACTGTGGGGAGGGACCCTTTCCCCGCAGTTTGTAAAAAGGCCAATGACTGAACACAGGTCTTTTTCGAGTCTGATTACTTTGGCATGAATCTCTGAGGAAATCCCATTGTGGGGGGCAAACTTAATTAATTATTTGAAATGCACATTCTTTTTAACATTTTATTTTGAGTCTGAGTCAAACTTTAGCCCATCTAGCTGAGGGGTATGGAACTCCATCCAAAGTGGGAGCCCTTCACATCAAACCCAAACTTCCCAGAGCACCAGAGCTGACGTCAGATTTCATCCAGTTGCCACTTAGGGTTGAACTTCAGCCAAAAGTAGAGGGTCCCCCCCAATGGTAGCAAATACTGGGGATCACCAGAGGGCAAACCACTGCATTTATCTACAGTTTTGGTCATTTAGATGTGGTGTTGAAGAAAAAAATCTTCCAAATATATTAAATGGGAAGGCCTCAAGGGGCTTCTGTGAAACTGTGGTGAACTTCAGGGGCCACAGAAGGGGAGTTTTGAGGCTTCACTTACCCCAACCCACATCTACCTCAATACTGTTTATGGTGAGTGACAATATCTCTTCAGGATTTCAAACAATAATCTTTCACAGCCTTGCCTAGAGATTCTAGAGACCAAATGGTGGGGACCAAATGTTTATTGATTCATAGCATGTGGTCTGCCACCAAGCTCAGAGGCTCTGACCCCATATTTATTCCTGATGAAACATTTATAGACATGCCTAAAGGCGAGCTTATAAGATCTAACTTTTGCAAACTTCTTTGGTTTAGTGGGATAAGGTGTTTCTTTGGCTCTGAGAATTAAACAGAAAATTCCTGTTGTATTCATTGTTGGTGTGCTGTCCACAACTTAAACTGGGCAGCTGTTGTTCCATGCAACTTCCTTTAGGACCAGCAAGCATATCGAATGGTGATGAATTCTGGGAATAGCAGTTCAATGACATCTGGAGGACTGCAATAGTCCCTTGCCTTCCATGAGAATTTGGGATGCAAACCCCTCACAAAAGTAAAAAAAACAGGAATAGCTCCCCCGCCCACCCAAGTGATTGCTCCTCCTCCCATTGTTGCCTTGGACTCCTTCTACTGTTGTCCTGCCTGTTGCCCACACACCCTGCCTTCTTTCTGCCGATACATGTGACAGATAAGAGAATGGAAGGGAAAACACTCTCCCTTCTCTCTGTTTTCCTGCCTTCTTTATAAGCATGTGGGTGACAGACAGAAGCATGGAGGGGGAAAGGCTTGCATGCACACAAACCTTTCCCTCTCCTATTTGCTTACCCTTTGCTGGGGCACAGAGAAGGAAGGCAGCACACCTGGCCAAAAGGGCAAAGGATGGGAGGGGGAGAATGGTGGGAGAAAAGCAGCACCTGACAAATAATCAAATTCATGAAGGTCAAACCTGCAAATGTGGAGGGAGTACTGTACAAGATTCCCATCCCTGTTTCATTTCTTGGTAACACTTCATAAACCTCACAAATATGTAAATACTTCTTTGGAGGTACAAACTGCTACCTTCATCAAGACTGTTGCACCCAGTAAAATCTCTATCCTGACTCTTTTTCAGTTTTGAGGAGGAAAATGGGAAGGGACATAACAGCGGAGGATAGCATTATGTGTACATTTTCAGTGATTTTTTTCACTTGCTAGATATATTTGTGTGTGTGTGAGAGAGAGAGTGTTCCAAAGTGTGTACATGTGCTCAAAAAGTGTGGGGGGGTTGTCAATGTTTGCACAAAATGCAATGGTTTTGCACAAATCATTGTTTTTTAAACAACAGCAACAGCAACAGCCCTAACTCTTTTTTTAATGGCAAAAAATCACAAAATGTTCTTTACAAATCTCATCATGGTTGAGAAATTTTTCAGTCAGGTTACTCAATGCACTGAGACATGCATTCTCAATGATGACAATAAAATGTTACCTCACTAGATTCAGAACCAAATCATAACAGGATGTACTTCTTCATACAGGTTACATAATCTATATAATTTGCTACCAAAATTTTTAGCATAGCCACCAACTCAGGTGGCTTTAAAGGGGTTTAGTCTATTGGCCACATTAATAGAGTACAAGACTATCATTTTTTTATTTGTTACGATGGCTATGACCTATATCCAGGATCAGAAGTGGTAGTCCTCTTTATACTAGTTGCTGGGGAACATGAGTGAGAAGTGTTGTTACATTCCTGTCTTGCTTGTGAGTTTCTCAAAGACTTGCTTGACTGAGGTGTGAAAAGAACATTAGACTAGGTGGGCCTTTGGTCTGAGCTAACATGGATGTTATGTTAAGTTGTTGTGTGGCAAACTATGGACATTTTCAACATGATCTGTAAAAAGACTTTGAGACCCATCTCATTCCATCATATCTTAGGGCATTCTATCCAATATGTTCTCTCTTTGTGTAGAGCTCCATTTTTGCAATAATTCTATGACAAGGAGTACCGTGCTGAAACTAGGTCATTTTTTTATGCTACAGAACTACAATTTTCAAGGTTGAAAGGCCATCATTCCAACTGAAAACCTTTTGGAGATATGTATTGGAGCACCAAAAGAAGGAAGGTAGGTAAGAAAGAAAGAAGGGGAAAAAATGGAGCAACACCTAGTCGCATTTCAAAAATGTTCTGCTTGACATTTGAACAGGCAGTGCCCTGTGTTGGTTTCAGTTTGCAGCTGTGGGTTTTTCCCCCTTTCATTTAAAGAAAAGAATTACTATTATTCCAGAATTTTATACAGTGTAATATTTTGCCTTTTGACATTCATCACAGTCATGCCCTTATTCTAACTCACTACTTAAAAAAAAAATCCTTCCCTTTAGAGAACAAGCAGTAGATTATTGAGAGTCAAGGTATAGAGAGAAATCTCTAAAGAAGGGAAAATGGGTCATCAGCCATTCATTATACGTTCCCCCAGTCACTTAAGTCAATATTGTTGAACCTTTTAGATTTCTCTTCTGCTGGGCTTTTGCATAGCGCACAGTGCTATATTTCTAAAAATGCTGTTAAGGACCAACAGCATCAGCCTATTCTTTGCTGTACCTCTTGCAATATGCAAGCAGAAGATTGCCCTGCTACTGTTATAGTGGCCTAAAAGATGAAGTGAGTAGGCCTCTGTTATACATCTTTGCGCCAACACACCTTTCAAAAATTCTCTCTTCCCTAACTCCAGTGCTTTCTTTGTAGCAGTTATGAGCACGGTGAGGTTAGATGGACAAGGACATTTGGCTCCTTGGATCATGGTCTGCACTTTCATGAAGAAGAACTTCTGGCAAGAAATGGGTTGCACCTCGCAGCAGTTGGTAAAAATGTATCCATCAGGAGTCTTGAAAACTTGTTCAGGAGGGCTTCAAACTGAATTACGCAAGGGAGTGAGAGAGTATTGCAGAGGCTAGAGGAGGGTTTAAAGAAACCAAAGTGTATGTATTAAAAACCTTTGGATGATTTCTGATTTAAAAGGGATATACAGGGGTGGGGGGAACGGAAGAAGAGAAATAAAAGCAAATAGCCGGGTCTTGTAGAGGGAAAGTTAAATATGCTTAAATATACAAATATATATATATATATACACACACACAGATATATAAGTCCAAATGTATATGTATATGAGAGAAGGGTAATTCAAAATGAAAATATTAGGGATAGGCCAACCGAATCCTCAAATTAGCAGCAAGGACTTGAGATTCGCTAATCTCTGCACCAAAATAGGCAAAGCGAATATTTTGAATCCACCAACCAAACAGTTTATTTGAGACTGGGATGCCTGAAAACCTAGAAGCCCAGACACATAAGAGGAGATGGCGAGGAGATGGCAAGTAGGTGAGTTTTTCCCTTGGAGTAATAATGGCCCTTGCTAACAATTTCAGAAATTACATCTGGGGTTGTAGTCTAATATATTTAAATTGAACATTTAATATTTAAGTTCATTTAATATACAAGTTCAGTGCTATTTTCTGTGCTGAAAATCAATGGCATGTATAAATGCTGGGGCCAGCGGGTCTGACGCCTATCAGAGGTAGTGGGGCAGAGGGCAAGGTCACACAATCTCATCCAGTGATTGCCACATGTAGGCCAGTGTACCTCCTTCCAGAAGATATGCCCGCTCGGGCTGCCTGTGCCTGCTCGGGCTGCCTCCCTCTGCAAGGTAATAATCTCTATTCGTTTAGACTTGAGACTGGAGGGTAGGGATTGGGAATTATTGAGCTTGGACTAGAGATTTGACTTGAAAGTCCCTTGCAGACTTGAGACTGGACTTGAAGGTAGAGAATTGAGACTGGACTAGAGGCTGGGATTTTTTGAAGTGCCTTGTTGCAGGACTTAAGACTTAACTTGAGACTGCAGGATGCAGAATTGAGACTGGACTAGCGGTTGGTGTTTTGTGGTTGTTTTTTTTTAAGTGCCTTCCTTGTTGCAGGGCTTGAGGCTTGACTGGAAGGTGCAGTCTTGAGATTTCAAGGACAGCTGAAAGATTCCTTTGCATAGCTCCCTTGCAAAGCTCTTTCATACACAGTTCTGGGGTCAGTAGTTTTACAAAGTGTCACAGCCTTCTCTGCCAAAGTGTGCTGGTGCATCATCAAACTACAAATCCCAGGATGCCAGAAGGAGGTATGCAAAGAAAATCCAGTTTTGACCTGGATTACCTCTGTACTGTAGTATGTGGCCCTGTTCACACAGGCAGGAAAATGTGGGATTAAGCCACATTTTCCTGCCCGTGTAGAAAGGGTATTGATGTTTTTTCAATCTGGGGAGATCCTGAGGCAAAACTATAACAATTGTCCTTGCCAGATTCTTCAGAGGGAAGTTTGCCTTTGCCTAGGCTTTTGCTAAGGCTGAGAGAGTGTTTCTTGCCCAAGATTATCCTTCTTCCCTTGCTTTTTAAACCCTTTTTTTTTTTTTGAAAAAAAGGATTAGAAAGATTCAAGATTCGTGAGATTCGTGGATTCCCAGAACCTTCCAGGGATTTGAATCCAGATTCATATTTGGAAAATTCTGGATGGGTTTGTCCCATCCCTAGAAAATATAAACCTAGTAGCTAGTACCTAGTACAAAAAATTATATATCTGAAGCTAAATATACCAAAAAGTAATATATACTAAGAAAAAATTTCCTTTGTATCCAAGATAACAGAGATAGTTTATTTATAAATCAAAAGGTTAGCAAATACAGAAATCTCAACATAGTCTGACTAAAATATTAAAGTACTTACTATGTTATCATTAGAGAAAAATGGAAAGAGAGAGAAAGAACATAATTTAATTTAAATATCTATGCTATGTTCAGAGTAAGAAGAAATACAACAAAATGGACCACAGTGTAGACAACATGGTAATATTGTAGTAGGGAAAAGCAAGCAAATAAAACTGCTCAACACATTGTTTGTCTTAGGCCCTTTCTGCAACGCACCTTTTCGCGGAGCTGGGGTGCAGAGATCACGTGAGCAGCCTGTAATGAGAGGTTTTAGTGTCCTGGTTCCTTCAGATCCGCAGCTGCCGCCAGCTCGCACGAGTGCCCCGCCTCTTCCTTCTGCAGTGCAGCCTGGGAGTTTCCCAGGTTGCACTGGGGCAGGAAGCGCGAGCACTGCAGCTCCAGAGCTCCGCATGCACGGCAAGTGCACATGGGGCCCCAGAACAATGCACAATCACGCACCATTTTCAGCTCACAGCCAAAAAAGAAAAAGTGCATGGTCGGCACCTGCCAGCCCCTGGAGCGTCGCACGATTGTGAGTGCGTCATGTGGACCGCTCCTCACATTTGCATGATACTCGAGGGGCCCTTTCACATTTGCCATGTGAAAAGGGCCACAGTCTTCTCCCAGGAAGAGAAGTGCTCTCTCTGATGAAAATAGAACAAATGTTGCAGTAAGTGGACTGTAGCCCAGAACAGGAGGTAGTATCTGGCTACTCTAAATAAATTCAAGTGTCCCTGGCCAGATGAATTGCTTTCAAGTGGACCAAAGGAACCTATAAATGTATTCTCAGAGCCACTGTCAACAATCTTGGAGAACAGGAGGAGAGCTAACATTGTCCCCATCTTCAAAAAGGACAAAAAAGAGGAGCCAAGCGAATGAAGCAGGTTTTTGAAGCCATGCCTACACACAGGAGGGCTGGCCTTGGTTATGATTTGAGACAGAGTGCGACTCTGTTGATGAAGCTGTTTTGTTGTGGTATATGATGTAAAATGTTGCAGACTCTTTCCTCTCTAGGTCATATTGCCTTTGTTGGTCTTGTGCTAATGTGTTCTACCAAACCAGACCATAAAATATTTCCTTGGAGTCATTGCAGCAGCCATTTTCTAGCATGTTAATCTCAGAGTATTTGCTTAATTTCATTTGGATTTCATTCTAATGTATTTAAGAATCAACTCTGTCTTTACCTAGAGATTTTCAATGAGGGCTGCATTAAGCTCTTAAGTAGGATTAACAGCCGTAGATAGATGTATTCATCAGAACTAATTTTAAAATGCTGGCTATTATATTATTCAACATTTGCCAATAGAAATGCTATCCATCAAACCAAGTAATGCACACACACAATTTAATATGGCCATAGACAAAGAGGGGGATGATTTGAGAAAAGAAAATTATTTATTTTTTTAAAAAAAAAATAGAGGTGATACAGTGAGGTGAGGAAGAGAGATACAATCATGACTCTAACAATGTAACATAATTCTATTTCATTGGTATTGTGTATACTGAGTACTTACTATAAGAAGCAAAGTTCTCTTAACCGCTGTAAAAACACTAAAATGTTAATCTCAGTCTGGAACATACAGAGCCACTATGAAACCAGAGATTTTCAGATAGTGCCAGATTTAGATGATTTTAGAACAGGCATCCACTATAAGATTGATTTTTCTGTTGTAACTGGGCAGCTCACTTAACTGAGCCAATGGACACAAGAAATTTGACTCAGGCCTTTTGATCCTTTGTGTATAGAAGGAAGAATATGATCATCTTAACTTTGCAGTATCTCTGAAAATAACCAATCTGGGATCCTATCATAAGTTGTTGTGCCATAGTTTATCCAGAGGCAGTCAGCCATTTTGTTGTGCTCTTCTGATCAATAAATGGGGCAATTGCAGTGAAGGATGAAACAGAGCTCAAGGAGTCAGCATGGGCACATGTGCCACTGGGTCAGCCACAGACCCCAGGCAACCTGCTGTTTTTTGTGTTCTTGACCAAAGCCAGTGGTCAATTATCATATAAGTTAAACAATTAAAGCTTTCTTCATTGTGAATCTCACATTTTCTTCCCAAGTCTGTAGGTTTGTATCAATCTGGAAAGCTAAATTAATGTTCTGTTTTGAAATTTACCAGATAGTGTAATGGCACAAGGTATGTATGTATTTTTCTTGTTTGATATGGCTGTTTATTCACAGCTCCACCCACCCACTAACCATGACCAACTGCCCACTTTTTCCAATGAAGCAATGCTTACACACCTTGAAGAACTTTTACTCATTTATGCACCATAATTCTGAGTGACTTATACTTCCATTGCATTTATTTTTCAGTTTAATGGGTGCAATACACAAGGCTGGTTTCAATTTCTTTGTACCAAGGTAACATCATCACCATCATCAACAACAATTTCTTTGTCCACTCTTCTTGTAGTGGAAAATCTGGAAAAAGTTGTATGTGTAGATGTTTGGAGAAACATGAATTAGGACACCTCCCATTTGCCCTGAAAAGTCTGATTTATAGCTAAATATTCAAAGAGCAGAAATTATACACACTCAATAGGAAATGTGATAATCTCCTGCGAACACACCTTTCATCTCCTCCTCTTTTGTGTGGTTTTGGTTAGAAAAGAAAGCATGAATGTTATATCAATTAAGCTGATCTATTGTGGGGTTAATTGGGCAATAGGTAGTTAGATAGCCCCAAGTTTTCCTCTTCTTCTCTTTTCTAGATCTGTATCTAGATCACTCTGCTTAGGCTTTCCTTCCTTCCTTTATTCTTTTGAGGTAATTTCCTGCTGCTTCTTCTCCCAGCTTGAGAGAGACCAGTAGCATATGAAATTTTTATCATGACTGAGCAAATATGTGCACACTGAATCCAGCTTTGAGGGTTTCTCTAAGGCCCTTTCCGCAATTCACCTTTTCTTGGCGCTGGAGTGCAGGGATCGCGTGAGCAGCCTCCGGTGAGAGGCTTTCGTATCCCCGCTGCTTCAGCTCTGCACAAGCTGCCTGCTCCCAAGCAGGCAGAGTGAGAGCCCCACCTCTTCCTTCCGCAGCACAGCCTGGGAGTTTCCCAGGCTGCGCTGGGGCAGGAAGTGCGACTGCCGAAGCTCCGGAGGCTCTGCATGCACAGCAAGTGCGCTCGGGGCCCTGGGGCAATGCACAATTGTGCATCATTTTCGACTGAAAGCCAAAAATGAAAAAGTGCATGGTCGGCGCCTGCCCTACCCTGGAGCATCAGGCAATTGTGAGTGCATCATGCAGATCGCTCCTCACAATCGCACGACGCTCCAGGCGCCCTTTCGCATGGCAAATGCCATGCGAAAAGGGCCTAAGTTAGGAACTCTGTCACCGATGAATTTCCTGGTAAAAGTGTTGTGGTTGTTGTTGTTTTGCTTCTCTATAAGCATCCAGAATAAGTACTCCTATTTTGTAGTTATCAGCTCACAACTCTAGAATGCTACAGTCTGCTAGGAAAAATATCAAGCAATCATGCAACTATCAGAGACACCTCTGATGAGGGCTTGGCAAAGTGCCTAGGTGTGGGCCCATTTCTGCACTGGTATTCTTGCCTGCAAGTGATGGATCCAAGATGTTCCCTAATAAATATTAACAGGCCCCGGTAAAAGATTGGGAGCTACCATTTTAATTTTCGACTACGCCTGTGCTGCTGTATTGCTTCGAGAAATGGTAAAAAATTAAAATGTTTCCCTCTAGATCTGACCACAAGAAATGGCAGGATAACTATCAGCTGAAAGTCCTAAAAAAGTTAAGGGGCCCTGGTCCATGATCAAGTATATGATGTGATGGTGCCAACTATAAATACTATCACACTGACTATAGGAAAATGGAAAAAAAAGAGAATTAGTATGGGAGAGAAGTACATTATCACATATAAAATAGTTATTGGCTTTATTTTAGGCATTCCAGACTAAATTCCCTCTTAGCTAGCAAAATCTGCAGAATATTAAAAAGAGAAAAAGGAATTGATTGTTGATCACATGCCAAGTTCTTGTAGCTTTCATAGGAAAGTTAACTTTTCCATCAAAAGAAAAAAAAAGATAATCCAGCGTCTTTATTTGAAATATATAGGTGCAAGACTTTATTAGTTCAGGTGTCCTCAATTCTAGCATTCAATTTTCTAATAAGCATGTCAAGTATGAAGAAATCTCTCCAGTCCACTTAAGCAGTCTTTCTTTCAAAGAACTCATCCACTTTTCTCATTTGAAAATTATGTTAACTCCCTCTGCTACGGAAGCTTTTGTAATCAACCTCCCTGGGGCAGATACCCAACTAACAGAAGTTAAGCCACAGGAAACATGATTGGGATGGGTATGATCTGTGTTGGATCTGGCAGCAGAATAAAAGCAGAATAAAAGCACAGATGAACTGTGGAATTGCCATACCACATGAAAAGAAGACTTGTTTCTCATTTTGCCAAAATATGTCTACATCTCCAAAGAGAGCCAACCACAAAACATTCACCAATGCGATTATCCATTAAATGGAGAATTGACAGGAGGGGGTGTCATAAAATGAGATCAGAATGACCAATTTGTAGAAGTATCAGTTGGATGATAAACAAAGAAATAAGTTAAAATACAAAAGGGAGAAATTGATTCCAATGATACATGTGTAGCTTTCTTCTCCTAATATATCAATAAGTATTGTTGTATGCCTTCAAGACATTTCTAACTTAGGGCAATCCTAAGTCAAACTCATCACAGGGACTTCTTGGAAAGATTTTTTCAGAAAGAGGTTACCTTTGCCTTCCTCTCAGGCCGAGAGAGAGTGACTTGTTCAAGGTCACCATGTGTCTTTCCATGGTCGAATGGGGATTTGAGCCCTTGTCTCCAGAGTCTTAGGTCTTTCCACACCCTATCTTTTTGCAGAGTCCTCTGGTGGGGATCCCAGCATTGGCTGTACTGGGAGGGGAATGCAATGGGAGCACTCTCCTCCACACCGGCCAGCTCTATAGTGAAGGAAGTGTGATGGCCACACTTCTTCCTTCCACAGCACAACCAGGTACTTCCCAGGCTGCACTGGGACAGGAAGCACGGCCATTGTGCTTCCAGGCTTTTGCAGGACAGGTAAGTCTGCAATGGTGGCACGATCACAGGTCACCCATCAATGATTTAATCTGTGATTACACTCCCTGGGGATGGGAGGACAGGACTGAAATAATGTCATGCAGAAGTGTTGTTGTGGTCCTGTCCTCCCATCCCCATGGGGGGTTGGGAGCATGGTGCAGAAAGGGCCATAATCCAATGCTCGACCTACTATACAACACTGGCTTTTATCAATAATATCCACTGTAAAATAATAAATGTGTTTCTAATTAAGCATCCCTATCTCCAAGCCAAATAAGAAAGGGCTCCATCCATTCTATTGCTTTTCAGTTATGGATGGCTTCAACATACCATTATGTTCATTCTTCTTGAAAGCAACTTTCTAAATTCACCAAAAAGATGCACATTATGTACACAAAAAAGCTTCACACTTTAACCCTCTCACCTTCACAGAAATCCTTGCATGAAATGTGATGGGTTTCATCCTCTTGAAAAATCATTGATTGATTTCTCCCATTATATTCAATGAAGAGACACCTGAAGTTTTGGGCTTTGGGGAAATGTTGATCCTCTAGACCCAAGGCAGAACTTTCAGAGGACTGTGTAAAATAAGTCACCCTAGGATCAAGTCAATTGGTAAATTGCTCTGAGGCACTGTGAGATCCAAAGTAATCCCTCTCCCATAATACACCCCTAGATTCTACTATGCACTCAAAATATTAATGTTCTAATAAATTGTTTTGATTTGTGTAGAAATCTTTGAGATAAACCAGCAGAGAGTACTCTATAGGAAACATAAACAATATGAGATTTGTTTTAAAGCACTTTAAAGGAAACTGATTGAAAAGCAAACAATTGAGACGTAACCAGTCCATGGGCCTGAACTATAGATAAGATTAGATTTGGGAAGCAAAAGCCCTACATCTCCTGATCCTGTAAATGCTCTGCTGGCCTAGGAGAGGATCCCATGACATCACCACACTTGAACTAAGATTCAAAGGACAGTTTCTCTCTAGGGCTGATCCTCAAGGACTGAGGATCTTCCACATAGGATGGCCTCTGTGAGACTTCTCAACTGCAAATGTGGTATGGAAATTACAGTCAGCCCTCCACATTTGCAGGTTTCACTTTTGCAGATTTGATTATTTACGAATTATTTGCTGTCTCCTCTGCTGCCTCCCTATGCCATTTTTAATAGGGACTGCAAGCCCTGTGGGACTGAGAAACTGAGAATGAGGCTTGTAAGTCCCTATTAAAAATGATGTGAGGCAGCAGTAGAGATGGCAATAATCTCCACCAGCCCCTACGTCTGCCTTATGAAGGAACTCTGATGCCTCAAAGGAATCCCTGGTAGGTTGAATATGGTAATCATACTTTTTTGTGTGTTAAATATGGTTTGGGAGGATCTAGAGTTATTCACAGTTTTTCCACTTTCATGGGGGTCCTGTGCCCTTAACCCAAGCAAACGTGGGGGGATTACTGTATTTTCTAAGAGACAAGACAACTGTATCTACCAGAAAACTAACTGGATTGATCTGTTGCCCCTGAAAAAACAAACTGTAATGAGAGCTTACGTGTATTATGGTATAAACCTTTGTGGACTAGGATCTGCTCTATCAGATTACAAGAGGAGTGGACCCTGAAGCCTACCATCATTCCCTCCCACCAAAAAACTTTTTTTTAAAAAAATGGACCAATGTTCAGAAAATATTTGTCCTAAAATCATGCAGAAACTCCTCAAATGCATCAAAACCTGAAAGGCCCCTCCCTAAACTGCAAATCCTAGAATTCCATAGGCTATTGAGAGTGGAATAATAGCGCTATAATAGGCCAGTGCAGAAGTGGCCATGAACACTCTTTGGCTGGAATACTGTTGCTTAGTAGCTGCTAGGTAGAATGGTGAGTCAGAATACAAATAAATCCAATTAATTCATGACTTTTGATAGTGATCCCCGTAAGAATACTGGTATGGAGCTACAGCAATAAAAATAGTATTGAATTGCCATCACCGTGTATTGTGAATACAGTGTTGTTTCTTTGTGTCCTCCAAATCCAAATTGCTTGTGAAGTTTTAGAAACATAAACCTTCAGATTTGTTGCAGTTTTAAGGACTTCCTTTTGATTGAGACATTTGTTGTCTAATTGATCAAATTCACTTTGGGGTCCAAAGCTTATTTGAAACACATTCTTGCAAGTTCGTCATATTACTTCTTGTTATTTAATCATAGCCAATCTTAACTAGGCTTACGGGTATACCTCAGTTAAAGAATTAGATGAGTTTGTGAGCATTGCTTCTTTAATAGAAATTTGTATACCAGAGGCAGAAATAACATGGAAAGGAAAAAAAAAACAAAGTTTCCTGCGTCACAAAGAAGAAAAGCAGTTCAACAGGTTTCAGCAAACTTTCTATTCAAAACTAACAATATGTGTATATGAAACAGACAGGTCAGCTAAATCTTGCATAACTAAACAAAAACATTTTGAACATTATAGAAGCCACCTGATCTCTTCTTCTAAAATGGATCTAGGGGTGACACTGTCTTTCACCAGCCTCTTCCCTAAGAAATGGGGGCATTGGGGTCCACCCGCAATGCTAGTATCTTCTTAGACTTTGGAGGAACTATAGTTCAAAGGAGGCCTGTGAAAGGAAGGTAGAGGCAGGATCTTTTTGCCTGTGTATACTGATACTAACTATAGAGAAGAATCCAGTTAAAATTAAACAAAATATTTTGTCTGAATTGACAGATATACAAAGAATCAGATGCTCTTGAGAACCATACACAGCTATGGGAAAGTGATGCAAGAAAGACAGAGATTATGGGTAGTTCTGGAGGGATCTCAATGCAGGCCACCCTTTTTGGGCACACGAGAACCAGGGACAAAGGGCAATAAAAGAGAGGTAATAAAATGCCAACTCCATTAGTAACAGAAAAGTAACTTCCTAATTTTGAAAGAAGCTCAAATTCTAGCTCATACAAAAACAGAAGTACACGAAATGCTCTTGGTAAGCTGCATTGCTGCCTCCCCCTGTGAATTTTATTATGGCAACTACCAGTTCCCCCCTCCAAAGCCTGTGGGAACGATGAAAAAATAGTCCTGCACAAATCTTTGTCTTTCCCATCACCAGGTTGAAGAGAAAACTGCTACCTTTTGAACTATGTCATTTTAGAAATTCCTGGTCTGGTGTGTCATCCCTTTATCAATCACGCTGCGCAAATCATCCTGTCGGCAGACTTGCTCAACCTCCTGACTTACGTGGGGAACAGCTTTGTTATCTAAGCTTCCCCCTCTCTCCCAGTCAGCCTGCTTGCAGAGCATGACTGCCCAGCTCCATTCCTAAGGGGGTGTTTCTGCCTCATTCCTGAGAAGTGCTGTTTTGCTCCCATAATAGATCATCTGATCAGACACTGGCACAACATGCTGTCAAGCTGTCTTTTTATTTTTTCTGCTTACTTGCCATGTTACAGTTAGAAAGTAGAACCTGACATCCTGTGGTTCTCCAAAGCCAACCAGTTCTTCAAAGGGGAACAAGCGGGGGTGGGGGAGGAATCTCTTAGATATAGGTGAAAAATACAAGTGCTGGTAGCAAGGCTTTGTCAAAAGCCATTGACAGACCCTTTGAAGACTATCTTCTTGAATAACACCCTACACCCCTTTTGTTTTCACTGAAGGTCACCAAAAACCCTTGCACATTCATATTTTCATGCTCAACATTCAGGAAAGAGGGGGTTAAAATATTCTATAAAACCATCATACACATCTCCTGTTTCTGCTCTTCCCTTTCTCAGGTCTGTCTGTGGCTCAATTTTTTTCTGCTGCTGTCATGATGTAGGCTTAGCTCTCTTTCACTGCATCATCCTAGCAAATCAGAGATCTTGTAATGAATATAATGATGCTCCAAAGCCATATGGCCAGTCAGATCTGGCATGATAACAACAACACTGAGGGAAAAGGCAATTCAGAATTAAGTCCATGCTTTCTCCTCCCTCTGAATCAATGGTGAACCATGTTCCTGGCTAAATGGAAGAGCATGACTACTACTTGGCTGCTATGGTGAGACAATGGAGGGATTTCCCTAACATCTTTGTGGTGGCTGTTTACCCTTCTAAGTCCCATCTTTATTTTTTTACCTTCCAATAATCTAATTTCTAGACACTCCTGCTTCATTTCCCATGGATAAACCAGAGCTTGGAAATGTTTAAACACAAGTTTCCCAAATCAACCTGACATAATAGCTGAGCAGGTAGGCACATGGATTCTGAAAGGTGTAGAAAGAAGGTCTGAGGACGTCACTTTAGTTCACTTTTGCAAATCATTGAAAAGGAGATTTCTAGCCTAGCCCTTCCATTAAGCAGAATGATGCAGCTGCCTCAAGCTATGAATTTGGGGTACCACGAAGGAAGAGTAGTATAATAATTGTTTACTTTGTTATTGTTTCTTTTTTTAACTACAAAGGAGGAGGAGATTTTCTACCTCAAGTGAAAAAAGAACTTTGAATAGCCTTGGGTATTATGCACTTTGACATAGTGGATGTTAGGAACCATATTCTGCTCTTTTTGAGGCTTGCCTATAAACTTGCCTTACCCATGTGAAAGTATCTTCAAACAATAGGGAACAGTGCAACTTACTATGCTGGTCCATTGTGAGTTGGGGCAGAGCAGATGTGGTGGTGGCCTCTCGCCTCATGGTATTTCGTAAGTTCTTCCTCCCAAAGGCCCATGTGGCCGAGGTTGGCCCTGGGGGGGAAGAAGAAACACCAGCCAATGAGTTTAATTCAAGGTTTGGCCTCATTGGCTGCCAGGTTTGACTAGGCTTCGATCTGATTGGGTAAGGGGGTGTATCTTTCCCTGCAGGTTGAGTTCTTACCCAGTTCATTCTGGAGCTTCCCACACCCACCCTCACTTTCTTGGTGTTGAGTTTGGCAGCTATGGTTGTACTTGCTATTTGCACTTTGCTCACTAAATATCACAACTTGTAAGGGGGTGGTGGCATGGGTTGTGGATTTGCAATAACAGTACTGGTATCTCCAGGCATTGGTAAGTACAGGAGTTCCCTTAAGGAACTCAGGCATGGGGCAGAAGCAGATATGCCCAGCTCAGAGGACTCAACTTTTCTGCTCCCCCTGGTGGCAAAGTAGACCCCCATGGATCAATTAAAATTGTTGGTGTTTTGACTCACTATTCAATGATTGAATGAATGGATCTACTCAAGTTGGAACTAATGAAGAAGATGTGGGCCACTTATTTTTTCAATAGTGGCTGTTAGCTTCCTTATGACTGGGGCAATGAATCAGCTCAATTTTCTATTCTGAACTTTGAAGGAGCTGCCCAGACTACTGAGTTTGAACCCTAAAATAGGTCCAGCACCTTGGATAATTCCTTTAAAGTGCAAACTGACCCCATGGCAGATTCATCATTTCACCAATATGGAAACTAAGAGTGCTCTCTTTCATTCTAAATCAGCATAACTGATGGTAAATCGGTTTCGAATTGTTCTGCTCCAGAAGATTACATGTAGCAACTTATATTTCTTGTTTTCTTTTTTATTAAAAAGAAAAATAAACAAAAAATACATAACGTGACAAATGTAAAAGTGCATGGAAAAATTACATTCTCTCTAAATCCATTTACATAATATTATTTATTATAAATCATACTGATTATATATTTTGATTATCTATATTATATATATCTGAATCTCATTCTCATGATGCCCATTGTTATTAATTATTCCCATAATTAACATTTTCAAAATGTACTATTAGTAATTTCATTCTAATTTTTATCCGTTTCAAACTAAATTTAACCTATTACTACTACTAAGTGTACCCTATCCTCTGAGCCAATTATACCTCAAATTACTCCATTTTCCAAAATTGTAACTCTTCTTGTGGAGGTGTGACACCTTCCTCTTTTACTAACACCTTTTCCACAAATATCTTCCATATTGCATCAAAATCACTCTCTTTCGTTATTCCTTCTTTGACCTTAATTCCATATGTTAACTTATCATTAATCGCAATTTCCCACACTTCTTTATATAGCAACTTATATTTCTCAGAAGACAGAAAACTAGCAGGCCTGGGAGAAAGCTAGCTTTAACACCCATTCCTTGTTTGCTATGATTAAAGCTATTTTTTTTTCATTTATTTGTTTTACAGATTGTGCAAATTCCCACCTGAATTATCTGAAAGCAAGCTATCTTTTAAGACAAAAATTTAATCTGCCATGGAAGGGGAGGGTGTGACATCAAAACTGTAGGCTTAATTCAGCCTGGAGAGAAACCGAAGTTGGCCCAGAAATCCTCTCAGACCACACCTCGACCAAATTGAACTTCTTGCCCAAGCTCCACTACCAGTAGGCAATGGGGGCAGAGAAGAAGCATCCTGCATATTCTCTGGGGTCTCTTCTGTTCCACTCTACCTCCCAAGCCACCCCTCTCCTGTCATTCTGTCTATTTATTATAACATTCTAAAATCATAACTACAAAACCATACTAGAGCAGTATACAAATATACTTACAGCAATGGACTAGGTAAGACAATAAAAACTCAAAATATGTCATCAAAACAAGCACAAACAGGAAATAAAACAAGACACAGCTCAGGGAATTTAGCTAAAAATCTTGTCAAGGTTTTGACCTGCTGCTGAAATAATTCTAGTTTGGGCATCCTTCCATCTCCATGATGAAAAATATTTCATAGCTCAGATTCATTACTAAGTATGCTTGTTTGACAGGGATATCTAAAGGAAACTGCTAGTCTAAATCAGAACAGAGGCACTGAATTTATCACTGATTAATTGGTAACAATGTGATATAGATCATATTGTATCCAAAGCACTTGGAGAGAACCCCTGTGATGATCAATCATGGACAAGCTGTAAAGGTTCTCTACCCCTGGTCTAAGACACATAACAGGGTTCCTCAGCCACTCAAATAGCTGAACACAGTTTCTGAACACACTTTCCCACGTAGAATTCCCCAATACAGATTTGCTATTTAATACAAAGAAATCCTGTTTAATATAAAATATAAATATATAATATGAAAAAAATCAAGACACATGTTTTGCTTATTGATCTGAAGGACAACAAAGCCCATTTTAAAAAAATATTAGAACAAAATTGCCCTAAGACTGTCTCAAATAACTTCCCTGTTTACGGTGAATGTGCTCTGTGTTGGGGCTATTCAGCTAATATACTCTGAATATTTGCTATTCAGAATGACCATTTGACATTCAAAAATTCCAAAGTAGCAACAAACACCTAAGAACATCTGAAAACTGATATACAGAGGTAATTCAAATTGGAGGGTATCTAAGACTAGTCAACGGTATTTGATAACAATATGCAATTGCAGTCTGTATTTAACAGAATCTGGCTGCTGACCTGTTGTAGTAATTAATGTTTGTCAGCATGTATCAGACATGTAGTCATTAATATTTTGCATCACCATTCAAGAGCCATTCAATAGAAGGCAATATTGGATATAACACAACAGATGTCCAAATTTAACACTATCACACACACATTAATAGCAGTTTGGCAGTATCTGAATGCTGACATGCAGCAGCAATTAGTATTTTATAATTATCTATGTGACTACTTGTGGTAAATTATGTATTAATTTCATTCAGTTATTCATCATTTGATGTGAGATTTTAATTTCAGAATCTGATTACCAATGTTTAAAGTTCAGTATTTGTCAGAATTATCAAAATTGATCAGGTTTTGAAATTTGACACAAGTTTTTTTCAATTTTACATGATGGTTGTGAAAGGCAATGACCTGATTTGTACTTCCCGATAAGCTCAAAAGGAGCCTTTGATCTCATGCTCCCCTCTTCTCTTTTGGAACTGTTATGAGAAGGGGAAATCACTGCTATTTTTTAAAATTCACAAAGTAGTAATGTTTTTATTGGACTAAGTGCAATTTACTAAACATATCATGCAAGCTTTTGAATCTTCACTGGCTTCTACATTAGGCAAAGATGTTAAAAATAATACAGGAGGATAAAAGAGATGATGATAAAATCACAGAGCTACATTTTGTGTCAAGTGTTACTCTTGTCGTCACTTGAGATCGTCTAGAGGGGTATAAGTGCAGGTGGAGGCCATTCCCTTCTTGGCCATGTGGGGGACAATGGACAAAGGGCAGTAAAATACAGACAATACAATTTCAAATCCATTAGCAGCAACAAAGCAACTTTTACTGAGATCCAGGCAAACTCAGTTCTGTGCATAGTTAACTGTCTCTTAGGCAAAGAATATTGAATTTCTCAAGAAGTCTCTGTACTGCTACATCTGGAAAAACTTGTAGATGCTGTATAGGTAATGCATGCTAGTTGTAGTCCAAATGAAAAAGTTTTACCTTTGTTAGAATTAGAAACATCAAACAGTTAGGTTCCAGTCTACTAGCTCCTCTTGTAAAAGTTTCCCTCGTTGAGGCAAAATTTGGTATCTTAGTTGAACAATAAAAGTATCACTGTTTTGTGGATTTTCAATTTTGTTGTATTTTGCTGCATGGCCAACCACTGAATATGTTTTCATTTTTCAATTTCCTGTACTTCAGTGTCCAATCATGAACTGCTAGTACATCCAAACTATGATTTGTTTCAAGCAAGCCATTATCAAAATCAATTGATATGAGGCTATCATGCTTAAACAAATCATAGTCATAATTAATGACAGTTTTAGGTTTGGATGTGGCAAGACAGTAAACTGCAATTAATTAAAAAAATGCATCTGAAAGTTTTCCAGTCTTTTACTCATGAGGCAGCAGCACGAGGAGAGGGAAGGGGCAAGCATGTGAACTTAAAGATTGCTCTGCCATGTTTATATCCCTATTTTGATTTTCAAACTAATAGAGTATGATGCATTGTCTAATGTAGAAACTGAATGTGCTGAGATAAAAAATTCAGAGTACCCAAGCCTATATCTCTGTTTGTATATTATGAATCCAAGTAAACAAAGCATGCAGGGTATATGTGGGTTTCCTCATCTTTCTGCCATGTGCTTAGATGGATTTTTTTTTAAGAGGTGAAATTCTTCTATCTGAGGAGGCTTTCTATGGGATTCAGGTCATAGTGCTCTGTGCAAAGCATCTACAAACAGAGGAAGGACTTATCTTCAGGTCTTATCTCCATGCTCAAATGTTGTTCTGAGGTCCTTGCAGGAAAGGCAGGCTATACACATGAAATATGTTAGGAAAATTATTATTAATTTGGTGGGAATTCTCTTTTAGAGAAAAATCTGGATAAATCTTATAGCTGAGTAAATGCTATTAAGTCTGTATGCTGCCATAAAATTTGTAAACGTCTGTGTTACAGAGTAATTCATTGCATTAATCAACTACATTCAATTCTACACTTTCATGCTTCTATAGAAGTTTGTCCTTTTTCTTCCTTTCATTGTTGTAAACCTTTATATCACCTGTCTCCTCCTTCTGGATTACCTGCTTACATAGAGTGCTGTTACTAAGGCCCATCAGGACTTTTTTGGGATCATTAACTTCTGGCACAATTATCAAAGTGCCTTCTCTCCTATGCATGGTCTACTGAACTTCCTGAGCTCATCTATAAACTTGCTAATTCTCCTCCCCAAAGACCCCCTGTGCTGTGCACAGCATACTGAGTTGACGACAGCTCTTCCAGTTTTATGAACAAGCCTAACAGATGCAGCTGTGCACTTTGCACATAATGTGCTCTGTCACTGGAGTATATCAAGTAATGGTTCTAAAAATGAAACCCTATAGTTACTATCTAATGGATATTAGGGGATAACACTGACCCATGAAACCAACTAGAGAAAATCTCTGAATAAAGCAAAAAAAATTGTGTCTATTCCTTTGATTTTTCAGCTCTCAAGGATTCTCACATTTTATGATAGAGATGCTACTTACTTTATTAATAAGGAGGAGGAAACAAGCCTGGCATTCTTGTCCTGATGTAATAAAGCTGAAGTAATCTTGACGGTACAGCCACAACTCCAAATAGACTGGAGCGCCACAGTGTGCTTTATTGATCAACTGATTGATTACATAGGCCATTTCCACATGGGCTTAAAGAAATGGTGCAGAGCATCCTCCAGGGAGGATGTCTGCACCTGGGAGTGGACTGGGTCGGACCTACTTAGTGTAGTTCTGCATCTCAGTCCACTCTGGAATGACCCGAAGTGGTCATCCAGCGTGCTTTTGAAAGACCGCTTGAAACAGGTCTTTCAAAAGCACGGAGCGCACCTCTCCGTGCCCACGCTCCGGTGCAGATTTGCAGGCTCGCACCAGTGAGAGCCTGCAATCTGCCAGGGGTGGGCTTTAGGCTGGTGAGCTTCAGTGGTTGGTGGAGGGCCTCAACCAACCGGAAGCCGCCATTTTCATCCCCGGAGCAGTGTGGGAGCGGCGGCCACGCACCGCTCCGGACCAGCCTGGACCCAAGAGTGGAGCCAAGAAGTCTGGTAAGTACCGGCATGGGGCGATTCCCTCGCCCCGTGTGGAAATGGACATAGATAGTTAATATATCCACAAACTGCTGAACAAAACAATTTACAAAAGGGGTCTATAACGCAAAAACATAATTTCAGTACAATGTGTTGTTATTGTTACATGACTCTGAGTTAAAGTGACTCTATCCTAAGTTTACTTGTAAGGTTTATTCAGAGGATGTTTATCATTGCCTTTCCTCAAGGCTGAGAAAGTATACAGGTTTCTGTGCCTGAGCTGGAACTTGAACCCTGGTCTACTAGAGTCCTATTCAACATTCAAACTACTATACCACACTTGTTCCTTACAGTACAAAACCATATAAAGATAATAAAAATTCAAAAAGTCTTTTCTGCTTTATGTTAATTCTACAGCAAACACATCATGGAGTTTTCTTGGCAAGATCTGTTCAGAAGACAATTGACTTCCCATTGAGGTCAAAGAATGGGACTTACTGAAGGTCAACCAGTGAGTTTCTATGGCTCAGTTGGGATTTAAACTCTAGTCTCCAGAATCATAGTTCAATGCTCAAATCACTGCGCTAAACTGGCACTCTGTAAAAGAATATCCAGCAGTATATTTGACCAGCAAAAGCAAAACAAATCAAACTAAAAAAAAATCTAAGAAAGCTTGGGTAAAAAGAAATGATTTTAGCATAAACTAGCATATATACCCGACATTGCCCAGGATTTTATTTTCTCATAAGTAAAACTTGCTAGAAATACCCTGAGAATTACCTTACCTTATCTCAGGGATTAGATGCAGTTGAAATACACAGATTTGAGCTTCTGTGTCTCTAATTCCCCAAACTGTCTTGTCCAGTATCTGTAACTTTTCCCCATATTCCTCAAACCAATCTGTATTCAGTTACTAACATACAGAGGTTGGGTTCCTGAGGGAAATACACTGACCTCCTCCTTGCTGCTAGGCCTCATTTCCTTAGCAACTGACCTGAGGCCCAAGAGCTCTCTGGCTGAGAATTCTAAAGGCCCCTCCCTAAACTGCAAACCCCAGGATTCCATAGAATCTTCTCAGGCAGCCAAACATATGAGGTCTTCTCACCTGACACAGCCAATCATATGAGGTCTTCTCTGCCTGACACAGACAAACAGACAAACTTTAACTTTTATATATTAGATCTAAAGTAATGATGTGCATATCTATAAGGTCAGCATCTGTTGACATTCTTTTCAGCCCTCACACCATGTCTGTGTCCAATTCTAGCACTGATATAATTGGTTACTGTTGTCTTTTCAGAGTGTCAAGATCTATCCCTTCCTTTATTTTTTTAATAATTATGAGCCCTGGAGGTGCAGTGGTTAAATGTTGGTATTGCAGCCACATAGTTGCGAGTTCAATCCTACTGGGCTCTAGGTTGACTCAGCCTTCCATCCTTCTGCAGGTCCGTAAAATGAGTACCCAGTTTGTTGGAGACAATTAGCTAAACACATTGTTAAACTGCTTAGAGAGCACTTAGTTGATAAGCAGTATAGAAATACACATGCTATTGCTATGTGCTATAATACTGCACATATTATAGGCATATTGTACATATCTGAATGTTCCTTGAATATGCATGTCTCATAGACACAAGAGTTTAAGCAGTGTTTCGTTGTTAACTGCTTTCAAGTTGGTTTCTGTGTGCCTTATTTCCACTTATGGCAACACCAGGGTGAACCTATCATGGAGTTTTCTGGGGCTGAGGGTATGTGACACACTCAAGATCACTCAGTGGGTTTCCATGGCTAAGCAAGGAATCAAACCTTGATCTCCAGAATCATAGTCCAACACTTAAACCACTTCATCACGCTGGCTCTGTTCATTATGCTTGATCTCTGACAACTCTATAAATGAGAAACCTGCAGGCCACCCTTTCATCAGTCTTACTCAGTCTATCCATCTGTAACTCAACAGTCTTCCTATTTTCCTAATATCTTCTGCCATACCAAACATTACTATCTTTTCTAGTAAGTCACGTTTTTCATGATATATACGGAGCATAATGTTTAGTTATCTTGGCTTCTAGGGAGAGTTCAGGCTTGATTTGTGGTAGGACCCATTTATTTGTCTTTTTGGCAGTCTATTGTATCCTAGAACTCATCTCCACCACAACATTTCAAATGACTCCCAAAAAGATTTCTCTAAGACTATGCCATTCCTTGGAAGAAGGCTGAAATGCTGCCTTTTTCTTGGCCTCTACTTTGATCTCCAGCCCTGCCAGACACTTTCCCTTGGCCCCAGAAGCGGAAGAGAGGAGTTAACAATTGTCCAGTTCATTCTCTTTTGGAGATCCTCTTTGGTCTTGCATTTATACACAATGTTGTCAGAGTTAGCCAATGATGTATTTAAGTCTTTTATTCCAATTCTCCAGTCAAGTCTCAAGTCTGGGAGCCAACTTTATACCCCAATGTATATTCCAGAATTTCTGGACAGAGTTGATTAAAATCAGTTTTAACAATTTAAGCAGAGCAGCCCTCTACGTTTGCGATTTTGCCATCTGCAGCTTCAGAAGTGGGGAATAGGATCCTTCTCACTCCCCATTACTGAAGCTTCAAAATCTTTAGAAAGACAGATCCTTCCTCCTCAAGCCAGTTGCCTAACACATTTGCTGTTCCCCTCTGAGAAATGCACCCTGCATTCTAGAGGTGATTCTTGTCTTCTACTCTTAGGAAAAGTTTTAGAAGGCTCCTCCTATATGCAGCAGGGACAGGCTGCTGAGCAGACCTCAGCCTAACCTCAAATCTGTTGCCTAAACCATTTGCTGTTCCCTTCTGAGAAATAAGCCCACGCTTTGGGCTTGAGAAAGATTGTCATGTGACTAGTAGGCAAAAAGAGGTGGAAGCATTGTTCAAAGTCATTAGGTTTTTGGATGAAAATGTAATGTTACTGAACCAAGGACAGCAAGTCAGTTAGTAAAAAGATACAAATCTCAAGTTGAGTTGAGTCAGTGCATCATTTATTGCCAAGTCAAGTCCGAGTTGAGTCAGTGAAGTGACTTAAGTCTGAGTTGAGTCCCAGTCAGTCAACTTGTTTTTCATCACTGGAATTAGCAACATTTGCATACCTATACTCACTAATTGCTAATTTGCATGCTGCTTTATGAGGGTTTAGGCATAGCATATACTCATGGTGACATCCTGCATGTTGTTGTTGTTTTTTCCCTTCGTACCCTTCCCCCTCTTTTACTGCATCATTCTAATTTACAGCCATTTTCTTCTCTCTCTGTCTCTTTCTCTCTCTTCCATCAGAGATATATTTGATTAGGCACAAGTAATTTGTATGTAGTCGTCTTCTTTTTTTTTAACCAAAAAAAAAATGTCTACATTGTTTCCTTTCTCTGCTAGACCCTATGTCAGTGGGTGTCATGCCTCACCCTGAAAGACCAGAGTGTTTGGGGAGGTGTTCTAAACACTTGCAGCTCAGTTGGTGGTGGTGCAGCTTTTTTCACTGAACAATGAGCCTTCCTAGATAAGGCAGTCAGAAAACACTATTCAGAATCGCTCTGTGCCGTTACCTACCACTTATTCTGGGGTTTGAAGAAACGCAGACTGTCCCTGAAGCCCTTCCGCAGGGCTCCTCCTTGGTCCAGGGCGAATTGGAGCAATGCGAGGTCTGTAGATCCGCACTGCTCCAGTTTCCAAAATGTCAGCTTCCCGCTTCCAAAATGGTGGCTTCCAGCTTCCAAAATGGTGGTTTCCGACTTCCAAAATGGTGGCTTCCGACTTCCAAAATGGTGGCTTCCAGTTGGTCATGGGTCCTGACCAACCACTGAAGCTCACCACACCTAAAGCCCACCCTCCACTGTTCGCAGGCTCGCATTCATGCGAGCCTGCAAATCTGCACAAGGGTGCAGGAACGCAATGGTGTGTTCCAGGAAAATAAAGACCTGTTTTTACCGGTCTTTCAAAAACACGCTGGAGAACCACTTGAGGTCGTCTTGGAGTGGACTGAGGTGCAGATCTCCAGTAAGTAGTCCGCTGCTAGTCTGCCCTGCGAGGACGCACTGCCCCATTCTAATTGCCTGGTGCAGAAAGGGCCAATGTCTATTATTCATCCTATTATTCATCCAAGCCAGCTCAGAGACTCTGCCCTATTTTCTGAAAACTAAGAATTGGATCCTGACTATTCTTCTCCATGTCTCTCTGCTGTTTTGGTACACTGATTGACTGATTCCTTTGCTTCTTGACCTCTGGGCTGCTGCTTACCTAGGAGGCTTTTCTGTTCTCCAGGTGGATCATGACAGTGGACAGCATGAGACTGGCTGTTGTTCAACTTCTACCTTGCCAGTTTGATTACTCTGCTTAATTAATGTGTTGCTATTGCTCCCATTTCTCAATACGTGTATAGTGTTGCAGCACTATAAATAAATCCTTACCTGGTCTGGGCTTAAACAGAAAAGAAGGAAATTCCTTGCCACAACATGACACCTTTTTGAGCTGTTCTTTTCTTTTGGTCAGTATTGGAGAAATTCTGTACATTTTTCATCACCAATTTATTTGCATATTTGTGCAAAAGTATGGCATTTAAAACTGGGATAAAAGTTATCCTGTTGCCTAGATACTTAAAAAGTAATCATTTTTGGGTTGAGTTGTTTGCATATTTCACCCTTCTTGTCTTTTTGTGCTTGATACATATTAATTCCTTTGTTACAGAAAAAAAAAGGTATTAGTTTTGTGTATAGGTTGTATACAGAAATGGCACAAAATGGAACCAAAAAAAAAAACCTGCTCTCATATTTTCATGCAGGAAGTGAGTACTCATAGCAGAGTTAGAGAATCCTTTGCAGGCTGTCTTGAGCAAATTTTATCATAGGCAACGGTTTTTCACATGCTCGGCTGAAATATGCAGGATTTCATAAGAATTCTCTGAGCTTTCATGGTATTTCCCAAAGTTTTTGTAGCCAAGGTTGCATACCTACTGCCAAACCAACACTGCTGCAGCTCATCCTGTAATTCATTTGTGGGTTCTGCAGTCTGGACAAATGTCCAGCAATTGAAAGAGACAGAGAACCAATGTCTGGGTCAGCCCACATGGGCAACAGGAGTGCAATCCATTTTCATCCCATAGCTGTAATCAAGCGCTACATTCTGTTACAAGGAGCAATGAACCAGACAGTTGCAAACAAACAAACAAACAAACAAACGTGCTAGCAAGCAAACTAACAGAGGATTGACCATATTTTTCCCACACATTAACCTGCTTTAATCTTGCAAGGGATTGTTACTGCAATTTCTAAGCTGCACTTGGGTTGACATTAGATATCGTTTTGATATCAATAATTCGGCCTTTCTCATCCATTCTTTCCCACGTGCTTGCGAGGCCCCCGGACAAGCACGCAAACATGCTCGGTCGCTAATCACTGGAATATTCAAAACAAATACCGGCTGGCCAGTAATAGCCAAACTGCTGCTTCAGGAGACCTCACAGCAAGTACCCTCATCATGTATGCACACAACTTACAAAGAACTCTCTGCCCTGAGCAAGCAGCTTGAATAGAAGAATCCTCATCTGTCAAGCACTCCGCGTTTGCATACTGTCTACTCCATTGTCAATTCGGGCCTAACTCAATCATGCTAAATTCTGACCTTTCGGAGGCTTTGTCTCCAGCCCGAAACTCATTGTTTTCCCCAAGTACGGACTAGCCTGTGGCTACATTTTTCCCTTTAAAAACCCCTGACTTTGTGAGCTTCCTTGGATTGCTCCCGATTTCCATCCAGCCTTGCTGCCGCTGTGCTTGGCGAGCCTTCCCCTCAGTCCCACGTACTGAGACTCCATATCTCCAAACTTCTACTGCGTATTACCCAGGCTTCAGGACAGGTGTAGTATTACCCAAACCAACAACTCCTCTAAAAATCCCTCTATCGCACTCCAACCATTATTTCTTTAGTTCTCTGTGTGAGTGTGTTGTATACACTGTTTGATTGTATTTTAATAAAAACACAATTATTATTTCAACTCTGTGTGCTCCTTGACTTGACCTGACCCAGTAGATGCCGGGTAAAAGATCTCGCTCCGTTGCCCTGCCTCTCGTATTGCTAGCTTGTGCTCTTGGCTAATTTCCCCCAACTTGTATAATTGAGAGTGCATTTAGGTGTCCCTCCCAGGTCCCCCAGAAAACAGGGTAACAGGATTGCATGAATGATCCCACTGCTATGGAAAAAGAAGGGCTAAGTCTTCATCTTCAGTGCAACTGAACAAACCTAGCTCAAACAAGACACTTTGTTTGAGCTCTCTTTATCCACTTGTATAAAGAAAAAATAAGCCCTCTTAGAGCAGAGCCAGATGGCTGGAATTTGGCATGCAAGCATTTTGTTTCCATGGAATATCAAACGACAGCTCTGGAATCCCTGTAGCCCAGATAGTTATAAACTGCATAGTTCATCTTGCCACGGTGGGCATCCCAGGTAAAACACATATCTGCCTTTGAACAGGACATTCCATGTACTTTCTATTGCATACCACAAGGCCTGATGGAGCAAGGAAAACTGCTTAGGCTCACCCTTTGACAGGCTCAAATATCTGGAGAAAGAAATCAGCTTTGCCATACTGCGTGAAGCACTGAACCATTTTTTTTTCCTTTTAAAAAAAGGCATTTATTGTAGCTTATGCCCTACCCTTCTCATGCTCAGCACGGACAGGGCTGGCATTGGTCAATGGAACTTAGAGGTATCATCAGAGGTCCACATCACTGGAAGAGTTTCAACAATGAATACTAGAGTCATTCAGCCCTGTGACTGGTTTGTGTGCCATTGCCACCGTGGATATGCTGTGCACATCTATGACTTCTGTGTGTGTAGACATCCCTTTCCCCCCTGTTTTCATGTCTATTCTGTGCCAAATTCCATCAGTTATGTTTTTTTTTAAGGAACAAGGTCCTTCCCTTTCTCAAGGTGTGTATGTTGGTGTGTATGCTTTAAACTTTACAAATTATTTTTAATGCATTCCCCCAGGTGAAAGCCCATTTAAGCAGTGTTTTGGCAAGCACATTCTTGTAGGAATGCTTTTCATGTATGCACATTCTTTTCAGACACACCCACTGTCTCCATCCCACAGACCAACTGGATAGTAGGGAGCAAGACAAACACATTAAAAGAATGAAATCAGATTCATTACATACCTTTAATTGTCATTTCCTCATGCCTCCTACCTTTCTGGTCCAGAGGCAGAGGAAGAGAAAAAAGAGTAAGCAGTGACGAAAAAAGTAGTTACCATTGTCTGTTTGCATCTCTGCCATTTTATCTGGACACTGGCAAAGATGGAGAGTGAACAAGCAAGTGATTTCAGGAAGGAAAAGGCATCTGCCAAACCTGGGGCTGGCACTGATCCTGAAAATTCTCCAAGAACTCTACAGATATAGCCGAAAATGGAGGAATACTTGGTATTTTTTTTCTTCCATTGTACAAGACATCAACTTATGGGTGTAAAAGAGAATTTTTAGCTATAAAACAGAACTACTTTTTCTCACAACCATAAGTTATAACTACTCTAGCTTCTCATAATAAGGCAGTGATGGGTAAAGTATGACTCCTAGGACGTGCTTTTATTCTCCCTGAGACTCCCTCTATCTTGGAGTGATTTTTCAGGCAATTTTTGCCTCTAAACCACACAGAAAGCCTCCAAACACATAAAAATGCATGGAAGTGCCTCTGCAAGTCCCCTAGAACTCCATTTTATTAAAAAATACCTACATTTTCCTCTGCATTCCCCCTAAAAATAGAGACAGGAACTTGACATTTTAAGAGGAACTGCAGAGGAAAATGGAGGTATTTGGCCTTACTGTCAAGGGGTGGACCACAAAAGGAGATTCTTGACAAGAGGAATTGGCCCCTAGCTTCCATGTAGTTGACCACCCTTTAGAAAAGTTTTTTTAAAAAACAAAAACAAATCTTAGCCATTATTTTTTCAGTCAATCTTTTTCACGCTTGGATAGGAGACAGATTCTGGACAAAGTTACAAGACTTACTATTCTGACTTCTGTGGAAGGGACCAAGTTGGTAGCCATCATGAGGCCAGATGTTCTATAACAAGAGGACAAACTAGAGGTTTCCTTGAATATGAAGAAAGGACCACTTGAAAATAGCAATTTACAGACTGAGTGATTATTTTAAAAAGTTAAGAGGGACCACCAGATTCTCTACATGTTTTATCACTACCACTGGTTACTCCTTAGCTGCTACAGTGTATATGCGTTTTATAGCCAACAGAAGGTTTGAACAGTTTTATACATATCTTTTTTTACAGACATATGACGCAGTTGTAGTGCACCTTGGTTCAGCATTCCTCTGTTCTATAGGTATAATGCAGACAGTGCGTTGATGATGCAAGAAAGAGGTGTGACCCACCAATTTTTGGTTTCTTGGGTCATGACTTCACCAGAAGCTCAGATTCATTTTTCTCCCTTAGACTCCAGCAGGATTTTGACGGACGCAGCCCAGATTGTCTCATAGAATGCAATGACTTAAATTTTCATTTCCACATTGTATCATTTACTAATGAGTAAATGCAAACAATGGAAATTCTAGGCTGTTATGGGTAATCTTCCACTCTCCCTTTGATCCAGGGGGAGTTTCTCCAGTCAGAGATCTGTCTGGCCAGCACTTTTACTATGAAAACTATCCTCAGGACAGAGCTGGTATGAGGAATGTCTGCCAAGCCAGCCTGCCAGAAGTCAAAACATGTAGAGATAAATTGCCAGCACTCACCCACATCCTTCTCCTAGCCATTCAACCAAAGCATATCGAAAAATACAAACTGTCATTTCTATCTATGTCTCCACTGGTCTGTGAATACATGTACCTCAAAATGCAGCACTAAATAACATAATCCCCATTTATTAGGATGTGCTGGTAGTAGTAGAATAAATAGTCTGGCAAAAAGCCATGGTTACCTTGGATTTGAGCTGGAGAGACTAAGGATGGAAAGTAACTTTATTTGAAATTAGGATTTTCAATGAAAGTTTCTATTTTGCATCTCCCAAGACTCATGGTGAGACAAAGTACACCTTGTGCGGGAAATCTGCTCATTTCCAAAGCTTATTTATTCCAGTGGAATAAAGAATGGAATTCTGTTGATAATACATGCTAGTGTAACATTTGACTATGCCAGTTTATGTCCATTTGTGGTCACTGCAGAAGGAAATATTAAGTGCCAACTTAATACAATTTTTCTCCTTCATCCTTGGACAGCAACAGCTCTTCCTTTTTCCCAGCTGCAAAACAAGAAATCACCAGGAAGCTCTAGCAATAATGGACCTACAGCTAGTCTTTGGTGACTCAACCTTTAAGAGACAATAGCATTCAAGATGTTCCCACAAGATGGCTGATTGTATTAGCTCCTATCCCTCTGACTAAGTAAACTTCCCATTTGTCCCTACACCTGTCTGACAGCTAAAGAGCTATCAAGACTACCATTAGCCCTTTGTCACATAATACTAAGGCCATTAGTCCATTCCAGATTCCAATGTCCACTATCATTGTTCACTCTGCCAGAGAGTCATTAGCATCTTTGCCCTCCACACAGAAAAAGAGTATTTAAACCCCAGTTTTTGGCCAGTCACCTTGGAGTACACTGGTTGCTAGATGTCACTCTGCCACTCCGATTCCCAATTATGTACTGTCCTTGGAGTCCTAGTCTAAGCCACATCATTCTTTACTTCTCTAGTAGATTGGTAACTATCACACCTTCACCCTGAAAATCTCAGCATCCAAAAATTTCCTTCCTTTTCCTGCAGTTGGCCTTGTGTGATTATGAGGCTGCTTGGATTTTGTGTATGTGACTGCAATTCACCCAATAAAACAAATAAACTTACTTCTTGGATCTCTGGCTGGTTCTCCTCTGCATTAGTACTGCTAGATATAGATGTAAAAGATCTCACAAACTTACCCCCTCTCACAGGCCTCCTCTTTGAGGTGATATTTTCTACCTTCTTGTGAAGGCACTGGCACTACAGATGGACCCCTGAATCACCTGTGTTTCAGGGTAACACTATATAAAATTTTAAAGTAGGCATGTATATGGGGGGAAGTGGACATTTGGAAAAACATTTAAATAAATGTGTACGTTCATGGGACACATTTGGGAAATGTGTGAAAATTTCTATGCAGGAAGAAAAATGACAAACAATGCATGGGATGATGACACAGATAGAACTGCACAACAAAACTGAGACTGGGAGTTTTTCATATCCCTAGGGGAAACAGGAGTTTGCAGGAGAAAAGGATGCTACATATCTCCAAAATGCTTAAGATCACTAGCTCAAGTTTAACAAGTGTTTCTTTTCCTGGCATAAGGGGAAACCTTTTTATCTCATAGCCAGCAAGCTTCTAGTGTTTCATCTTCTGTAGGAACAAGACCTTGGTCAAACTAATGAGTCTTAATCATCCATCCAAGATCAAACCATTCCAAACCACTTTGCCAGAAATCCTACATTAGGGCAGTGTGGCATTCCACGTTGGACAAAAAATGTCCAACCACTTTCACAGGTGAACTTACATGTGTGAAAAACACTAACAAGTTTCTGACCATTGCATTCCAACAGGACTAACTTATAAACAATGCATTGTTGCTGGCAAATCCGTCTCTTTCTCCTGCCAGCTATAGCAAAAATTGCAGCCAAGTCTAGAGGGAACAGGGAAGCCTGAGGGTAGTGGCAGAAGAAATCCTCACCCCTGTTAATTAAAAATTGCCAGCAGTTCAACCTAGCAAGCCCTCACCTATACCACTGTTCCTGTATAGTGAATCTCAAGTGGATAAAGGTGATGGGTTTTATATTTAACTTCCAGACAGTGTTCTTATTTTTAACATTCTAAAGAAAACCTTGTTTAGTATGGGAAGGATACTCTACTAATCTCTGGTTTTACCTCTGTGTAACAGGCATACGCCTTATCACAGGAGTGGGAGTTGTGCAGTCCTCAAAATCTTATTCGAATGCAAGCCCCAGGAGTTCTAGCAGCCAATAGTGAGGAATTCTGGGAGTTGTAATTAAACATTTGGAGCACTGTTGTGTGTATTTAAGTTATTTCCTAAGGTGAAACTATCATGGGGTTCCCAGAGGCTAAGAGTGTGTGATGAGCCCAAGGTCACCCAGTAGGTTTCCATGGCCAAGTGGGGAATTGAACCTTGGCCTCCAGAGTAGTAGTGCAACACTCAAATTACTACAGCATGCAGATATCTCCAACATTTCACAGATGAAAACTGGGACATAGGTGGCCATGACAAGCAACAGCAGAGTGTGGTCAAGATGGCTAAAGTTATTAGTGAAGAAGAACAGACAAGCTGGGAGATGCTACAGCAATTTGCCTTTGTCTAAGCTTATTCAAAACGGCAAGATTCTTCTTTCTTCTGTTCTCTACCCCTACTGAATCAACTGAGTTTAAGTTTTGAACTCAGCTTGCAATAATTGAAACAAGCCAAACACAAAGAGGGGAAGTGGGAGGAGGTGAGAGAAACTAAGACATTTTAAAAGCAGCTGAAAAGATGGAACAACAATAGTTACTGAAACTGGCAAATCAGGACAGTTGGAGGGTGAACTAGAAGACTTCATACCTCCCACACTTTATCTTACAGAAGATTCTGTAGGCCAATTAGAACAAACCAAAGGAATCAATGGGATTTTTGTAAGACAACATTTCATAATTTCTGTTGAATCAGTGAATTAACTATGGTTGGGAGTAACAGCTCAAGTTAAGCCAGCAGTGGGCTGATGTGGACTTCCAGGTGTTTTGGGCCTCCAGCTCCAAGCAGCTTTGTCTAGAGTAGGTAGATGAAGGATTATGAGGAGAAAATACCTGGTTTTGCAGAGATGGCCAAACTTCTTTCTTTGCCAAAAACTCTCACTTTGATGACATGTGGGCCCATGAGAATGGACACTGTCACCATTTCCTGCTTATAAGAAAAACTGTGTGCTTGGCCGGAAATTTCTGGGCCAGGATCACCCAGTCAATTTCATGGCTCAGTCGGGCTTCATGCTGAATCTCTCAAGTCTGCCCAGCACTCCAAATAGGAATTCTTAATCTGGGGTCTTAAGTAGTCTGTGGATAGGCTTCAGAAAACCCATGAACTAAGTGCAAAAATATGTCCTCCTTCCATTAATTTCCTTCTGGCTACTTTGACCCCCCCTCCCCGGCATGATGAATTTTAAGTTAATAACATAGCCTTTCAAATGTTGATCATAATGTAATTTTTTTTTTGTTCCAATCCAGTCTCTGTGAAAGAAATAAACTTCAAATCAATAAAATACACTGGGTATTATAAAATACACTGGGTTTATTTTATAATAATAGTAATAGTAATAATAATATAATGATAATATAAAATAATATCATAATAAAATACACCCAGTGTATTTTAGAGTTCATACGTATGTGTATGTGTATTTCTCTGAGAAGGGAGATGTCTATAGCTTCCACCACATTCTCAAAGAGATCCATGATCAGAAATAGTTAACAACCACTGCTCTAATGCTACACCACACTGGCCTTTAAAGGACAAGGGGTTCCTTTATTGACTATGGCTTGCATTAAATCCCATATGAGGTATGTTTAGGTTCACTGAGTTAGGTAAACCTACTCTGGAGAGCAGGGTTCAAACCTGTGCTCAACCATAAAAACCCACTGGGTGATCTTGGGGAAGATACACTCTGTCACCCTCAGAGAAAGGCAAAGGCAAACCCTCTCTGAACAAATCTTGCCAACAAAACCCCATGATAGAGTCGCCTTAGGGTCTACAAAAGTTGGAAATGACTTAAACGAATGAACTTAGGCTGGCCAGAGACACTGAAAACAATAAAAAGGGCTTTTTTAAATATGTCCACAGCAAAAGGAGAAAGAAGGAGACGATAGAGTCGCTGCACAGAAAAGATGGCGAATTACTAATGGGGGAAGAGAAAAGACAGAACTACTTAAAACCTTCTTTGCCTCAGTTATTTCCCAGAAGGATACAAGCACTCAACCTGGTGGTTTGGGAACAGTTGAGGAAGCAGGGGAAATAGGGCACATAATAGATAGAGAGGTGATACAGGAATACCTGGCCACAGTGGATGAATTCAAGTCTCCAGGGCCAGACGAATTGCATCCTAGGATATTAAAAGAACTGGCAGAGGTCATTTCGGAACCGCTTGCTATAATCTTTGAGAAATCATGGAGGACAGAAGAAGTTCCAGCAGACTGGAGAAGGGCAAATGTTGTCCCCATTTTCAAGAAGGGAAAAAAGAGGTCCCAAATATTTATCGCCCAGTCAGTCTGATATCAGTATCTGCAAAGATCCTGGAGCAGATCATTAAGCAGTCAGTTTCTAATCACTCAGAAAGCAAAGCGATACTCACAAGAAGTCAACGTGGATTTCTCAAAAATAAGTCATGCCAAGCTAATTTCATCTCTTTTTATGATAGAATTACTAGCTTGATAGATGAAGGTAATGCTGTGGATGTAGCATATCTCAATTTCAGTAAGGCCTTTGACAAAGTTCCCCATGACATTCTTGCAAAGAAGCTAGTAAAATGTGGGCTGGACAGGGCTACTGTCAGGTGGATCTGTAACTGGTTGACTGACTGTTCCCAAAGGGTGGTCACCAATGACTGCTTTTCATCCTGGAGAGAAGTGACTAGCGGGGTGCCACAGGGCTCTGTCTTGGGCCCAGTGCTGTTCAATATCTTCATCAACCACTTGGATGAAGGAGTAGAGGGGATGCTCATCAAATTTGCAGATGACACCAAATTGGGAGGGGTTGCTAATACGCCAGAGGACAGGATCAAAATTCAAAATGACCTGGGCAGATTGGAGATCTGGGTCAAGGCTAACAAAATGAAATTCAACAGAGAGAAATGTAAGGTCCTACACTTAGGTAGAAAAAATGGAATACAGAAATATAGGATGGGGGACATGTGTCTGGATAACAGTACGTGTGAAAGGGATCTAGGAGTCTTAATAGACCACAAGCTGAACATGTGTCAGCAATGTGATGTGGCAGCCAAGAAAGCCAATGAAATTCTTGGTTGCATCAACAGGAGTATGGTATCTAGATCGAGGAGGGTATTGGTACCACTCTACTCTGCCTTGGTTAGACCTCATCTTGAATACTGTGTCCAGTTCTGGGCACCCCAATTCAAGAAGGACATGGTCAAGCTGGAGCAAGTCCAGAGGAGGGCGACCAAAATGGTGAGGGGCCTGGAAGCCATACTCTATGAGAATAGACTTAGAGAGCTGGGTATGTTTAGTCTGCAGAAGGTTAAGAGGGGACATGATAGCCATGTTTAAATATTTGAAGGGATGCCATGCAGAGGAGGGAGTGGGCTTGTTTTCTGCTGCTCCAGAGACCAGGACAAGGAGCAATGGATTCAAGCTGCAGGAAAGGAGATTCCACCTGAACCTCAGGAAGAACTTTCTGACGGTCAGGGCTGTCCGGCAGTGGAATACGTTGCCTTGGAGTGTAGTGGAGTCTCCTTTAGAGGTTTTTAAGCAGAGACTGGATGGCCATCTGTTGGGAGTGCTTTGAGGGTGTTCCTGCATGGCAGGGGGTTGGACTGGATGGCCCCTGTGGTCTCTTCCAACTCTACATTTCTGTGATTCTATGATTCTATGATTAAAGACACCTCATAGAACTCTGTATTGCACTGAAAAGCACATCTCTTTCTCAACTGCTGGCGAGACTGGACTAGTCTCAAAAAAATAAATAAAAAAAATACAGTAGTCCCCTGTAGGATTCTGAAATGAAATCATTAGCATATGCATGTTGGGGTTAATAATACTTAATTCCCAAATACTGTAAGAACACACTAACAGAAAAAGATGAACTTAGGGTTGTAGGAATCAAGAAATCCTGGAGATCCAGGTTTTTCCCATTAACATTCTGCTCCCTGGAGAAGCATGCTTTGAAACCATTTGGGGCTAGTTACACATGCTAACATGAATTCTCTGTTTCTCCTTTTAGCTCATGTAACTGATCCCCACTCCGCTTATCAAAGCGCTCCCAGTTCTCCAGCCATGCTGCCTGTATAAGGAAAGTGTCACTTGTAAAATATTGCTCTAACAAACAGCTAATAACACTCACCATCCTGAAGTAATGCTTTAATAGATCCTATTTGGGAAGCAAAAAAAAAAAAAAAAATGAATCTGGATATAATCCCACTATTCATGGCTCATTCGTGAATAGCCAATGAAGGCAATTGTAAAAAGAAGCTGTAGGCTGATGGCTCATGGCTGGGCTCATCATAAGTAAATAAATACACAGTGTATGCGTCTCTCACACACATTTGCCTTCATCACTTGCTAGGCAGCACATTTCAATCCACAGTGGACTTAAAAACAACAACCATCTGTAGCCGTAAGAGCAATTCATTGTAAGTGTTAGTGATGGGAATGTGTTGGATAAGTTATATAATTTCCACTGATTTCAGGAAATAAGTAAATTGAACATGTGGGGGTAGAAATGAGAGTCTACAATGTAATTCTTACTTTTCTTTTCTTTTTTCTAAAAAAACAATAACTTCCAAGTTGCTGTCAAACGTAATGCCAACATAAAGGTCTATGTGGTACATACAGAACAAGGCTGTCTTGCATGGAGTATGTTAACTATAGACTGATGAATGAACAAGTCTGAAACTGGTGGTTCAGCTTCAGTTTCTACGGTCTGTAACATTGGATTAAAGTGATAGACTTTTCAGGGGTGGTATTAGTGAGGATAAATCAACAGAAAGGACATACTGGAACTTTTGTCTTCGTGTCGTTCCCTCCCCCCATATATAGCAGCTATTAGCAATTGCACTAAGGAAAGGATTATTCATCAGATATTGTTAAACAGATATTGGTCCTTTCCACACGGGCATATTGACCGCGCTAGGGCGACCTCCCCAGGAGGTCTTCTACACTGCAAGGTGCGCGAGGGCGGTTCGCAAACGGGAGGTTCTAAACCTCAAACCGCCCTCGCACAGCCGCGGGGGTGGCGCTGTGAGTCTTATAAAAAACACTTCTCGAGTGGTTTTTATGTGACTTGCACGTGCTACCCCGTCGCCACGCCCCGTTTAGAACTGCAGGGACGGGCTTCTGGCTGGTGCACTGCCCTGATTGGCGGAGCACCGCTGGAAGCCGGCAGCCGCCATTTGGGGCGCCACCGAACGCTGCCAAAATTCGCCACCATTTAGAGCGGCAAATGCGCACTCCCCGCGGGGACGGAGCAACCCGTTTTGAGGTAAGATCCGTCCCTGCGTGCGCCCCCCAGTTTACCCACCCCGCGTGTGGAAAGGGCCATTGTTAAGTGGGGAAAAAATCAGATGTGAATCAATGCTTCATAATCTCTGGGTGGTATCCTGTTTATAAAATGGCATAAGTGTGTCTTATTCCATCACAATTCATTTCTGTGATCATTGCACATCCAATGACTAAAAGTCCCCACAAAACCTACCTTTTAAAATGCACAGCCCCACCCCCATGACTATTTCCTGTAGCATCCAGCTATCAGAAGAGACCTGGATGCTTCTCTGTTAATCCTCTCTGTTCTCTTTCGACATGGACATACTCATGTTGGGAGAGGCTGCACTAGTGAAAAAGTAGGTTTGGGGGGGAATAGCGTTAGGATACATAGCTGTGTTCTCATAGCTACATCATCTGATACAGGATATTCACTTTTACTTTCATACATCAGCAGGATCAATTGTGCCAACTGAAATGTGTAGCGTTATTTTTGACAGGTTGAGACACCAAACACATCTCTTCAGTGTTTTCTGAGATCAATCCTTATATAATCCCCATCCCAAGGCAAAAGGTAAAATTAATAAATAGTTTTTGCAAGGTTAATAAATAATCTTTAGCAGTTGGAATTGGCAAAAGAACATTAGCACAAGTTAAAAGTTGGGCAAGTGGAAGGGGAGAGTTGTGTCACTTCAGGCTCACTAGTACCCCTTAGTTGGATCCTGTGTAATGTGCCATGCTGCAGTACAGTAATCCTGATACCACTAAACAATTATAGTGCTGTGATTCCACTTTAACTGCCGTGGGTACATCCCATGGAACTTTGGGGTTTGTAATTTGGTGAGAGCTTTTTGGCTAAATTTGAATACCCCTCCCTAAGGTGGACATCTCAGAATTCCATAGGATATTGCCATAGTAGTTAAAATGGAATCACAGCACTATAACTGTGTAGTGTGAAAAGGCCCCCAGTACAAGGAGACTTCTTTTTATTTTGTTCAGGACTCCATACCCTCAAGAGTAATCTGCCTTAGCATACTAGTAGGGCTGTTCTTTAGCAATTTACACAACATCCAAAACCTCTACCTCAAGTAGACACAAGACACTGAAGGACTGACATAGCTGGTGCTTACTGATGGAAAGAGAGACCATTCAGAGGTAGAATATGTGACAGGTCTCAGCTCCAAGGGATGAAGAAACTAGGCTGCACCCTCAGGTGCAGTGTACACTCCTTTTTTTTCTCCTCAGAGCCAAGACAAACCACATCTTCCTCCATTGAATTCTGTCCTCCTCTTTTCCCCTCCACATCAGAAAGCATCAGGAGTAGCAACTCCTCCTGGCCCTTGATAGCTGGAGAGCTGGGGGAAGGATGTGACACTAAATAGGATCTTGGTCTCTATTTTTAAAGACATATTTATTGTAACCAAAACAGATAGAAAAAAACAGCATTCAAGATTATGAATTGCAAAATAATTACATATTAAGATAATAGGTGCATAGCAAAAACTAATTACACCTCGTTAAACTCATCATCACCATTATTAATAATTGTATTGCCAGAGGCTCCTGAATTATAACATCTTACTAGGTCATCTGATAATATAAGTTTTAGAAACAATAATAGCTCTCTGTTCTTTGCTAGACAGTTCATTTAACTAATTTGATTAAATGTCATTGTTTAGTCAGTTATTTGGATATTGACTGTTTCGTTGGTTTTCAGTGCTTCACTCCCTGTAACTAGGACAAAAGCAGATTGTGAATGTTTATAAGAACAATTTTATTGTCACATGTCAATAACAGAACCTAGATTTAAAGAAAACCAAGGCTGACATGTTGTATTTAATGTTGTTTTTATTTCTATGTTGTTGTTGTGTGCCTTTAAGTCATTTCCCATTTGTGGAGAACTTAAAGGCAAATTGTTCACTGGGTTTTCTTGTCAAGATTTGTTTGAAAGGGGGAATCCTTTGTCCTCCTCTGAGACTGAGAGAGTGTAACTTATCCAAGGTCACCCTGTGGGTTTCCATGGCCAAGTGGGGATTTGAACCCTGGTTTCTAGAATAGTAGTCCAACAATTAAGCCATGACACTACACTAGCTTTCTTTTATCACTAACTCCCCCTCCATTTTTTAGCTGTGCTGCAGAGGAAAGAACAGTGGCTAGTGGCTCCCAGGTCAGTAGGCAATGAATCTGATCTGGGTTTTTATTTGAATTTTAAAGGAATTATCCAAAATGCTGGACCTGTTAGGGAGATAAGGTACAGAACCTTGGATAGCTCCTTTTAAGCTTGGAGAATTTATTGCCACACTGAAATGGAATCCACCCCTGCTACTGTGAGCAAGCACATATGGAATAATTCCCCTTGTGGCAAGAAAAGACAAACAAGTTTGCTTAAAAAATGGTCATGTGTTAGTTCAAATAAAACATGGCCCAAGATTCCAAATGGTTGGATGTTGCTACTTATGCCAATCTGCACCTGCCAGCCCCAGTCTCTTAACACTCCATCTGATGGGTTTTCAAGGTACTGTGGATTGGCGTTCTGGGAACTGATAACTGCAGTACTGTCTCAGTGACAGGGCACATTGAGATGGGTAGCTGGTCTGCTCTAGGGGCAGTCAGGCAGTGTGCCTACTGCTAGGGGCAAAGACAAAAGTAGGACCTCCCTCCCATCAATATACTCATGATGGGATCTTCATGTGAGCAATGCACAGTAGGAAGGAGGCTTCTAGGGTTTGTGAAACAACTATTTCCCATGGGATTCAAAAATGAAACTATAATTGACATCCTGCTTATAAAGTGGGGAATGAAATTTAGGTTTGTTGTAGCAAAGATGGAGTACTTGGATCCAAGATTCACCATGAGCATCTCAGATTGAGATCATCACCAAGGAAGTGGGTTACACTCTTGGAAGCTAAAAGCAAAATAGGTGAATGTGTATCTGAACTAAGGAGGATACAGTGGATTCAGATCAATCCAGAAATGAACTGGATTAGGGACAGAAAGAATCTTCAACAATATTCGACAATGTGTAGGAAAGCCTGGACTGACAAGAAGCTATTTTGTGTAGAGAAAATGTTGTCTCCTGTGCATAAAAAAACACTGTGAATTCTTCATAGAATAAGTCCTGAACTGTAAATTGCCTTCAAAAATGGATTAGTTTTTGAAGACTTGCTTGCAGTGGATAAAAATTGAAATTGTTCATTGCACAATGAAATTAGTGAAGAATTATATTCTTAAATTGCACACACTGAGGAGTTTGAAGTCTGAATCACAGCGGAATTCTTCTGAAGCAGAACCATTCTGAATGTGAAAATTCCGATAAATTCATCAGCAATTAAATTCAGAGAGACAAAGAATGAGCACATGCAGTGTGTTTCCAGAAACTGACACTTTTCTTCCTGAAGTCTCCATATATAGCGGAGATATGAGCCAGCATGCTGTAGTAGTTATTGGAATGTCTGTGTGTTGGACTATGAGACCAGGGTTTGAATCCCCACTCAGCCATGGAAACACACTGAGTGACCTTGGCAAGTCATATTCTTTCAGTTTCAGAGGAAGGCAAAGACAAAACCCCCTCTGAACAAAGAAACAAATAAAACCCCATCATAGGTGTGTCTTAGGGCTTTCATAAGTCAGAAACAACTGGAAGGCACACAAAAACTATGAGCAGGGATGTGAACTGTGTGGCCCTCCCAGTGTTGAACTGCACTTCCTAGCAATGTTCGACATAGGCTGTGCTGGCTAAAAATGGTGGGTACTGAAGTTCAACAATATCTGAAGGAACGTACAATTTCTATCTCTATCTTATCAAGAAAGCATGGGGGAAGCAGGGAGAAAGAAGGAGGGGCATAGCAGTAATGGTTTTTAATAGCAAGGACAGAATTTATCAGGCTTCCCCGTGCCTTATGTGGGAAATGTTGAAATGCATAGTCATAGGAGTAATGTTTAGTGCTTTTTTGCCAATTCATGCTCTAAAGGACAAGAATGATAACAATATTGTGATGGAGTTTCTGTGGAACATGGGAAAACATGGTACTTATACAGAAACAGCTGGATGTTCAAGTCCTTCTGACTCTGCAAACATCCATTAGCTACTTTTGTCCTCCTATTGCTGTTTCTGTGACTTTGGTGATAACTGAGCTGTAAATTAAAAAAAACAAAAACCTCTGTTTATCATTTATCATATCATCATAAACCCGGTAGCTATCCTTCTGACATTTCGCAAGAGTATTGGCTAGGGATACCTCTATCACATATACTATTTCCATACAAATTGGCTAATGAAATCAGAGGAAGGGATAACAGAAGCCGAGTAATGTTTTCTTCTGGTCCTTTTCTGTCAGATTTCCTGTATAGTCTATAGGTGAAAGTCCCTAGACTTCCCATTCTACCATTTAAAAAAAATGGTGGGGAACATCCTCGAATGAAAAAAAAAATACTGTCAAATGTGACAGTTTGTTTTTATCATCCCAACCATACCCCACCACAAAACGGAGCAAAAATTGGCCCAAACTCCAGGAAATACAAAACAACAGTTCTGTCCACAATGCACACTTATAGCAATTCCATACTGTCGAGGCTTTCAATGTGACTACGGAAAAGGTTTTTCTAAGTGGACAGCACGATTGAGGTGATGTGACCTTGAGTGCAGCTGCAAAGAACGTTTTGGCTGACCAGCCTCGGAAGGTTTTGCCTCGTCACTGAGCACCAACATGAGAATGTTGTGTGCTGCAAATGTAAATGGGTCACCCCATAGAGTCTGGGATGTGGTTAAGCCCTTAAAAAGGCTTAAGTATGATGGTACAATCCACCATTTTGGTCAATTCCTGGTGGTCATGCTGCTCTAAGGACTAATTTATGGAAAGTATCCAGACATGCTGCCGGTCTGTTTTTAACATGCTGATTTATGTTTCTGTCTTGCTTATTGCTTCTTAGTATGCTACCAGAAGCCTTAACTTTTATCTCAGTGTCCTTTGCTAAATAAATAGCCTGAGTCTTATCTCTTTGAGTCTATGGAACTTTTTTAGCCTGCCTGGAGCTGCTTGGTTGCAGCTGGAAGTCACTGCACTGTCAGCACTCTGCACATGCTCTGAGGAGCTACCTTGTGCTATCCTGACACATATTTCTAACTGAAATATCCATATCTTGAGGAATCCGGAGATTTGTAGTTTGCTGAGAAACTCAGCATTCTGTGTTAGACAGCTATAGTTCACAACCCTGAATGACAGTATTAGAATACTCTCACAGAGAATTCTAACTACTACACATATCAAACTACAAGTCCCAGGATTCCTTACCCTAGAACCAGAGACATTAATGTGCTAAAAAAATGCTTAGCTGTCTAGTGTGGATATATTACTGCAGTAAGCCTCCTGTCACCCTCAGATACAAGTTCAGGTGATTTTTAGCCAACAAAAGGGAAGTGTCCTGAAATAGCCAACCCCTGAGTTAAACTAAAGGCCACCAATTCAGCCCAAATCTTTTCTGACAGATCTACCACACGAGAGCATTACCTAGGACACTTGTAACAGAAACTTACCATTGTTTTACAAAGGAAACTGAAGCAAAGGAAAATGATTTCAGTTTCCGGCTCCAAGCAAAAGGATTTAGACAACTGTTCAGTGCCAGAGGATTCCCTCTTGGTATATGATGTATGAATTCATACCATCTGTTTCTCCTAACCTTTTTGTGTTCAAACCAGCCTGTTTTCAAGAGTAATGAGATCTGCTGCATGAAATAAAGACTGCCTTTCCCCATCTGCCCATTTCTCTGTTGCACAAAAATTGAGAGAGAAACTCAGGGATGACAATCTTCAGTATGTTATTAATGTATAGATGGAAGCATGTCTTTTTTGGTGTGTGCAGAAAGAAATAATTACAAAAAAACAGCTAAAACTATATCATCTCCCAGTGAACTGAGAAGAATAGTGTCGGTAACAATGGGAAAAGATCCCAATCTTACTCCTTCCCACATTCATATTTTTAAACCATCCTGAAGAAAAAAATGGTAAATTTTGTCAAAAGTTTTTGAAGACTAACTGAAAACAAATTCTCCTCCCCCTCTCCTGCCACCCCATTTGCATTGTCCATGTTCATCAGGCAAAGTTATTCCTAGAATGGAAAGAACTGTGTTGTACCATCTGCCCTGCCATATGGTTGTTAAATGAGGTGTGTCATGGGGGGAACAAAAGAGGTGTCACCATAATTTTCATTTAACATGTTTGTTCAGAGATTCAGACATAGACTTTGAAGAGTTAGGCCACTTCTGCACTGCACTGTTGTAGTGCTACTATTCCACTTTCAACATCCTATGGCAGTGGTTCTCAACCTGTGGGTCCCCAGATGTTTGTGGACTTCAGCTCCCAGAAGCCCCAGCCACTATGGTCAATGCTCAGGGCTTCTGGGAGCTGAAGTCCAAAAACATCTGGGGACCCACAGATTGAGAACCACTGTCCTATGGAATCCTGGGGTTTGCAGTTTAGGGAGGGGCATTTAAACTTCTCAGAGTAACTAAGAAATGGCCTTAGTTACTCTAATTCCTGGGCTTCATGGATGAATGTGTTAGCTTCAGTTTTTCCTACATTCAGAATATGGGGTGGCATCATGCATTGCAGTTGCAGATTTGTAAGCTAGAGTTATGGATCCATAATTTCTCTGTATTCACTTATATTATGTATTCACAGTCATGAGACTATTGGTACAATCATAAATGCTATTGGTACAATCATAAATGCTTCCCAAATCTCACATTAAACTCTAGGGAGCAATTCCAGGCAATGGAGGTGTCTTCTGCTGGTGTTTGGAATGGAACAGGAGGATGTTTCTAGCCGTGTCTCTACAGTGATCTACAGTGCAATGAGAAATTGTGTCAGAGGTCCTGCTTCTGATTGCTGCAGCCTGGAGCACTGGTCAGCAAACTAGCTGGCAACATCATCCTGTTGTGCCCTGACAGCCAACAGAACAGACTCTAATAAAAAAAAATCAACAGTCACTCTGATTCAGTAAATCTCACTTGCATTTAGGAGATAAGGAGTCAAGCTCTATCTTTGCCATGCAGTCATGGTGAGGCAAATAAGTTTCTTAAAGATGGTGTCCTATGTACCCCTATTTTAGAATACAGTCTATTTCCGGTCAGTGTTTCCATTCCTCATATATTCAGTTTATTCCACCTTTTTCCTGCAACAATTGTCAATGTAAACACATGAGCACACATTTCATATCTAAATTATGTCCCCTAAATGTGCATTGGAATATGCCCTGAAATGGAAATGGAAATGAAATCAAACTTGAAAAAGTTACTTTTTGGATAAAATTCCTATTATTTCCCCATCAACATGGCCAGTTGGGAATTCTGGGAGATGTAGTCCAAAATAAATGCTCCAAGCTCTTCTACATTTTTTATAGTGATTTTATATTTAAAATGTATATGTTACTTATCTTTGATATATTCTGAGAACTATTTAACAAAATTTGGAGAAGTATGAAATGCAAAAGACAACTGCATTCTTCCCCCTGTATTAGTCTGAGAGGTAAAGATTGGGTCAGCTTCTGTAGAAAATCAGATAACCAAAATCTTCAACAATCTTTACTTCATATTGAGCTCCACATAAGAATGTGTAAATCACTGTTTACTAAATGTGACTAAGATAGCCTTGTCTTTCTCAATTCTAGATTTATCACTAAAATTTATCACCAGAAAATGGGAATAAAAACAGAGCTGCCTTATAAGACATCGTTAGGCTGAATGTTGCAAAGCACTGGAGATTAAATGAACACACTGTGAGGTTCTCTAAATACTCAAAAGTGGACTACAAATACTGTTTTAAATTATAGATCCAGTCCCTGGCACATGCAAGAAGAGTTGATAGACTCTCTTGCCTCCACCGTGAAGAACTGCCACCAGTTAGTCTAGACCAGAGCTTTCCAAACTTTTCATGTTGGTGACACACTTTTTTGATATGCATCATTTCATGACACAGTAATTTAGTTTTACTAGCAACCCAGAGGTTCCCAGAGGTGTATCTAGGGTGAGGCAAGGCAATCCCCCAATCCCCGCCTGCTTTTGTCACCTTCACCAGGAAAGGCCCCAGCAAAAGCGATGGCAGGGGGAAAGACAGCCCCTTCCCACCCAGTCCTTGCCCACTGCCATCAATCATGCCAGGGAAAGGTCCCAGCAAGAGCAATGCAGTGGGCCAGGCTTGGGTGGGTGGGGGTCTTCACGGCTGGGGAGGAGACACACCTACACACTACAGGTGACACACTAATGTGTCATGACACACCATTTGGAAAGCCCTGGCCTAGACAATATTGAAGCAGCTTGACTGATGTGTCTCACTCATAATATGCAGCTCCCTTGTGGTATATACATTAGAGTGGTTGAGACTATGGTTGGAGAGATCTGAGTGCAAAATTTTACTTATTCATGGAGCTCACTAAGTGGGATGGAGCTAGACGTCCTCCTTCAACCTTATCTACCTCACAAATTGCTTGCAATGAGAATTGGTATTATATTGACTGAGCTCTGTGGAGAAAGAGTTGGAGTAAAAAAACATACATCATTATCATGAGAAGTAAGTCACTTATGTTGCTTCAGAAGGTGCTAGGTTGTGTCTGAGATCCTCTATAGCATAGTGTAACATAATAGTTCAGCATATGGAATTACACTACATCTCTCCACATCTCTCCTTCTGACTCAGTGTTTAGCTGCTTCATCCCTTGCACAGACACTCCATGGCAGTTGGAAAGCAGGGGGATGGTCAGCAAAGCATCTGTATCCATACCCAAATAAAGACCAATGCCATTGTCCACAGAAGTATTCCTACTTTCATCACACTGTTTACAAGAGACCTCAATTCCACTGAACAGATAGTTCGGTGAACTGCAGATGATAATAGGCTTGGAACCATAGTCTTAATATGCATGGCAAGAAATAGTGCAATGGTGACAGGTGGAATTGTGTATCACTCCATGCAGTGCAGTCATTCTGCATACAGAACCACAAAATGACTGGCTGTTCACTACCCTCTGGAATAACCATAGAGCCTGTGCAACCACACCTCCATGGGCATTCATTGTTTGGTGGAGACTGGGAAGAACCAGAAAAGCATCTAGTTATGTCTCTGTAGCCATATGCAAACTGATGACATCATCCACGGAGGTCCTCCTATTTATGCTTGGCTATGAGGACATAACTAGAAGTTTCTTCAACCTCCTCCGCCCCCATTCTCCATCAGTCACAGAAAGTAGGGTGCTGCTCTGGTCCTACTGCACATTTGAGAGGGGCTTTGGATATTAGGGAAGGGGGAATACCAACCTCCGTGATGACAAGAAAAAAGGTATATACAGGCACAAGGTTGATTTACACCTGTGTGTACCACAAACAGGATGCCAGCCTACATGTGTCAACCTTTATTAATACAACTGTTAAAGGAAATTAACTCTAATGTAAATCCTGATTGTATGAAACCAGTATTTCAGAAAACTGGGCTGTAAGGCCTTTCCTGTTAACTCCAAAACACTCTTTCCTTGCCACCCGTTTCTACAAGAGTGGCAATGCAATAGTTAAGGATAAAAATTTGTCTTTCTATTTAAGTCACTTTTTCTCAGAGGCACTGGAGAAACCTAGGAAGGCCACGCTTTGTGAAAAGATATTAAAGCTGTCTTGGGAAGTATGGATTCAAAAGGCTGAAAGTCATTTCAGAAGTAGGTATTTGGTTTGGAAAGCTTTGGATCCAATCAAAGCCCTATCCCTTCCTGTGGCTGTTTATTGCACTGTGGAGTGGGGGAAAGGGGAGGGAGCTAAGCTCTGATATCGGACTTTGCTCTTCAGTACAATCATCCTTCTGTGGGGAGGCGGCTGGATTAGAAACCATCGCTTGGCCTGATCAGCTTATTTCGTGTCCATGAGTAGGAAAGGGCCGATATAGCTGGAGAAAATGAAATTCATTTCATGTTAACTCATACAGTTTGTTTCAAAGATTGGAAAGTCTTACTTCAAAGAAGGAGGAGGTGGGGAAAAAACTAATGGAGGGAGAGGGGGGAAATCTCTATTGGACATATAAGGTTAATATGACCTTAGAATAGAAATGAAATTAAAAGAAATTGGCATGGGTCTTTTTTTTTTTTTTTGGAGGGAGAGGGGGGAAATGCAATTTAAAGACACATGAAAGGTAATAAAAGGGAATTATTCCATTATTTGGAAACCAGCAGAAATAAATGCTGCAATTTGGAGATCAAGATTAAACTTCCTCCCCACCCACCAACCCTGCTTTTTAAAAGATGGGTTTATGTCTTAAATGTGAAGTGCTGAAAAAAAAATGAAGGTGCAGAGAAGGGGAAATGCCAATGGTTAGAAAAGGCTGGGGTTAATATGGGTGACCATTAAATGTTAGTGTATATTTTATATTTGACAAATGTCCTTTCCTTAAAATTTGCCTAATAGTGATATGATATATCAGACATAGAGATACTCATCTCCTGCATAGCTGGTTCATTTCCTTTTTAGCAGTTTTAGTGATCGTTCTAAATACTTAATACAATACTTAATACTTTCAAAGGTAAGTTTTGTTTGGTTTTACATATTTGCTTTGCAGACAAAGGGTCTGAGTGAAACTCTTTCAAACATGCTTTCTGTGTTCATTCACATTGGTGCTGGAATGACTCCCATAGAAATGACCACTAGGCAGGCAGGCAGGCTGGCAGGCTATCTGTCTATCTCAGTGGTTCTCAACCTGTGGGTCCCCAGATGTTTGTGGATTTCAGCTCCCAGAAGCCCCAGCCACTATGGTCAATGCTCAGGGCTTCTGGGAGCTGAAGTCTAGAAACATCTGGGGACCCACAGGTTGAGAACCACTGGTCTATCTACACATGCATACATATCACTGTCTGTGTGTGCATGTGTGTGTGCATGCATGATTTAAATTTCCTTCTGATCCTTTCACTTCTAATTCAAAGCTTAAAAAAGTAACCCTTTTCAGGCTTCACCTCCCCAAATCCCCAAACCACCAAGGCCACAAGAAAGTCTAGGTAGGACTGAGATTTGCAATCATAACCACACCTTTGTGGAAGTAAATTGCATTGAAATCAATTATGTTTACTTGAGAATAAGCATGGTTAGAACATACACAAAGAACATGCCTTAATTCCAGCCTGGTCAGAAAAAAATGTGAGAGACCAATTTTATGGAAACAACACTTAATATCTGACTTTATTTACCTATTTTTTCATTGTGAGTACAAGAGAGCGACTCCAAGAAGTTTATTTGATTTGCTAAGTGGTCACATAAACATTTTACCATGCATATGGCTCATAATAATTTGATCTATGTTTGGCAGTTTTTCAGAAGTGTGTGAACTGGGGCCTATTCCTGTAGAAGTGGCAGAAAAAAAGTCAGTCCATGATGACTTTGGGTCATACAGAGATTACTACAGAAATAGGAAATGTGGGAAAGCTATCTCTATATTGCTGAAGATATTTCCAACTTTGCCTTCATTATCATTGCATGCTTAAAACAATTACCTGCATGAATGAATATACTATTTTGACATGCATACTACATTATTGCAAGCATATTATTACATGAAACTGGCATGTAGTGGAGTCAAGGTATTTGTAAACAATGTCATGCAAGTAAGATTTGTGATGTACAATTGGATTAACTGTGAAACGCTTCACAAATTCCACTGCCTCCTCCTCCTCAGCTTAGAAACATTTGCCAGATTCCTGTTGGGGACTTAATGACTTTGTAAGTAGACTTGTATCTATGGGAGTTAGAACTCTGAAGGTACATAACATCTTTATCCTGTAGAGGACTGCTGTTATGTTATTCTGAAGCAGAGAGGGCAAAGTGTGCAATGTGCATCAATGAACAATGTGCATTGGGTACACTTGCTGGTGTTCCATTATGTGCCTCTGCAGTTCAGTAAAGTGGTTTCTTAGTGCTTCAGCCAGTCCTCCTGAAGTTGCTTTCAGAATACAGGAAAGAATTCAGTACACATGTGGTAGATCTGATCTCTCCAAGGATCCTATCCACATCTTCAAGCTGTACAAACTGGAACATATCCAATAGTATGGGACAAGCAGAAGCCAAGATTACATCCACTTGAGCAGTCTCAGTTGCAGCATCCAAGTCAGAATGGATCCAAGTAATTTGTCTGCAAAGTCTCTTGTGAATTCATCACAGAGGCTGGTCTCTGTGACAGAGTGGTCTCTGTCTTCTTTCATGAATCAGAGTTTAAAAGGCCCCTGATCACTCAAGGAAGTTCTTCTGGAAGACACTGTACACAAGAATGATGGCAGAGAAGTATAGTTTCTTTGCTGACACCATCACCACAGCACAGGGCTTCCAATGAGCAATAGCCAATTTTCGGTCAAAAATCATTCCAAGTTTTCCACCATCAACACTCTAGTGTCTATTCACTTGTTCCATAACTGCCCACTCCCTAGCAAACCAGGGCACTTGCTTGGTTCCACTTCATAAGAGGGGATGCTTGGAGCCAATTGTATCCACTGCCCTGGCCACTTCTCTTTCTGTGCAGGACACAGCACACACAATTGAAGGACATCACCTCTCATGTGTGTGCGTGTGTGTGTGTGTGTATACACACACACACACACACATATATATACAAACACACAAATATTATTTTCAGTACAGAAAATGCTGTTTCCTGCAAAGAAAATGTTTTCCACACAAAACAACCCTGTGTAAAATTTGTGCAGAATTGAGAATACACTTGAAAAACTGCATGACTTTCAAAATCTTTCTTGCAGTGGAAAGAAATTTGCTAAAATTACTCCTTGTTTCCTTTGAGAAGAAAAATTAGTGAAAAATTACATCACTATCCCACCTGTTGCAGCCTGAATTCACTACTCCTTTCTGTTCACAGTGTCCATCTAAAGAACAGCTTTTTCCATTAGTTGTGATATTGGATAGGGAAGAAGTCTTTCCAAGTTAGCAAGACGTTGAATTTTGTACAAGTTTTGTTTTGAAGTTCTGAGACTTGTCCTCATCGAGCACCACTGGTGCTATATTTATATGTGGAGGAGGGCTAGTTACACAGTCAGAGATATTGCCTCTTTGAAGCTTTTAAAGGATAGTCAGGGGAGACATGTGTTACAGTGCTGAATAGAAGAGCAGAGCCATCAACTCATTTTTCCCCTTAAAAGCAGGAGGAAAAAACCTTTTTAGAAGGCCAAAAGAAAAACATTAAGAATTTCCAAATGGAGAGGCAATGGAGCCAATGCCATAATTTGAAGCTGGATGGGCAGACTCAAAAGAAGAGAAGAGAAAGGCAGGCAGGCAGGCTATAATGCTGAAAAAGGAGAGGCAAAATCATTTATGCCAAAGATAATTATTCATATTTAGTCAGAGCATCCTTGAAGTGGAGAGAGGGAGTGTCAAAGCTCCCCACCCCCTTCCATCTGTCAAGGTAAAACATCACTCAGCCATCTTGTGTGACAGGGAAGAGTTGTCAGGTTTGGATCGACATGTTGCAGCTATTATTGCTAACACTCACCATATGCCTTTGAGGAGAGAAAATGTGACAGAACAGCACTGATGAACAGGAAAGGATAATGGGAACATGTGCTTTCCATCCCCTGAACCAATGGTCTTTTCATTAAAATAAAAAAAAAAAGGAGGAGAGGAGACTTCAAATGAAAGGAGGGGAGGAAGAAGCACACAAATGTATTACGCAGAAACCTACTTACCTCTTCCCTTTGCTTTCCAGGTGCTGTCCAAGTCAGAAAGACCACAATTCCAAGTTGATTCATTTGGATCTTTGACCTAGCCTATCACAGCAAGCACTTATCAGCAAACCAAATTATCCTACAGTTATGTGCCAAAGATTTTCTGGGACTCTTCCCACTGCACAATTATACTACTATGATTCAACTTTAACTACCGTGTTCCATCCTACAGAATCCTGTGATTTGCATTTAGAGAGGAGAATATCGAATCTTCAGCCAGAGAGCTCTAGCACTTCACCAAACTAAAATGTAAGAATTCCAAAGGATTTTGCCATGGCAGTAAGTGCTATAATTGTGTAAAGTGAAAGAACCCTTGTTGAAGTTCAAGATAACAGGTGGTTTCTGAATCCTGGAGAGAAGGAGATTTGGAAAAGAATTTTGTTGTGTTGAGCTTCTTTTTGCTTCTCCCAAAATTGTTGCAAGGCAAAGCATACCTTGCCTCAGACATTCACAGATTTGTGAGGCTTGTGGTTGATTTTTAGAGAAATAAAACGTGCAGAACAACCCATGAGCCCATATATTAAAAAACACATGGCTACAAATGTGTGCAAGTGAAAAATTATACCCCAAAATGCTCTTGCCAAAAAGATAGAAGGTCCAAGAGCAAATCAAGCCTGAACTCTTCCAGAAGCTAAGGGGATTAATCTGAAAACGTTGCATTTTGGACATAGTATGAAAAAAACTGACTTCTTAGAAAATACAATAATGCTGAGTAAATTAGAAGGCAGCAGGAAAAGAGGAAGTCTTTTCAGCTATGGTTTTGTTATTGTGTGTCTTCAAACTGTTACCAACTCATAGTGACTCTATCATGGGTTCTTCTTGGCAAGATTCATTTGGAGGGAGTTTCCTTTTGCCTTCCTCTGAGGCTGAGAGAGTCTGACCTGCCTAAGGCTGCCCAGTGTGTTTCCATGGCTGAATGGGGCTTTGAACTCTGGTCTAGTGCTCAAACCACTATGCCACACTGACTGTGGTGTTATGTCTACATAGACTCAATCAAGGAACCTACAACCCTGAGTTTGCAAGACTGGAGCTTCTGATGATTGGATGACTGGAGATGTCTTATTCATATTAGCACCATAAGTCAAAGCTGACCTCATGGCAATTAACAGCAACAACAACTCTTGCTTAAGTTGGTGTGGCGGGAGATGTACAAATATATATACTTAAAAAGAGTAGAAACAGACATATACAGATATGGAAAAAAAAAGATGGGAAAATCTCTTCTGAGATAGTCTCCTCCCTAAGTCTTTCAACCTGATCAAATGGTATTGTAAAGTAGACTCAGAGAAATACATTGAAACTGAGGCTTTTGCTTTCCTACAACGGAAAGAGATCTATGTAGATGATCAAGTCCCGTTCATTTCCAGAGTGTCCTCAGGGATTCTTTGGCTAGGCTTACACTGACACCACCATGATAGACCTCTGAAACAAGGATGTGATTGAAGCAGTCATTCCTAAACACACTTTCCTGGTTGTACTGTTCATTGAAATAATGAGGTGGTTGATGAAATAGTTGAGGAAACAGCTCAGAAGAGACTTGGAACATATGTGAAAGAGTCCTTATTATAGCCAAGTACCCTGTGGCATTTGTCTATCACATTGCTTCTATCGTCTCTTTGATCAGATCCTATGACATTCTCATGGGGCTATGAGTGATGCCTGAATCAAAATCAGAGTGAAAGCAGGGCTGCTGCCCCCATTTACTTTTATGACACATGGATCAATATAGAGAAGCCCCAACCAAATAAGTTGAGCAGACAGCATACTGCTAACCTGAATTAAACTGAAGGACATTAAACAAAAAAAGTAGTTGGGTGAAATCTTGGGAGCCAGTGCATGTTCTTAGTGACCAAGTCTAATGGGAAATTTCAAGAGTTTTAATAGTGGTAAATAAGCCCAGTGATACTACCAGTTCCATGAAATGAGTAATTTAAAATATTGTAGCAATTAATGAAAATGATGATGGCTTAGACCAGTGGTTCTCAATCTGTGGGTCCCCAGATGTTCATGGACTTCAGCTCCCAGAAGCCCCAGCCACTATGGTCAATGCTCAGGGCTTCTGGGAGCTGAAGTCCACAAACATCGGGGGACCCACAGGTTGAGAACCACTAGCTTAGACTAATGCAGGTAAAGACAATACTGAGCTGACTGTGAAATTTTGTGTTTATTCTATATTGCTGCCTCTTCTGTAGAGAAGAACAACTATAAATAAACATCTAAAGCAAGAACGGGAAACTTGCAACCCTTCAGATGCTGTCAGACTACAAGTCCCATCAGTCCTTATTCAGAATAGATAATGGTGAGAGACAGTGGATGTAAGCATCCAACAACATTTAGAGCAAGGGCAGGGATGTGTTTGGGACCAGAGAGACATCTTTTGGCACCTCCAGTCCCTGTGCAGGCTACACCACTTTTTTCTTGGGAATCAGAAACTGCGGGGTGTCTAATGAAATCCACAGAAGAAACTGGAGGCATGACTCCAGATGCTCAAAAAGATGGTTGTCTTAGTAGTAAAAATGGCCAGTGCTTATGTGTGCCTTTAAGATCCCCTCAGTGGCAGAGCTTGGAGTGTGTAGAGGGGGGATGGAAGGGGGTGGGGCTATGACACAAGGGGCGTGGCCACTATGTGTGGAGGCGTGGCTGCAGTGCATGGGGGCGTGGCCGTGGAGCATGGCCAGGGCATGCAGGAGCATGGCTATGGGCCGAGACACCCCAACAACATTGCCACTTGGGGCAAATTGCCCCCCGCCCCCCCTTCACTACGTGACTGGATTCCCTTCAGGGATGTTTAGAACTAAACAGCAAAAATTATCTGCACCAGAATTGGACAGATGAAGCCTTAAGGGCACACATCATCCAAAATGTGATAGGCTTTTTAAATAATAAAACAGCCATTCTTTTACCATCTTCAGACATCCACAGTTTCTTCTAGAGATGACATTTCTCATGATTGTAAGTGAAGTTCTGACCACTTTCAGTCTGGAAGACTGAAAGGATTTTTTTTTTTTTTTTACTGCTATTTATGGTTATTTATTTGAATTATACCCTGCCCCTCTCCCAAAATGGAATTCAAATTGGCTTAAAGTATAAATTAAAATAAAATAGCTGTATATAAGAAAATTTGCTTTAAAAATCATCAATCCTATTAAACACTACTTTTTGAAGGAATTAATTTAAAAACAATTCAAAACATAGAAAACACATATTACATGTTTGAAAAACAACAGTGGCACACCTGTTTCGTGGTGGGTCTCCTAAAGATCATTTGATCACAAAACTTCAGATGTTTATTTTCTGTTTTCAGCTGAAAAAAAAAATTAAAAATGACATTGAGGAGGGGTTTCATGTTCCTTGTGGGCCAGTCAGTTCCTACCCAAACCTAAAAGGTTAGAAGTCTTAGGAAGGGGCCGCAAGTACCAGCTAGCCCAAACCCCTGTTATGAAGGAATACACAATTAAAGCTATTCTAAAAGATGTCCATCCACATTTTGTTAAAAGTCCTCTGAAGAAGGAAATCCCCCATGCTCTGAGGCACTCTATTCCCCCTGTCAAATAGCAATTGGTTAAGAAAAAAAAATTCTTAATGTTTAGGCAGAACCTCTTTTCTTGTAATTTAAATCCACTGCTTTGTATTCTAGTCTCTGGAATAGAAGTTGCCTGTTCCTGATCCAAAGCAAGGCATAGCCTCCTCTCTTAATACCCCTAGTCTATGTTTACTGTGTTATCCTTCATACATTTACAGCCTCAGAATTTCTTTCTTATTTGAATGTGGAAATCCACTATGTTATTCTCGCCAAATCCAGCCTCACTCAAGAGCCTTATTATCTATTTTACCTAATGGTTCTTAATATTCATTAAGAACCAGCTGGACAACCATTTTCCATAATTGCTTCTCAGCATTGAAGCCTGCTTCAGAGCAATCAGTTACCCATTTTAGAAATCCCTAATATAGGTGATATTGACTTTTAAATACATATTTGACAGATTGACAGGAGGTCCCAGACTGGGAAAGGAGTCTGCAATGCACGGCCTCCTCCCCCTGTTTGTTTGTTTTTTAAAAAAAATAATGCTAGCGATTTAAAGCAGTTTAGATAACAGGAGATTTGTACCAAATGGAGGCAATTCCATGTCTAGAAAGAATGCTAGGCCTTGTAATGAGGTGCATACCTGAAAGGTAGTAAATAGTTTGGTCCCTTTAGTCCAATTAGGGATAACAATGATGACTGTGAAAGCTGTCTGAGGCAAGAGCAAGGTGAACAAGGGTAAGACCTGCAAGTTAGGTGACCAATAGCAACCAGAAAAGCTGGGTAAATAACAAACTGTCCAGTCTGAAGGAAAACAAAGAAAGGAAGAGGAAATTAATTTCTCTCACAGAGAATTTATCACAAGAACACTACAGAAAATAAAGGCATGGATCCACACATCTCCATTCCCTTGCAACTTCATCTATTCCAGCAACTGGACAAGCAAGATTGCTAACAGGGAGAACACATTACCAGATCTGTGAAAGATAATAGCCTCTTTCCAGTTTTGCATATTTCATGTACTTCCTGGGGAAAAAAAAAACTTTTCCAACATTAAAATATTTTCCTTTTTGGTGCTAGACAAACTGTGAGAAAATACCTGCTGTGGAAAAAAAAGTCCTATGGAAAATACCTATCCTTGCACGTGCAGACAATAAAAGAGCACATTTGAAATCTTGATGACTTGTATACGGATCTTTTTCTTCTGTAATTACTCTGTCCCATCCCTCTGATATGGGTAGGTTACGCACATGGATTCCCAGTTGATGACTGTGTAACACAGAGGATTATATGCATTATTAATCCTACCAGATCAGAGTGGAGAGGAAGGATGTCCAGATGTTTTAGGAAGACTAGTCTTCATTGTGGAAGAGGCTGAACCCTGCCCCAAATATGCTGTCGTAGTAGGACACCCCTCGTCCATCTGCTTTTTCTGTTGGTTGTTCCTTTGTGCATATATATATATATATACACATACATACATACATACATACATACACTATATTGCATGGATGGAGGTTTTGTTGGGGTATAAGTACTTTTTGTATTAATGATATTGTCATGCCCTACCTGGAGGTGGCTTCTTTGAATAGGGAAGGGTAAGAGGAGAGCCAGAATGACAGGCTTCAGTTGGAAATTCAGCAGGGAACTGGTAGTTCTATCATGGCAGTGTAGATCAGGAGAAATTGAGCAACGTCCACAAAAGCACTGTAAGCAAAAGACAAAACAACTACTGCTTCTCTTTAAATACAATATGCTGAGCTAATGAGGCTAGCTGTGCTGATGAATTGTCTGGCTATAAATTAGCTCACCCTAATCCATTCCACTGTTTTAGAACAAGAATTTCCAAACTTGTTCTACAGTAATGTGGAAAAAGTTGGAAGTGTCTAAGGAAGCCCAGGTGGGTATATAAAGAACTTTAAGATTATCTGAAGTTTATAAGAGACATATGCAAGAAATAGAAGGAGAAAATCACCAAAGAGGAATATAAATGAATGGCTAGTACCTGTAGGTGAAAAATCAGAAAAACTAAAGCTCAGGTTGACTAGAGAGGTTAACATAATAAAAGGGGATGGTTACATTCAAAGCAAGAGGGAAAACATGGAAATGGTATATCTACAATGAGATGGCAAAATACTAACAAGATACAGACTTGCTGATTTGCTTAATCCTTCCTTTGGTTCAGTGTTTTCTCAACAAGAGATGTGTGTTCTATGTGGCGAAAATAGGAGAAATGATACAGTAAGGGAAATTTGACTCAGAATATGTGGAGAGGTAGAAAAGGAATACTTAGCTACCCTAAAGAGATTTAGGTTTCCCAGGGCCAAATGAACTGCATCCAAAAGTCTGAAAAGAACTTGCAGATGTAATCTCAGAACCACTGTCAATAAGCTTTGAAAATTCTTGGAGAATGGGTCCTGCTACACGAGGTCCTGCTACACTTGGAGGAAGGCAGGTGTTGTCCCCAATAAGAGCAAAAAAGAAGACTTATGCAGCTACTGACCAGTCAGCTTGATGTCAATTCCAGGTTCTAAAACAGATCATTACACAGTCTGTGAGTACTTAGAAAGGAATAAGTTTCTGAAAAGTCATGCTAGACTAAACTTTTTTTGATAGAGTTACGAACTTAGTAGATCAGTGGTTCTCAACCTGTGGGTCCCCAGATGTTTGTGGACTTCAGCCCCCAGAAGCCCTGAGCATTGACCACAATGGCTGGGGCTTCTGGGAGCTGAAGTCCACAAACATCTGGGGACCCACAGGTTGAGAACCACTGTAGTAGATCAAGGAGATGCTCCAGATGTGGTGTACTTCGATTTATGTAAAGCTTTTGAGAAGGTTCCTCCTACTGTTCTTGCAAAGAAGATGGTAAATGTGGGCTGAGCAGTACTATTGTCAGGTGAGTTCATAACTGGTTGATGGACCAGACCGGAAGAATATTTACCAATGGCGCTCTTTATCCTGAAAAGAAGCGATTATGTGGCACACGGTTCTGACCTAGGCTTGGTGGTAACATCTTTACAAATATCTTAGTTGATGCAATAGAAAGCATGCAGACGACACCAAATGGAGAGAAATAGCTAATACTCCAGAGAAAAAGATCAAAATTCAAAAGGACAGATTGGAGGAGCTGGGCTAAAACTAACACACTGAATTTAAACAGGTATAAACATAAGGTACTACGTGAAATGCACAAATATAGGATAGGTGACACTTATGATGAGAGTATAGGTCAAAATGACTTAGGATTTTAGTAGAGCAAAGTTGAACATGAGTCAGTCATATGATTCAGTTGCCAAAAAATGTCAATACAGTTTGAGGCTGCATCAACAGGAGTAACACATGCAAGTCAAGGGATATCAAAGTAGTACTCTATTCTGCTTTGGTAGACCTCACTTGGAATATTGTGTCCAGTTCTAAGCACCATATTTCAAGGAAGATATTGACAGGCTAGAATGTGTATAGAGGAGGGTGATCAAAACTGTAAAAGGTCATATGATGACCTTAGGGAGTTGGGTGCATTCAACTTGGGGTAGAGACTGTTGGAGTGTGATATGGTAGCCACCTTTAAATAACTAAAGGGATGTCATGTAGAAGAAGAAGCAAACTTGGTTCCTGCTGCTATAGAAACTAGAATATAAAGCACTGGATTCAAATTACAAGAAAAGAAATTCCACCTAAACATTAGTATGAATGTCTTTACTGTAAGAGTTATTTGGCAGTGTAATAAACTGCCTCAGAGCCTCATGGGCTCACCTTCTTTGAAGGTCCTTAAATCAGGATTGGATGGTCATTTTTTTACTGTTTTCCTTGTGTATTCCTGAATGGTAAAACATTGGACCACATGACCCTCGTGATCCCTTCCAATTCTATGATTCAATGATGACAGCAAGCAGTGGGATACCAACTCTCCCCTACCCTTTGCTAAGTGACACAGCAGGACAGTATATCAATGTTTATTCATTGACAAACCAGAAATAAGTATGTTATCACATGATCTAAGTTCCTTTTAGTATCCTCATCTTGGAGTTTTTAGTCTATCTATTCCATGGTTTTGATTAGTGTTGGCCTTTTCAGTAGGCTTTCCAAGACTGTGTTTTCTCTTGCATTTCTCTCATCACTTGGACGTATACTGTCACTAATTTATTATAGAGGAATAATTCATCACAGAGAAGGATGCAAGAAACATTCATTTTTAATTTTGTTCTATATTTTCTGTCAATGATTTGCTTATGGATCTTTGTTTACAATTTGGACATCCATTGGGTCCATTACCAACAGCAGATATGCAAATAACTGTATTGTCCACACAGCTGTCACTGCAAAACAAATTTGTCCTTAAAAGGAAATGAAAGAGATCTATACACAAATTTCAAAGCTACAGAACCCTTCCAAACAGCTGATATGAAGAAAGGGAAATTGTCTCAGAGGTATTCCTTTAATTCCTACAATAGCTGCTCTATGGGGGGGAAGTAAGGAGGAAGCTTTTAGTTTGGCAAACAAGCCATAAGGACCTCCACAGAGATGCACAATGTCATATAAAAGTCCACTATATTATGCTAATAAGGGGCTAATGAACATGAAACGCAATTAGAGTTCAGCTGAGTTCAATTAATGAATCAATGGGCTTGATTCCACAGCCAAGTTGTGTGCGCTTTGTGATTCATAAATGTATTTGTGGCCTTTTAATATTCTCGGCATCTGATCAAGTTGCAGAAACAACCTCACTGGACTGAGGTAAGCCTCACAGATCAATCATCTAATTTACAGTTGTGTTCCTGTGTCTCCTATTTGATTCTGGAGAAAAGCCAAAACAGTCTACTGAGCTCCCTCCAATGGACTTGCATATAAAATGTTATGAATTGCAAGTCACAAAGGCTGATAGGGGTGTAGCATTCTGTAATGCCCTACTTATGTCACACGTAGGAGTATGGAACCTCATTAGTTTCTGAATGCAGTTGGATACACTTACGAATGTGTGCACATGTGTGCATTTGTATTCTGAAACATTAACCTGGCAGTTTGCCTTGGGATTAGTGGGGTAAGAAAAGCTTCACTTTCCCATAAGATCTTGACTTGGTATTTCTTCCAACATCACCAACAGTGATGAGCTGATTAATGGGGTGGAAGTGGTGGGATCCTTAGGTGGAAATGACCATGTTTTCCTGGAGTTTGTTATATAGCAGAAAGGGGAAGCCAAGCATAATCAGATGCCCATTCTAGACTTTAAGAAAGGTGATTTCAGTAAACTATCACCTTTATGTGTCACTCCAACTTGAGATTTACTGTTATTGTTTTCTTCAGTGACTGTGACAATGGTGGTGGCATGCTGCTGATTCTGATGCCATCTATTAATTTTACAAGTTCAAGCTACCTGAAAAACTGCCTAAATATTCTGAAGGCCCCAGATCCTGTCTGATCTTGGAAGTTAAATGGAATTAAGATAGGACTTGGAAGGGGGACCTGCAAGGAATACCAAGTAATATAGACTACATTCAGAAGAAGGCAATGGCAAATCTCCTCTGAATAAATCTTGTCGAGAAGACCCTATGACAGGATTGCCATAAGCTGGAGTCAGTTTGAAAACGCATCACAACAATAAATAACTTTACCTGCAAAAAGTTTACAATCTTAAACATGGGGACACAGCAACAGGGAGGAAGTGATCACAGGATAATGTATTATTGGCTTGCTTGGTTAAATATGGTACAGGGTTCTTATGCCATTAAAGCTGGGCCAGGAAGATGTATCATAAAGTCTTGCACAGCACAATATGTCTTCACTGCTGTGTGTCAGGACTCCAGCTATATATGGATGCTTCTCTCTCACACACATACACACACACCATTCACCAGCCAGCAAATGGTTTTGTTGAAAGGGAAGGAATATAGCAGCTAAAAGGTGGGTTGAGGTGAGAGGAAAAAATGTCACATAGTTCTGCCTGGTGGCATCATCACATCATATCTTCCAGCTCCAGCATCTGTAAACATCAAGGGTATAGGAGCCCTTTTCCATGTTCAATCTAGCAAACCTATTTAAATTGCACATTTTTTTTTAATTACAATAAAGCATTTAGACTACAGAGGGAGAAGGAATTATTATTATTTGTATGCTTGGTTTTCCTCTAAGTTCTATGGAAAGGATTCAATAAATCACAGATGCTACTCTTAACAAATTCTGGCCCGAAATGCTTTACTTGTTTCAACACAAAGCCTTTCATGCTAACAGCAGGCAGCTGATGTCCTTCTTTGGCAGCTGGTTCTCCTGCACAGGCACCAGAGACTTATGCACTTACCTTCCAGCAGTTCAGGGTCATGTGGGCGAATCCTATAAAGTCAACACCCCTGAACTCAAAGAGCCGTATGGTTTAAGGGCTACAATGTCACCAGTGTGAACTGCTGATGAAAGCTGGGAAACTGATGGGAGGTAAAGTGGTAGCTGGCTTAGGGAAAGCATAAGGGAATCAAAGTTACATCAACAAGAAAATGCTTCTAAGAAATTGCTCTTGAAGCTTGTGGAAGCAGTAAAAATGTACAGTGGTTTCTATCAGCTTCTGTTACTGTACCCGAAACACAATTTATATTTCGCTATGGTGAAACACTAAGGTCTAATTCCAATTCTTATTTCCAATTAAAGGTAGACCCATTTAACTTTGGTTAGTACCCACTGGAAGTTGGTTAGTATCCATTTGTATATGTTCCCTTAATTCAGTCAGATAATAATACTAGAATTCCACTGTTAACTGTTGTGGTTCCATCCTATGGAATCCTTGGATTAACAGTTTAGGGAGTGGTTTTCCAGCATTCTCAGCCAGAGACCTCTACAGCTACAAACACCAGTATTTCATAGGATGCACAGCCATTGAAGCGGAATCATAGTGCTACAACCATGTATTGTGAAAGTGCCCTTAGCCTATTCTAGTTCGGAAAAAACTGGATTTGGCACAATATGGTCATATATTAATCTCAGGTGTTATGTAGCAGACCTACAATGAAGGGTGCAGGTGAAGTTAGCCACATCCATTCTATCTAGTTATTATTATCTTGTGAGTATTTATCCTTATTTTTTATTTCTGTTAGAGTCTTCCAGTAACTAACCTTTTGCTTTCTTTTTCAAGTAAACAGGGGAAAAATGGTAACATATAGAAGAGTAAATCTTACTACCATGCTCCATCAGCAAAATATAGCCTTATTTGGCTTTTTAAAGACAGGGTAGAAAAAATTCTCCACAAGAATCTACTGGGAATGGTCATACAGCATTTGGAGAGCTGCATCTCCTTTCTTTTTTCTGTTTGTACCAAGGACTGCTGTAGCTCATATCTGTACTACCAGTACTGAAATAGTCTTCCAGCTCAGTTTACGGGGCTGTTTCTTGTTACCTAGAATGCCTGGAACGACCAGAGTTTGGACAAATTATGTTTTAAAAAAGAAACTCAATATGAACCTTGTTTTACAGGACCCTCAAAATGTGTTATTGTCATCAATGTTACAAAACCTTATTAGCAAAGTTATGTTTCTTGTTACTGTTTCGCTACTTTTTTGTTCCCCTTTTTGAAAAAAAAAGCATCTTTAAAAATTAAGAAATGAAACTAACATGTGAAACAGAATCCCCTCCCAATATCCACTGTAAAATTTTGTCCTCAAAAAGTAATGAGAAGAAACAATGAATAAATACCTCTCATTACACAAAAAACTAATATTTCCAACTGTGTTATTTTGCAAAAGGGAGGCTATGGTCTCATTATTACCACAACCATACTCCAAAAGTATCACATTGCAAGTGACAGTACTTCTAACACTTTATTTCTGAGTCCTGTTAATGGCTTTGGGACAAGCTATCTGAAAGGCCACCTCCTCCAAGCATGAACATGCACAGAACCTCTGGTTATCAATAGTTCTATAATAACACTGAAGCGCTATGGCACATCCCTTCTAAAAAGGTAAAGTTGGTGGAGACATGAGACAGGGCTTTCTGTATACTATCAACTTAGGCCCTTTCCACATGAGGAAGTTAAGACGGGCCAAGGTGTCCTGTCATGGTGGTCATCCGCAACTTGAATTGGATTAGGTTCGGACTATTTACCTTAGTTCCGCACTGAAGTCTGATCCAAAATGCCCCCAAGTGGTCCTACAGCAAGCTATGTGAAGATCGGAAAAAAATGGTCTTTCAATCTTCCAGAGCACGCCATTTCGCTCATGCTCAGTTGTGCAGATGCTCATATTCGCGCCAATGCAAGCCTGCGATCAGCGGAGGGCAGGCTTTGGGCATGGCCAGCTTCAGCGGTTGGTCCGGACCCACAAAGAACCGGAAGCCGCCATTTTGTAAGCCTCACCAGTGCAGATCTAAAGACCTTGCACTGCTCTGCATAGCCCTGGAACAAACAGAGGAGCCTGCAGAAGGGCTTAAGGGAAAGTCCGCGTTGCTTCGAGCCAAGAAGAACCGGTAAGTAACGGCACGGAGCGACTCACTCGCCTCATGCGGAAAGGGCCTTAGTGCAGGATATTTTGCCCAAAGAAATTTGTTTGACTTCACCAGAGAGTTTGGAAACATGATTTTTAACAAAAGCTCCCATAATCCTCCACCAAGTTGGCTGCTAGCTATGCTATCGAGGGGATTCTAGGACTTGTTATCCAAAAAACCATTTTTCCTTTCTTTGCTTTCCCATGATTATGCTTTTGACAACAGATAAAAACAATAACATTTCACTGTGTTTTCAGTGACTAATATGGTTTGCTGTTTTATAGGTTTCTCTCTGTTTGCTTATAATGCATTTTCCTTCCTGTGTTTTGAGCTGTGTAAGTATTGTGTTCTAGCTTTTACAGCTTTATGGTAAATTCTCTTGAGTACTCATTGAGTCAAAGAGTGACTTAAAAATAGCATAACATAAAATAAAGTCTTGGGGTATTCTAGGCAACATTGTATCTTCATTCCACACAGTCTAAAATGAATTGTGAAAAGGAGAAAGGCCAGGGGTATAGCCAGGGAGAGGGGTCAAAATGGCGGCACTGGCCACCCAAATAAGAATTCTGCTCCCCAGCTAAAATTTTCCTTCAGTTCTCAAATTTCTTGTTGCTGTTGTGTGCCTTCAAGTAATTTCTTTCTATAGCAACCCTAAGGCATTTTCACAGAGTTTTCTTGGCAAGATTTATTCAGAGGGAGTTTGCCATTGTCCACTCTGAGGCTGAGAGAGTGTGGCTCACCCAGGATCACCCAGAGGATTTCCATGGCCAAGTGGGAATTCATACCCTGGTCTTCAAAGCCCTAGTCCAACATCCAAACTGTCATCCTATGCTGCTTCTCCTGCAGATTTCTAGCACTGCAGTAACTTAACACTTCAGTCAAGTATTTAGAAATGCAGTTTAGTCATCCAAAGAAAAGGGACAAGCAAAGATACTAAGCAAACATGAGCACAGCAAATGTAAAGAGTGGTAGCTGTGAATGATCTTCAGTGTCTCACTTTCTGCAGTGCTACAAATGTAGGGACTGCGGGAAAATTTCATTGAGGGACAGAATTATTATTTCAGGAAGTATGCCTTCATTTTGTCTCCTTGTAGCTACACCCCTGAGAGAAGGAGGGGTTAGTATCTACCACCTGACAGCACAACCGAGGCCCTTTCTGCATGAGGGAATTAGAACATGCCAGTGCGTCCTATCACAGAGGTCGTCTGCACCTTGGAGCGGACTAGATCCAGACTATTTAACTTAGTTCCACACCTCAGTCCACTCTGAAACACCCCCAAGTGGTCCTCCATCGTGCTTTTTGAAGAACGGAAGAAAACCAGTCTTTTATTTTTCAGAGCTCGCCATTGTGTTCCTGCTTACTTGTGCAGATGCGCAGGTTCGCACCAATGCAAGCCTGCGATCTGCGGAGGGCAGACTGTAGGCGTAGTGAGCTTCAGCGGTTGGTCCGGACCCAGAAACAACCGGAAGCCGCCATTTTGTCAGCTGGAGCAGTGCAGATCTAAGACCTCACACTGCTCCGATTCACCCTGGACCAAACGGAGAAGCCCTGCGGAAGGGCTTAAGGGAGAGTCCCCATTACTGTGGACCCAGAAGAAGTGGTAACTAACAGCACGGAGCGATTCCCTTGCCTCGTGCGGAAACTGCCTGAGAGTGGGGAAGTGAAGCCAGTGCAAAGGAGATAAATAGGCCACTCCCCCCCGTTTCCCCTAAATCTTTAATGAAAGGTATCATCAGACATGCTGTAAAATGGGTTGAGAAAAGAAGGGGACCTATTGGTTCTCATTGTGAAATCTAGTTGAACCAGGTATGTGGGTGAATAGGAGTGTGATTCATGTGGTAGTGCATTGAGCCGGGGTGTGTGTGGCATTGCCAGGTGGACAAAGCACATCTTGGACAGTGCTCTCTCAAAGCTGGCAGTACCACAGACTGGAGGCCAGGCAAGAAATGAATATTACAATGCAGCGTCCATAAGAACAGACGGAGAGTCTCTCACACACAGTTTCTGATTCTTCTAAAAGGCTAAATCTCTGACTTCAGGCCTGGAGATATTCATTACGCAGTAACAGAAACCCATTCCACTTTAAATCACACATTTCTTGTGTGTTTCATTTCTGGCTCAGTGCCCAAATGCACACAGCAGGTGCTGTCTAAGGAATGTCACCATCTAATAAAAGTACCGTAACATAACACAGAGCCAATAAAAATTTCTTTGCATGGACTTTTTTTTTTTGCCTGTCGGAGGGATTGCCTAATAAGACAAAAAAGCCTATGAAATCCAAGGAAGATGAAGTGTATGTGTTATCATTAAGGCCTCTCTCATTCTCTCTTGTTTAGGCAACTGAATGCAAATACCAGGTGACAGAAGCTGTGTGGGGGCTTGATAGCTTTTTCTTTTGCTTGCTGGGGAAACAAGCCTCATTGGCTTGCTTGTTCTCTGCTCCTTGAAGAGCTTCATCCTCTCTGATTCCTTGAATCCTTTAAGGACTCAAGAGGTGACTTAATTGAATAAAGAGCAATGAAATCAAAAGCACTGGGAAATTCAGCTAGTGAGGATCATTCCTCATGTTAAAATGTCCAGAAATAAGAACCCTTTCACACTACACAGTTATGGCAGCATGATACCATTTTTACTGCCATAATTCCATCTAATGAAGTCCTGGGATTTGTAGTTTGTTGCTGTGTGCCTTCAATTCATTTGGGACTTATAACAACCTTATGGGGTTTTCTTGGCAGAATGTGTTCAGAAGAAGTTTCTCCTTTCCTGCCTCTGAGGCTGAGAAAGTGTGACTTACCCAAGCTCACCCAGTGGATTTCCATTTGAACCCTGGTTTCCCAATGTCCTAGTCTAACACTCAGACCTCTACACCACTCTCACTCTCTTGATTTATAATTTAGGGAAGGATATTTAGAATTCGCACTCACAGAATTCTAGGGCCTCACTAAATACAGATCCCAATACTGCAGAGGATGAAGCCATGGCAATTAAAGAGGAATCATAGGGCTGTAACTGCGCAGTATGAAAGAGCCCTATGATTCCTTTGTTATGAATGCCTGGATTTTTATTTTCCCCATTCTGTCTCATTTTCACATGAGTCTATGATGTCTGGAAGGCATTTTTTTGGTCCCATCACAGCTATATTTGGTGAGGACACAATTGAGAAAGCCTTCTTACTGCTACTCCCAGGCTGTGAAACTCCTCCCATAGGAAGCTAAGTCAACTCTCTCTGATATCCTTTTGCAAAGATTTATTATTATTATTATTATTTTGACAGGGCACTAACTGGTTGCTGTGGAGAGTGTTATTTCCATTGTTATTTCCATTGTTCTATTTTAAATACTTTTAAACTGTTTTAGATTAGTGCTGCTTTAAACAAGAGTTTGTCTAATTTTTAAACTTTTTTTTCCGGTTATGATTGGTGTTCAACTATGTTGTGAGCAACCTAGGGTCCAGGATATCCTGTAAATAAAATTAACAAATTTTAAAAAGCATCAAAATCTGCACACATGTATTTTAGTTTTGGTTTTGAAATGGATTTTGACATGGCTGATGGGTTAGGGTTGAAGTTCCCACCTTTTTTCTCTGGAGCCCTAGTTCCCTATAATGGTAGGAGGATGTTCAAGGACCTTTTTGGAGGGAAAAAAATGGAAAAACTTTCATTTGAGGTGTGGTGTAGTTGGTTTTCCCCCCTTACAGTTTAGACAAGATGGTCCAAGGGCTTTTAAAATTACTTTGCCCTTTATTATACATTACAAAAGCCAAGCCATAGTTTTCCCTTGGCAGCTATCCAGCAGCTACAAATTTCAAAAATAGAGTCCTGAAACCCCTGGGAAACTGTGCTCCATTATAATATCCCATCATTCCCCTGGGCGTTATATGGAATAAAAGATGTCTGCTTCCTTGAGGAAACCATGCTTTTTATTCTTCTTAATTGGGGGTGTGGAAGACTTCGATAGTTCTTAGCATCTTTATTATGTTACCATGTAGTGTCACCTCCCAGGGGTGTATTGAGCTCCATTGTCAAAAATCTGGACAGCTGTGATCATACAGCAAAGCTTTAAAAACTCTGAAAGAAAGTATGAAGACTGTTAAAAGACAACAGGGACTATCTATAGTAAGTTTAGACACATACATTCAAATATCCAGCATGTTCCCAATCTTGTGAATTGGAAAATGAATGACCAAGAAAGAATAGGAATGCTATTGGTGTACTGCCTCCCCTGCCCCCATTCAAGTCTTCCTTCTTGAGCTAACTGGGATGGTCAAGAAGGAAGGTGGTACTGGAGTCTCCTCAGCTTGTTGTGCTGGAAGATTTCAGCATTCATGCTGATGCTGTCCTGTTGGGCATTGTTCAGGACTCCATGTCTTTCATTATGACCATGGATTTTTCCCAACATATATCAGGCCTTGATCATACTACAGAACATATTTTTGATCGAGTCTTCTAAGCTGGATGATTTGGTGGTGAACCTGGGGTGGAACAACTTTCTGAAGTTGCATTGTCTGGTGAGATTTAGATTTGCTGAGACATAGAGCCTCCTCAGGGATTGGAAACTGATTAAGGTGATCTGTTTCAGAGGTCTGATTAATCCAAAAGATTTCTTGATGGGTCTTGGAGAGGGTTTTTTTGCATCATCAAGTAATTCTGTCAAAGTCTTTACTGATATCTGGAAAGGGGAAATGGTCAGGGTAGTGGACAAAATGACTCCTGAGTAATCCCTCTGATGAAAAGAAGTCGAGTCAGCCTCATTGTTTCATGGGAGCCGGTAATAATAAAAGTGAGTGAAATAGTGGCTGGAGCAATTCTAAGACCCTTTTTGCACAGCATTTTCAATGCAAAAGGGCCCCTTGAGCGTCGTGTAAATTTGAGGAGTGGTCCACATGACGCACTCATATTTGCATGACGCTCCAGGGCCTGACACAGACTGTGCACACATTTTTTCACTTTCAGCTTGAAGCCGAAAATGCTGTGCGGTCACGCATCATTCTGGGGCCCCGCGTGCACTTACCTTGCATGCAGAGCCTCGGGAGCCAGGCCGGTCGCACTTCCTGTCTCAGTGCAGCCTGGGACCTTTCCAGGCTGCACTGCAAAAGGAAGAGGCGGGGCTCTCGCGTGAGCAGGAAGCTTATGCAGAGCCAAAGGACCCCGGACGCGAGAACCTCTCTCTGGAGGCTGCTTGCGCGAGCACCGCACCCCAGCACCGAAAATGGGCGAGTTGCCGAAAGGGTCTAAGTTTAACTGTTCACAGGCTACAGTGTATTTGAAGGTATACTCCATGCCAGTTCAGGCAGAAATAAATAAATTAAACAGCCAGCATCTGCTAAGAGCCACTCAACAGACCTGCAGCATCCTTTTATGCTGTAAGAAGACAATGCAGAGCACTTGACAGCTTATGGGGAAATTTGCATAGTACTTTGCACACAAAACCACTTGTATCCATTCTGAGCAGATGCTATAATTGATACAAATCTAGTGGGCATAACTCTGGCTGCTGATTTTCCAGTAATAATGAATACTTTTCAATTTGTACAGCCAGAGGAAGTGGACAGGAAGCTTGGAAAAGTGAGAGTGTGTATTGTATTCTTGCCCTCTCTGGTTCCTAAAGATTTTCTAGCATGTTACTGGTCAAGTAGATAAAGGTTTTATGCCTTCTTCCAATAAGGCAGAGTTCCTACACTTCTAAAGAAGGAAGTGTCATACCTTTGTTGAATAGGTCCTCCTTGAACTAAACAAATTTCCAATATTCCATTTCAGCTGATGATATTGGAAATGTGTGGTTATGTCAGAGTGGATATCATGGGGCCCTGCAGATGTTTTTGGTTTGCATCTTCCAGCTTTCTTCACAATTGGCTATCCTGGCTAGGGCTGCTGGGACTCACAGTCCAAAATCTAGAGAGTTGCATTATTTCCACCTCAGATCTAGATACACTTCAGTCTGTCTTTAGGTCTGATTAAGAGACTGAGGCAGCTTTGTTCACCTTGAAGGACAATCTACGCTAGGAATCTAATGGAACAGTGTGTCTCTGTTAGTTCAAGACTTATTTTGGTGGCTGTTAAGACCTTTGAGTATCGTATCTTTTTGAGATGTTAAACCAGTGTCTGGTGTCAGTAATGGACCGGATGAAGACAAAGAAATAGAAGCTTGATCTAGACAAGAGAAAGGTGATTCTTGTCAGTCAGAAATATAGCATGGAACAGAGATTCAGCTTGTACTGAATGTGGTCATATTCTCCCTGAAGCTGCAGGTTCACATTTTGGGTGCATTTCTAGATTCAGCTTTCAATGCTCAAGTCTCAGTGCACAGTTAAAGCTAGTGTGCCACATGCACACTTTCCTGGAAATGTCAGATGTAGACCCAGTGATTCATGCCTTAATGCCATCCCATTTGTATTATTGTAACTCACTCTGTGTTGAGCTGCCTTTTGAAAAGTGTTTAGAAACTTCAGTTGTCTCAAACAACATTAACTAAACTGTTAAGTGGGTCTCATTAGAGAAACACACAACTCCCTTGTTACAACAGTTTCATTGGCTACCATTCTGATTCTAGTCATAATTGAAAGTGCAGATTATGACCTATAAAGTCCTAGATAGCTTGGGTTTGGGCCAACTAAAGGAATGCATTTTCCCATAGCAGTGCCAAATCTTGTCTTCTTTACTTCTCCTGTATTTTCCAGGCCTGCCTCCTATACTGCTCAGGGTTGTAATATTTGTTTGTACATCTCTGGGAGGATCAATGAATAACTAATCCATGTTAGGTGATCTCTTGAGTACGTGGCCCATTAGTGGAAACAAGTTCATGGCAATTGTTCCTAGTGCATCCACAGGTGATAATTCATCTTTTTGAAAGGTGATCTGGACAATTTGTAAAGTTTTCATCTAGTTTTGTAATTATTTAAGTGCTTGGCCAATTTCATAAAACTCTACCTGGAGGCATAATCTTCCGTGCAAAGATTTCCAAACACTTTTGAAAGGTAATTCCGAGCATTCCTTTGTGAATAGGCTCTTTAAAGGTTCAGAAGATTGTAAAAAAGATAGTTGAAATAACAAAGTCTTCTCTTTTCAATGTCATGATTTAATCTCATTTCAGCTTTCAATGTTGGGCAAGCAGAGCAATGCAAGCCCACCAGAATTGTGACAAGTCAAAGGAAGGCTTGGCTTGCTATAAAGTAAACCAGATTTAAAGTTTAGTATTTCCCACTGTAAAAGTCCTTAAGAAATCTAAATTTTATTGATTGATTGTGTGATTGTGTCATCCTTCCTCACAAACAGTCCAAGGCAGCTAACAATACATATTAAATACAGGTAAACACAAAGTACTATTAACACTTGCTACTAATAGCAGTAGTAGTGGGAATAATAATATAGCATCAACAGTCTACCTGATGCTTTCCAAGTAAAATAACAGCAAAAAACAGCAAGCCCTACCAAAGATGTGCAACTTAATATACATATACACGCATACTCACACACACAGAGGAAGGAAGAAGTAATGCAAATATAAAACTATATAATGCAGTTATAAAACAAATTTTCCAGATAAATAGTGATAAATACATGCAGTCAAAATATACAAGATGATAAAAGAGTATTAAACTAAAACTCCAAAAGCTCTAGAAAACAAGAAATGAAATAAACATGTTTTCCACTGGCATCTAAATCACAACAAAGTGGAGGACAATTGTATTACCACTGGAAGAGAATTCCAGAGCTGGGGTGCTACCTCCAATTAGTCTCTACCATGTGTGATTACCTTTCAGGTCACACTCAACAAGGGCACACCACTAGAATGTCTTGCATATACCCACATATGTGAAGGAAAATTAAAAACACAATGTTCTACCCCCTTCCATTCTTTTAATACAGTGTACTCTCTGTTTATGTGGGGATTCTATTCCAGGAATCCCCACATTAAAAAAAAAAAAAAGTGAATGCTCACATCCCATTATTTGCAATGGATGTAACATGCACACAGATGCAGCAGCATGTGTGTGCCCATGTCATCACAATTTTAGGTGTAGGGATGTGACACTGCACATGAGCAGAGATTGCATATGTAGATGTTGCAGTAAGGGAGGGCACTCTGTAATTTCATGTTAACTCCCATTGCTTCATGCTATGAAATCCTGGCATTTTTAGTTAGACTACATGCTTAGAATTCTCTGCCAGAGAATTCTAGTCCAGTGGTCTTCGGAGTGATGCTGGCCTGCTTCAAATATACAACTGTTACCACCGTGAACTCACCTGGCCTTTGGTAAACTTTAGATATCATTTTGATATCACAATTCGGCCCTGTTCTGCCACCCTCAGCCACGTGTTTGTAAAGGGCCTCCATCCAAGCACTAAGCTAGGCATGGCTATTATATGCTGACCCATACTTGTTTACACCAAGGCAAGCCAGAAACTGCCAGATCTGCTTTAGGAGACCTCTCAAAACAAACACCTTAATCAAGGTATGCACGCTAAAACAAAGAGACCTCTGCCCCGAGCGGGCACCTTGGCAAGCTGAGTGCTTAATTGCCATCTGCATACTGGCTGTCCTATTGTCAATTAGGACCTTAACTTAATCATGTAAATTCCGACCTTTTGGAGACAGTGTCTCAAGCCCAAACCTCATTGTTTTCGCCCAAGACTAGACTAGCCCACGGTCATACTAAATAAAAACCCCAAGCTCCGAGAGCTTCCTCGGATCGCTCCAGACTTCCATCCAACCTTGCTGCTGCTCTGTTCAGTGAATTCCCCTCAGCCGCTGTGCTGAGTCTCCTCTCTTCAATTGGACTTCTTCAGGACTACAAGAAAGGTGGCGTATTACCCATTTTCCTCAAAACTCTCACTTCCTTTTTCTAGTTAGCTGTGTGATTGTGTTTTCTTAATAATTTGTCTGTTTGTTAATAAATGTTATTGTTGTTATTTCAACTGTCTGACTGCTCACTGACCTGAACCTGTATACATAGGGTAAAAGATTCCCACTAAGTTACCCTGCCTCTCGTTAGCTTAAGAGAGTGCTCCAGCTAATTTCCCCATCTTTGTTTGGTTTGGTTTGATTTTTTTGGGCGCCCCTCCCGGGACCCCCAAGTCACAGGGTAACACGACAACTTTCCAGGAAATAATAATATGACACAAATAAAGTACTGGTCCCTGGCAGACTGGGAAAAATGCAGACTGTCCCTTCAGGTAGTTTGAGAAGCAAAGCTCAAGTTCATGCCTCTGACCTATATAGCATTAGAGGTCTGTAACAGAGAATTCTAAATATTTCAGCAAATTACAAATCCCAGAACTCCATAGCATGGAGGCATAGTAAATAAAGTAGTATCCAACTGCTATAACTGGGACTATTTCCGCACCAGACTATCATAGTGCTATGATTCTGCTTTCAACATCTTATGGAATCCTGGGGTTTGCAGTTTAGGGAGTGGGCTTGAGAGGCCTTTGAGGCCCCTCCCTAAACTGCAAACCCCAGGATTCCATAAGACGTTGAAAGCGGAATCATAGAGGTATAACAGGCTAGTGTGGAAATGGCCTGGGTAGTGCAGATACATTCCAAGCTACACAGTTTGATGCCGCTTTAACTATATTCCATTCAGAACGACTTCTGGTTTATATATTCATGCATCAGATCAGGAGCTTCAGACTGATAACCAAAATAAACTGTATCTAACCCATGTTTTTACTGCAAACAAAAGCTTTATTTGATCATTCTCAAACCACTGATGTTACAGAAAACACACACACAAAGGAAATTATATTACTGAGTCCCTCTCCTAAATGATAGCCAGAAGTCTCCCATTTAACTTCCTGATTAGCTTTTCTCATACGATGAGCTAGAGAGAGGAGGGTGTTACCCTGATTTTTGGGGGTTCCGTGAGGGACACCTAAATGCTCTCCAAATTATACAAGTTGGGGAAATTAGTCAAAGAGCATAAGTTAGCACTACAAGAGGCAGGACAACGGAGCGAGATCTTTTACCCAGCATCTACGAGGTCAGGCCGAGTCAAGGAGCAAGCAGATGTGAAATAATAATTGTTGTTTTTATTAAAATACAGTCAAACAAATGCAACATGCATGCAACACACTCACACAGATAACTAGAGAAATAAAGGTTGCAGTTGGATAGAGGGATTTTGAGAGGAGGTTTTTGGCATGGGAAATACTGCACCTGTCCTGAAGCCCGGGTAGTCTGAAGATAGAGTTCGTGGATATGAAGGTTCTCAGTAGGTGGGACTGAGGGGAAGGCTCACCAAGCAAAGCGGCAGCAGGGCAGTATGGAAGTCGGGAGCGATCTGAGGAAGCTCTCAAAGTCAGGGGTTCTTATAGGGGAAAATGTGGCCGTATACTAGTCCGTACTTGGGGAAAACAATGAGTTTCAGACTGGAGACAAAGCCTCTGAAAGGTCAGAATTTAGCATGATTGAGTTAAGTCCAAATTGTCAATAGAGTAGCCAGTATGCAAACACTGAGTGTTTGACCGTTGAGTATTCAGCCCGTCAAGCTGCCTGCTCGGGGCAGGGAGTTCTTTGTAAGTAGCATGCATACATAATGTGGTACTTGCCATGAGGTCTCCTGAAGCTGCAGTTTGGCTATTTCTGGCCTGCCTGTATTGATTTGGAATATTACAGCGATTAGTGACCGAGCCTGTTTGCGTGCTTGTCTGGGGTCCTCGCAAGCACGTGGGAAGGAATAGGTAAGGAAGGCCAAATTATTGATATCAAAATGATATCTGGGATCCCCCAAGTCTGACTAGAAAATGCGGTAACAAGGGCAAATAATCATTCTTAGGAATGACAGTCCAGATTGATGTCCCTAAATTAAAATATTAACTACCTGTGGAAGGTGTTATTTACCCTCTGAAGCATCACCAAGCAATAATAAATAATTAACAGGCTGCTGAATTAAACATCACATAATACAGAAACTTGCTCTTTCTCTTTGCAGCTGTGTTTTTCAAAGCTGGGCAAGAAGAGATCTGTGAGACTTAAGTCCAAAATTGGCAGTGGATTCACTTCTCTTTGAAGCTTGTGTACACGGGGCTTTCTCCAACATTCTTCAAAATGGAGAATGCTATGTCTACAAATGCCTTTCATCAACTCCTTTTTCTTCGGGTTCTCTCTTGGCAGACAAATATAATGTAAATGGTAAATAGTAGTGTTTCCACTGATGAGCGCAAAACAGCTAAGTGCTTTCTGCCCACTCCACCTCCACTTCAGTTTTTGCTTTTTTCCCAGAGAAGGGAAAGCTCTTTGCTGTGCTACCTTTAATTAACAGCAAGGGTTCACTGAAAGAGAGGATGCCTAAAGGGAAGATTTGAGTTGCAAGCCAGGGCTTTGCTTCGCAAATAGCTGACAAAGGAATCCATTCCTTGGGATCAAGGTAAATGAAGTCTGCCTTAAGTCCATTGTGCTGATTCTGTGTTCTTATGCTATGGGGGAATAGGAAAAGAGCTCTATGTACCGCATAACATCACCATTCCTATAAAACAGCACACTGTTATCTCTTTTTCACTGTTAACTCCTCCAACTGTTCCTCTCAGCCATTAACATTTCTTGTATGATAAGAGGCTCTTGTACTAAAATGAATATGAGTGGTACACAAAATTTCATAGATATCTCTGCTTCACACAGTCAAAAATAAATGAATGAGTGAATGAATATACACATACATAAATAAATAGGCCTGATGCTCTAGCAATGTCATTTTAATATGAAACTTAAACCAGGTACAGTACTCATCTACCACTCTAGATGTCATTGGACTGCAATTCCCATCAGCTTTAACCAACAATGCTAAGGGTAAAGACTAATATGAATTGCAGTCCAACACCATATGGAAGACTGCGTGGTTCACTCTCTTGATCACGGGAAACGCAACAAGCTGCATATGGATAACCCTAGATTGCTTCTTCCTGGCAAGTCATCTTCAAAGAATGCATGGATTGAGAATGGTGGAAGATCTGGAAGCCACGCCCTAGGAGAAGTGGCTTAGGGAGCTGGGTATGTTTAATCTGCACAGGAGAAAATTAAGAGGGGGCATATTAGCCATGTTTAAATATTTGAAAGGATGTCATATCAAAGATGGAACAGGCTTGTTTTCCACTGCTTCAGAAATAAGGACAAGGAGCAATGGATTCAACCTACATGAAAAGAGATTCCACTTGAACCTCAGGAAGAACTTCCTGACGGTCAGAGCTGTCCGGCAGTGGAATATGCTGCCTCAATGGCGTGTGGTGGAGTCTCCTTCTTTGGAGGTTTTTAAACAGAAGCTGGATGCGCCATCTGTTGGGAGTGCTTTGATGGGTGTTCCTGCATGGCAGGAGGTTGGACTGGATGGCTCCTGTGGTCTCTTCCAGCTCTATGATTCTATGATTCTACTTTTAAGCTGGGGCTGGGCTAGATCCCTAATTCACAATTCCCTGAATTGAATGATGTCATTCATCCAAAAAGAGATGTGGCCAAACCATTGGCAACATTGAGGTGAAATGCTGGTTTTCAATTTGTCACTCAGTGTTTTAGCCCAGGGATTTGCTTTGTTCAATCTCCCTCTTCCCCCACAGAAGAAGAGGGAGGGGGAACAAAGTGCTTGCAGAGACCACAAACTATGGCTTTTCAATGTCTTCTGATAGCACCAGCTTTGTTTTCCATAGGTGGGAAAAAGATAAGATGAGCAAAGCCATGAAGGGAATTGTAGGATTAAACACCCTAAAGGCTCCAAACCCTGTCTGAGACCCTTTCCACAACTCATCCATTTTTGGCGCTGGGGTGCAGTGCTCGCGTGAGCAGCCTCCGGAGAGAGGCTCTCGCTTCCCTGCTTCTTTGGCTCTGCACAAGCTTCCTGCTCGTGCGAAAGCCCCACCTCTTCCTTTCACAGTGCAGCCTGGGACCTTCCCAGCCTACACTGGACAGGAAGCGCAACCGGCCCAGCTCCCGAGGCTCCGCATGCAAGGTAAGTACGCATGGGGCCCCAGAGCGATGCGCAACCACACAGCATTTTCAACTTCAGGTCAAAAATGAAAAAATGCATGTGCGGTGCATGTCAGGCCCTGGAGCGTCGCACAAATGTGAGTGCGTCGTGTGGACCACTCCTCATATTTGCGCGACGCTCAAGGGGCCCTTTCGCATCGAAAATGCCATGAGAAAAGGGCCTGAGTTTGGAAGCTAAGCAGGGTCAGCCCTGGTTTGTACTTAGGTGGGAGACAGCCAATAAATAGCAGGTGCTGTAGGCTGTATTTCAGAAGATGGAAGTGACCTCTGAGTATTTCTTGCCTAAGAAATCTCTTGTGAAATTTGTGGGGCATAGTAAGTCAATAGATGACTTGAAGGCACATACACACAGAATTGTGTAAATCACATTGATCCAATGGGTTTACTCTGGTTGGATTAGCAAGTGCCTTCTGTTCATACTTTCCAGTTGAAATATATAACAGAGATTTTAATTTTGTCACCATTACCTCTTATTTTTTTCCCCTCAAGAAATCTTTCATGATGACCTATCTTTCATTTCTACTCCATATGCAATATTTTCCCTCTGCTTTCCTGATTAAAAATGCATTGCTAGCTCCCCAATTGTAGAAATTAGGCCTGCGACTAACTTGATAAAGCAGTGACAAAAGTACTTGGACTAAAAACTCATTAATGTAATACCTCTCCTCTCTTGCACATCTGAACTCTTTTTTCTTTCATACTTTCTCATTTCACCCTGATAATCATAAGGCAGCTACCAGTTTTATCCAGTTTAGAAACCCCTTTGTCTTAACCCTATTTTTAATTCCTCCTCATTCTTTTTTCTTATTTTCTTTCTTTCTCTCCTTCATCCCCTCAGTTCATCCTCTCTACTCACTAACATTCCTGTCCACCCTTGCCAGACACAAACAATCAGTCTTTCTCTCTGTCAGTGTTGTCTTATACAGCAGTCCTATTTCCATATTATACAAATTATTTTGTCCTTAGGCAAATCATTGGTCAAGCCACTAGCATGCACACACAGCACTGATTTTCTGTTTAGAATCACTCTTTTCAACACAGATTTATGCATAAGAAACAGAAAGCCGAATTTTCTTCAGATTTTTGCATGAAGCACAGAGGTGCATGGTCCAAGGTGATTTGTGCACCCCTGTGGTCCTTAAAAAAGAAAAATCACTTTTTTTCTCCTTGAAAAGCTCTAACAGCTACAGGAACTGCATCATAGGCATAATTTTCATAGGGATGGGAATCCTACCTGAGGTTTTTAACATTACCCAACTGTGACTATGCTCAGCATCATGTCTATTTGTATATCACTTTTTCATGGTAAAATCATCCTGACAGTATATTACATTAACATCAAAAGAATTGCAAGATAGAAAACAACAAAAAGTCCAGATAATTCAATTATAACTCAAGATTTAAATAATCATACAATAAACACCTCACAGTAATATATAAGTATTACAATTAAATACTTCTGTTGCAAATATAGTACAGTGCCGGCTCCACTTTTGTGGGAGTTAGGGGAGCAAGACCCTTGTGGAAAAAAATATGGATATAAATAAAAATTGTGAACACTTTTTTCCTCCCGAGAGAATGCTTTCTTAGGAAAGTCTAGATCCTCCAGTGTAATTCTGTAGTTAACTTCCGGTGAAAGATAACCATAAAATGACATAGGAGGACCTAGACATTCCTATGCAGCACATAATCAAATCCATAAATCATCAAATCTGTGAAAGGGAAACCAGAGAATGGAGAGAGGGGAAGCAACTGTAATAGTGATGACAGTGTAATAAGAACTAGCTCATCCATATATTACATTTTTAGAGTTAAACCATATTGATCATGTGAATACTGAGATTCCCTTGTTGACTGCTTGGCATCAAGTGAGAGTTGTTGTTGTCATTGTTGTTTGCCTTCTAGTCAACTCTTGTAGTGACCTTGGCCATTTCCACACTACCCTGTTATAGTGGTACTATTCTACTTTCAACATCCTATGGAATCTTGGGGTTTGCAGTTTAAGGAGGGGCATTTAGAATGCTCAGCCAGAGAGCTCTTTGGCCTCAGGAAACTACAAACTCCAGAATTCCAACAGGATGCTGGAAGTGGAAGAATGGCACTATAACAACGTAGGGTGGAAATGGCCCTTCTCAGAGCTTCCTGCTTTTGAGTAGATCTCTACTTTTGAGTTCTCTTTCTCCCAAAGAGCCTTGTGTTTGCCATCTAGCAGCAGACTCCACAAGGTCCTATAAACATTAGGCAGTTTTTGTTTAATTAAGTTCAATTTTAAAACAAAACAAACCCAAGATTCATCCTGTTTAAATCCCATCAGTATTTGTGACAAGCACCAGGGGTTTCACAGTCTTGGAGCTATGGTGGAGACAGATGGGGAGATACATGTAGATAATTTCATTTCTATTTTTAATATGCTCCTGAATCAGCTCAACCACTTGTTGCTTCATTCCTAAAGGACATTGTGCAACGTTGTCAACATTTTGAGGAATCGAGTGTTTCCAGTACTCATTATTAATATTAATATTAAAAAGGAAGAAAATGTGGTTTCTGTGGAGGATTTTCAGCTCAGCTCTGAAAGCCAGGTAAATTTGGTTGGTGTGACCAGTGAGAAAGCTGGCGTTCTGGGCTGTTTTCTGGAATATGGATTTCATGGCTCAAATGGAATATGATATGGACTGCTGATGCTGCTGTGAGAAAGAAAAAAGATACAATGTGAGTGAATGCTAGGAACAAGGAGGAAGATGCCTTGCTTGGCTAGCTTTCAAAAATGTGAACAAGAGCATTGTCTTGCATTTTTTGATGACATAATTTGAAGACATATGTTTCTGGACTGCAGTAGCAGTCACTGAAAACCTGTTGGGTGATCAGAGTAATCATAAAGTAACTAGTTCCTTTTAAATGTAGCACTCTAAGCTGCCTGAATGGTTGTACTTGACATTTTCTTAACCCCCAGGCCCATAGAAGCACTGTCCTGATGTTTCAGTCCATATATTACATGTGTCTCAATTATAGTCTGACTTTTTGTATGTTCAGCATAGCAGGTTCCAGAATCTTGTGTTACTGCAGTTTCTAGCCCGGGCTTGTGGTATATTAGATATCACTTGATATCAATAATTTGGCTTTCTTTACCCATTCCTCTCCACGTGCTTCCAAGGCCCCCAGACAAGCACGCATACAGGCACGGCCGACAATAGCCGAAATATTCCAAACAGATCCAGGCAGGCCAGAAATAGCCAGACTGCCACTTTAGGAGACCTTGAGGCAAGTACCACATTATGTATGCACGCTACTTACAAAGGACTCCCTGCCCCGAGCAGGCAGCTTGACAAGCCGAATACTCAACTGTCAAGCACTCCGCGTTTGCATACTGGCTACTCTATTGACAACTCTGTCATAACTCAAATGTAAAATACTGACCTTTCGGAGGCTTTGTCTCCAGCCCGAAACTTATTGTTATCCCCGAGAACAGACTAGCCTACGGCCGCATTTTCCCCTATAAGACCCCTTGACTTTGAGCACTTCCTTGGATCGCTCTCAGCTTCCATCCCGCCTTGCTGTCGCTTCATCCGGTAAGCCTTCCCCTCAGTTCCTCGTGCTGAGAATCCTCACTTCCACGAACTTCTTCTTCAGACTACCCGGGCTTCAGCACAGGTGTAGTATTTCCCATACAAAATCTCCTCTTAAAATCCCTTTACCCAACTCCTACCTTTATTTCAATAGTTCTCTGTGTGAATGTGTTGCATACAAGTGTTTGACTGTACATCAATAAAACGATTATTATTATTTACTTCTGTTTGTTCCTTGACTCAGCCTGACCCCGTAGACATTGAGTAAAAGATCTCTATATGTTGCCCTGCCTCTCATAGTGCTAGCTTGTGCTCTTTGCTAATTCCCAACTTTCTAATATTTGGAGTGCACTTAGGTGTCCCTTACGGGACCTACAGAAATCAGGGTAAGATTTGCACATCCTTCTTATGAAAGGTACCCATTTCACCAGTCTTCTTTGATCTGCTACAGTAGATTAGTGCCTAATATCCAATTTCCTGGTGTTTATCTTCTATAATATGATCTACACTTGCCGAGTTATGTATTGAGCAGCTGTGATCATTTAAACTGTTTGCTGGGTTTGTTTTCTTTTTCCTGATTCCCATATTGAAAAATTACTTTTAAGCAAAGTGACTGTTCATGTAACAGTTGGTTGAATAAATTGTCCATGTCTCCCTCTCTCCCCCTCTCTGTCTCTCGCTTTTGCAAATGTTGTGTGTTTGCAGAATTTTATGAACTGCTGCTAGTCTAGTGGACTCTGATATGTTGACTGTCTTCCCATCTGTTTGATTGTGATTTATCCAGATTCCATGCAGATAAAGAAGAATGGCTCCATCTGACTGGCTTCCCAAGGCTACATCATAAACAGCAGGAAAGACCACCTGCTACAGAGAAACTATTTTACATCTAAAAGGCCTTGAAGGCCCAGTCCCAACCGAGTGACAGCAGGACTTCAAGAGGTAGGATGTGCCATGAAACTTAGAAAAGTGCAATATATATATATATATATATATAAAATAAATGTTTCCAAATAATCTTCATATTCCTGCAGGGGACTTGCAAATAGTTTGCACTTACTTGGATATAATCCAGTTAACTCTGAAACTCTTTTTTTTTCTTCCCAAAAATGATGTAGTCAGGAGATTTTGTGTGAGCAAATTTTCTTGCTACTTCTAACAATGCTATTTCTTGCCTCTCTTGTAATGGATAAATTTGGGGCTTAGTTCTGGTGCAGATATGCCCTGATTTCATTGGGGGGTCTGAAAGACATACGTGACTCATGGATAGGCCTAGCTTGTGGTTTCAATGATTTCCATGGTGTATCTCATGGGTGCTGCCAACTCATCTGATCCCATTTGTTCACATTTCAGCTGAAGTTTTAGCTCTCAAACAGAAAGTAACAATAGCATAACAATGTAGAAGCACAGGTTATGGTAAGGGGATATGTGACTTTGTTGTTCAGTTACATTTCCCATGAATCTAGCCAGAATTGCCAACTAGAGGGATTATGGGAACACTACTCCAACATGTGGAGGTCATACACAGCCCACAGCCCCAGGCAATGCCATCCACATAAATTAAGATGTAAAGATTTATTTCCTTCACCACTTCTTACTTAGCTTAATCTGGTTCTCTTGTTGAGTAAAGTATTCTTCTACACCTGTTTTCCCTGGTATACATACAGTAGTGAATGAAGTATGTTAAATCCTAGCAGGGACTTGAGCGGTTGTTGATCTTTATTCAATTCTCCCCGATCCAAGTTCAGTGCTGGTCACTAGACTGCACTTGCCTTTGCTTAGTGCAAACCTGAAACGCTTAGTAAGGAATCATGTAATCAAGAAAAAAGTATGTGCAGAACTTTCAAAACTCCCTTCCATTTGGAATGGGCTACTCATGCTAATTCCATGAACCTTCTGTGATTTCCCTGGCAGACTACTGAGAGATTAGCATGGGCTATGTGCCAGTGCCTTGAGAATTGTGCTGATTCAGTACATTACAGTTCAACTAATCACTCCCCCCAAAAAACACATTGTCTAATGAACTCTACTATATATATTTTTTTCCAATAGGACCAGGTGAGGAGACCACTGGGTGTACAGTTTAGTCAATATGGTCTTTCACTTCTCAGCCAGCGTGCACAGACTGCCAAGACAGGTGTTGTACGTTGCAGTAGATTTTGTGATATAGACTCCTGGGGTTTGGCTTGAAACCACCAAGTCCTATCAACATGAGTCAGAGGAGAGTCATTAGATGGGGAACAACTAACAGTTGCTGACTGTTAACCCACTCTGGATTTACACCAGTAATGGAGAGGCTGAAAGACACCATATGCTATTACTAATTCCCTGAGCCATCATAGCATTCGTATTTTTTCACTTTACCAGTTTAATGAATGGTTGCAATAACTAGAAAGTCTGGGAGAATCGTTATCTAATGATCAACAACTGCATGAGTTCAACCACCTGCTTGAGAAAATGAACAGAGCTGAAAACTCCAGCCTCATTCATTTTAACATGAACCATAGGGTTACAGTCTGCAATATCTTTAATAGTTTCCAGGGGTGGGGTGGGATGTGGAGATCTATGTTGAAGTAATAAGGAATGCAGTCTTTTAGAGAAGAGACATATTTACCTTTGGATTTACATCCAGAGTAGCTGACACTGAATACATAACAAATGCACACACACACACACACACACACACACACACGTGTGTGTGTGTGTGTGTGTGTGTGTGTGTGTTTTCTAGGCTTGTCTCAGCTTTCTGTTTCTTCAAGCCCAAGCATACTTTTTAAATCAAAAGATTTTTAGTCAGCACCACTAAGTAATGTTATCAGTAAAATCCACAAACTGCATATTATATCCTTTTGTGATAACCAAGATTTTGAGAGTGAAAGTTGGCATCAATAAAAGGAGTCATCCCTTGTCCAACCTAAAATACATCATTCAAAAGTAATCTCATTGTTATATGAATTGTATGGTAATTGTGAAAGCTAGCAAGGTGTAGTGGTTTTAGCACCGGATTACAACTCTGGAGACCAGGGTTCAATTCCCTGCTTGCCAGGGACATACACATTCTCAGGCCCAGAAAACCCCATGACAGCTTCACCATAAGTTGGAAATGGCTTGAAGGCACACAACAATGGTAATTGTAGCTATCATTCAGTATTTCAAACATTATGAAAATGTGGACAAGAAATCCAGCACACACACAAAGTCAATATGGTGATTTTTAAGTGGAATTTGACACATTAGAATGCTCTTAGGACTCTTCCAACAATATGGTCTTAGGACTCTTCCAACAATATCTATTGAAAACCTGCAGCAGATGGATTGAATCAAGAGGCAGGAGAGGTTGACCTGGACATACGTTCAAGTATTCACATGATTTTTCCACTTCACCAAAATCCTCTAGATGAGGTCAAAGATTACATATATTGTCTTTTCTTTCAGTCATCATGTGCAAATAAATCATAGATGAAGCAACCACTGTACTATATTGCTTTATTTATTTAACACCTTTTCCATAAACCTGGGACTTAAGACAGTTCACAAGATAAAGAAAAACACAACTTAAAACACATGTCAATAAAAACATATAAAAAGTGTGACAGAGATTATGTCAGTAGATTATACTAGTGTAATTTGGATCCTCCTCAAGCACATTGCAATGTTGTGATAGAGGGAGGCATATTTGCTGGCCTCCCAATGAAGAGAAGCCATCTTAAATGTGTCATGGCACAGAGCACTGTGACAGAGAACATTGAGAATGGAGCCAACATACTTAAACACTCTTGCCACCCCCCTCCCCTTTCTTTTTCAAATCTTAATTTGACCCATCCTCCTACTTCTGACACAGCATAAGCTTGAATGTTGTTTTGGGGCCAGGTAGGACTTCCCCCCATTCCATGTTTTTTTTTCTTTCCTCCTCTACACTGTCAATGGCAAGTTAGTTAACTGGCGTGAGGTGGTGTCTTAAATAGATGGGTCGTTGGCAGGTAGTGGGGGGAGAAAGGAGTAGAATGGTGAACCCCTATGACACCCATTTGGTGAAGGTAGGTATCTGGAGCCTCCTTTATATGTCATAAGACTTGAGAGTGGTGTGGTGGGGAAAGACTGTCCTTCGGGCTGGCTAGAGAGTCTGCCCTCCCTTTAAGTCATGTGACGGGGGTTGGATCCTCGAGTTCACCTTCTAGTAATGCATTCGCCAAGGAACAATCCAAATTTTGGCTTATTCTCAGCACTCAGGTGTTTTGCTCAGGGGGAGATGGGGAGGAAGTCTATGAGAGACAAAATGCCCAAGCTGCTCTTGCATTAGGTTGCTCCTCTCTTCTTTGTATATCTCAGGGGATAAAACACGAGTAATAGATAGTTAACTAAAGCTGCCCACATTTCATCCCAACCTCTGTGTCTGGTCTCGTTATTTCATGGGTTGGTCAGCAATGCTTTCCAATCCCTGCCCACCCAACATAGCCATTAAGTGGTTAGTAGAGGAGGCAGTGACACTGTAGCTGTGTCCTTAGCCAGGCATACAACAATGATTTCTTCCTCTGGTGCATTCAGCTATAGGGACATAGTCTCCCACTCCTCACCAGCATGTTGCTTTCAATTAGCCACTAACTGTCCATGATAACTGTCCACAAATGACAGGTGAGTCCTGCAGGAGGTGAGAGGGAAGTTGGGGGGTGGAATCTTTTTGTTCTATCACCCCATATAAAATCTCAGCTTATGATTCAGATGGCATTAAACTACCTATAGTGTTAAAACTACTCCAAGGGTATAATATTTAAAAGCCAATTCTGAAAAATGCCTGTTGGAATAAAAAGACCATTATTTATTCACAAAAGGACTGCAATGGAAGGGCCAGTCAGTCTCACTACAAAGGGAATTCCGGATCCTAGAAGCAACCACCGAGAAGGCCCTCACTTACACTCTTACTAAATGTACCTGTGAGGGTGACCAGACTGAAACAAGTGCCTCTCCCAAAGCTCTCATTAGCAAAGGAGCCAAACAGCAAAATATTAAGAACCAGCGAGATATAGATCATTTCCGCACTACACCGTTATAGTGCTATTATTCAACTTTCAACCTCCTATGGAATCCTGGGGTTTGCAAGTTAGAGAGGGGCCTTTAGAATTCTCAGCCAGAGAACTCTTTGGCCTCGGTAAGCTCCAAGCCCTAGAATTCGCAGGATGTTGAAAGTGGAATAATAGCACTATAACAGTGTTGTGTGGAAATGGTTGTGTATTGCTTCATCATATTTTGACTGATGCTAAACCTCTGACAGTGTGAATCTGTATGCATCTACTCACAAATGAATTGTGTTTAGTTCAATTCCACTGAGTTCATTCCAAGGCGTGTATATACGAGTACCAACTGAATTTTTTGGTCAGTTCCAAGTCCTCTTGATCTAAAGTCAACACAACTTCTATTACATTAGGATAATTAGTAAAACCAACTGGTTATTTCAATAAAGTGTATCAGGGTAACACATTTGGTCTTTCTTTTTTTTCTAGAATGTGATGGTTTTCTGGCTCATGTTATTTCCAGTGGAGCCATGGAGTCATCTGAAATTTGCAAAACCCAAACAATGGCATGTTTGTATTGGTACTAGAAGCTCCAATTTGATATGGTCAAAAATCAATACTTAAACACTTCAGCAAAATGGGAGGCAGAATTAACACAGTGTCAAGACTGCATAAAATGGTGAATAGAACCAAGGCTCTTCCCCCTATACAATCTCAGTTCAAGTTACAGTGAATTTTACATGCTTGCAAATGAATTTGTTTCAAGGTCTCTGGGCTCAAAGCACATGTAATTTCAAGCATTTCAGAACAGTCTGCTCTGGAAATACCTAACAAATGAGCTAGGAATGGATCTCACATAAGTGTTACCTTCACTCAGTAAAGAAAGCAGGATTGCAAAGTCTGCTGAATATTTCTTCTGCTTTTCTAATGGAATGAGGTCCTGTTCCCCAAGCTATGTAAAATCACTTTGCCCAATTCAGTTCATCATTTTAAGGAGAACATTCCATGACTGGGTGTACGTGACTTTTGGAGAAGAAATAAAATTGATTGTTTGGCAGTTACTTTTTAAAGATTATGTTGCTCTTTTTGTAGAGGGGGAGATTTCTGCAATGCTTTGTCTAGACCAGTGGTTCTCAACCTGTGGGTCCCCAGATGTTTGTGGACTTCAGCTCCCAGAAGCCCCAGCCACTATGGCCAATGCTCAGGGCTTCTGGGAGCTGAAGTCCATGAACATCTCGGGACCCACAGGTTGAGAACCACTGGTCTAGACTCTGATGGGTGTCAAGTGAGGTCACATGAGAATGAGTGTTGAACTGGAGGAAAGGGTTGATAGTTGTTGGTATAGCTGGACAAAAAAAGATTTGAATTGTGTGGAAGACTGTAGAGGTAGCGGTTGTACTCTCTCTCCACTCCCAGGGTTTCTTTTAAAAGCTTCCTACGAGAGCAGTAGCTGGCTGGTGGGCTCTTTCCTCCTTCTTTTCCCATTTGTAGTAAAATACATGCAGACAGAAAAAAGTTCAGCTATAGCTTGGCTTTTCTATCCTCCCCGCAGCTTTCCCCCACTCTCTACTCTCTGTGAAAAGAGAAGCTCATTTCAAAACTTTCACAAACTGCAAAATTCCCTACGCTACAAGAATGAATGGATTTTGTAACTTTTGCTGAGACAGCACTTGTCAGTAACTAGGCACCTTTGCCTTGGCCTGGAAACACTTAGCGTAATAAACATGATCCACTTGGTGTAACAGAATGCTCAGTCTTCCTTTAAAATAATAAGCTGTCCTCTCAGTTTTACCAGCGTTTCCCAAAGGATCAAATGGATGAGATTCTCTATTTGCTTCATGCCACATCTCCAAAATGCACAGAACAGGCAAAATGCAAATAGTAGTTATATTAAACTTTTGAACCAAACAAGAAAAAAAATGAATAAAACCCTGATTCATAAGCTTTGGAAGTCACTTCCATCAGGAGCAGATGATTTTAAAAATAAAACTCCATAAGACCCTCACTAAAAAATGCATTACGAGTAACATACAGCACTGTTGTTGTAAACCTCATTTCCTTTAGTTATAGTTATGTAAGCACCTGGTCTGAGTAAGACACACAGACACTTAAGAGGCTGAATAAAAATGTCCGCTCAATGGGAATATTCTGAAATTGTCTCTTCAGATTCTCCTTTTGGAGGTGAGGAATATGCTTATTATAATGGAATTCTTGTTATGAGAAACTCTGAATGTCACCCTTTATACTGAAAGTGTTCATAATGTAATCCTCCATGAGGATACTATCAACAGTATGAAAGTTCTTCTTACCTCCCAAATGTAACTGTTTAGGGAGAAGATCAAAAAGAAAAGTCACATACTCATACAAGCTTGTCTACACACAGAGACACATAGAGTTTGTTCAGAAGGTATCCTAATATCTTTCAACAGCTAGCAAAATAATTATCAGATGGTAAAAGAAAATAGAACCAGTGTGAGAGGTGTTTTGATTGTTGGAATAGGATTCTGGGAGACCAGGATTCAGATCTTTGCCCAGTTGTGAAAACTCACTGTTTGACCATGGCCAAGTCACTCTCTCTCTGCCCAAGAGGAAAGAAATGAAAAATTTCCCCTAAGTTAATATTTCTTTTTTTTAAAAAGACTATGATATCATCACCATAAATCAGAGCTGATTAGAAGGCACATACCAAGAAATAACAACAAAAGAGGAAGAAATATATGTTGATGAGAACTACCTGAGTAGTGTCCGGTTCTGAGCACCACAGTTCAGGAAGGATGTTAGCAAACTGGCATGTGTCTAGTGTCCAAGGTGGTAAAATATCTCGAAACCAAGTCCTATGGTGAATGGTTTAGGGCAGTGGTTCTCAACCTGTGGGTCCCCAGATGTTTGTGGACTTCAGCTCTCAGAAGCCCCAGCCACTATGGTCAATGCTCAGGGCTTCTGGGAGCTGAAGTCCAAAAACATCTGGGGACCCACAGGTTGAGAACCACTGGTTTAGGGAAATAGGTAAGTTTAACCTAGAGACAAGAAGACTGATTGAAACCATATTTAAATAGTGAGAGACATGCATGTGAAAGATGATGTGAGCTTGTTTTCTTCTATTCCAGTGACTAGAACATTAATCAATGGATTTGAATTATATGAAAAAAGAAGATTTCATCTAAAATAGGGAAAATCTTTCTCATGGTAAGAACTGTTTCAAAGTGGAACAGAGTGACTCAGAAGGTAGACACACTCCTTCTTTGGAGGACTTTAAAAAGAAGTTGGATGACCATCTTTCTGGAGTTCTTTTTTGTATTCCTGCATGGCTAGGTATCCTTTCTGGCTCTTGGGTTCCTTCCAACTCTATAATTCTGAGATCATTTACTATTTATCATCAATCCCTCTCTGACCTTTGGTGCAATAATACAAATAAGAAAAAAAAATAGAACCAATAGTAGTAGCAATAATTGTCATCATGTAGGGAATCAGACCTGTTTAGAAATTATATTTCATAAAAATGGGAATTGCCTTTACGTCTGGTCCATGCATCTAAGTGTTGGCTATTCTGGTTGGTAGCTGCTCATATGTCTTTCAGATGGATATAAAACATGGTTCTACACCACATGCTCCAATGCTGATGACTACAGTCCTCAAGTGCATGCCATGTCTGCTTCTTTGGAGGGATGATTCTACCATTACATAGAATGAGATGACCAACTCAAGCAAGAGATATTTAGTCATGAGGTGACAACTGGTTGTTCCTCATGAACTCCCTGATCCACTTTGTTGAAGGAAAGAACTATGATAGGAAGACAACCTATTCTGGGCCCTCTAAACTAGCTGGCTAAACTACTTAGTGTGTACTTGGAGGCACCACTTCTTGGGTAGCACTGAAGCATGATTTACCTTCTGCCCATGGAATGGTGAGGGAGAACATTATCATGTTTTTCACCTCAGGCAACAAGACAGATTAGTCCTGCTGTCTTCCCCCGATGAAGGGAAAAAAGAAAGAGGAAGACTTTATGCATGTTTCATCCAGTTCCTCTGCAAGCAAATTGTGAATTTCCAAGCAAACTGTGAAAACCTTTTAAGAGAGAGAAGAGTAGGCTCACCCACTGTTGACTTCACACCATCCACCAGTGTCTTGCCCCACTCATATCCAGCATACAAAACTTGATGGATTATTCTAGAGGCTATGTGGCCCTCAACAAAGAAAAAAAGTTGCCTATCCATCTAGAATTAAGCCTGTTGTGCAAAATGCACCACTCAACATGTAGACCATGATTGCATCTATTTTTTTTTTAAAAAAACTTCTCTGTGCAGTTGTGGATGTATAGCCTATCTCTCCTCCAAGATAGTAAGAGCTTTATCTGTAGTTCCTACACCTGTCATTTTCTCTACACTTAACAAAGATCCATGCAATAGTTAGTTCTCAGAAATAACAATGCACCCAGTCTTACCCAATTGCAAAGCTAACTGAAATTTTGAATCATGGTGTCTTCACTCTTAATCCAGCGGACAAACAATTACACCATTCACTTGCTTAAAAAAAAAAAGGAAAGAAAAGAAAAGAAAATATTTTCACACCAACATTATATCATACAATCTCTTACAGAAATAATCTGTTGTTGTTGCTGCTGTGATGGCAGGAGCCTGAGTCCTCAACATTGAAATGACCAGAAACTCTGCCCTTTTTAGGTTCAGCTGATAAAACATAGTGGAACATTGTAACCAGTAACTGAAGTGAAGAGGGAGAAGAAAGGGGAAACCGTTTTGTCAATTAGGTAAGGTTTTCCCTAAATTGGAGGCAAGGATGGAAAGAATATCTGAAAACATTTTTAAAATAATGGGGGAAATACACATTTTTTAAGTGTCAGGAAACCTTGATGAAATGTGCACGTGGTATCTTTTTCATAGAAAACAGCATTTTCTGCATGTTTTACGTGAACAGTAATTGTACATTTTATGTTGAACAAATCCTGTACAATCCTGTACAGAAGATAAATTTTCTGCATAGAAATATTATTTCCTATGCAGCAAATTTTGTTTCTTGTTCAAAAATTCCACACATGAATTTTGCACAAAGGAAGTCTGAAACTGAAAACAGTCAGTTTGCTTTCTTGCAATGAAAAGGAATGGCTAAAATTGTTCATTATTTCTTTCAGGCAAAGAATTTCATCACTGTCTGGAAAAGGGAGGGAGGAGAGCTGTGAGTTCAGGGAAAAGTCAGGGAATGTTAAAAATGGACCTGAGAGAAATATGTAGAGGATAGTCATTTGATTGAAAAGAAGACCTGAAGTAATAATAACAAAAGCCCTTATCCTTGTTGATCCACTGCCTCCATTCATTTTGTACAACTTCACATATGGAGACATGGAAACACTCATGCATATGGAACTTGAAACAATCTTATTTTCCTTGATGCAACCTGACAATAGGTTCTGAGCAAGGTTTAAGGTGGCATAACTGCTCCAGTGTAAGACAGAGGTTATGGGAGATCATACCCCCTAGCTTTATATATATATGGATAGGCAAACAAAATAGTGAGTATTTTTGGAACTATCATGAATCTGGCTCCATAGTCTCTGATTTCCCTTTACTTCTAGGCAGTCCTACTTCTGATACATTGTATGTGGGTGTGATATTTGCCACAGAGGTTCTCCTCTGACCTTTCTTCTTTCCTTATATCTCTGGGGAAGGGAGGAAACCTCATCTATACCACATTTCAAGGACCATACAAAAAAAAGGGGGGGAATGAAACCCAGGTATGCAGTGCATCCTCTTCTAGCATGACCTTCACACGCACAAATTCAAGGTTGCATGAAACATCTCTCCCTTTATAGTCAATAGATGCAATGAGCAGGTGCCCATACAAGTGTGTGCATGTTACATCGATTGACTACAATGGGACACAACACTCATGGTTTTTTTCTTTTACATGGGGGGGTTCATGGAATGGAACCCCCCCACATTTATAGAGGGAACCCTATATTGCAGGTATGGATGAAGGAGTAGAAACAATTGCCACAGTTCATGCAAACCAGAAATATAATAGTACAACATTCACTGGGACTACTAACCCATCTGGAGGATTTCACAGCTATAAGGACTTTCTAAAAATCCATTACTCAGTCATCCAATACACATTATGCAAGATTTTTCAGACATGACTATATTCTGAGTAAATATATCTCAAACACTTTGAAAATCTGTGGTATCATCCACCACTGATGAAGATCACAACTATTTCACACTATCTCTGTGCTCACAGGACTTAAGCCAATACCTAACCACTTTAGAAGAACCTGACAGAGTTTGTGTTTCACTAGTATAGTCTTCAGGAACTCATGATAATCTCCACACCATCAAGAAGTGACAGAATAGGGTGCTGAATAGGGCAAAGAAGCATACTTGGAAATAATCTCTTAGAAATCAATGGGACTAAGTAACAAACACATTACATGGAAACATATGTAATGGGAAAGCAACTGTCCTTTTCAGACTGAGTGAAATATCTCTGGGAGATAAGTTTGTCACTGGAGAGGTAAAAGATGAGAAGGAAGTATTTGGCCCTTTGCCAGCCTACAATGTCTCTTGTCCAAAGTGCCTCTGCTGTCAAAATTACTATTCCCAATATATTTTGCAGTGGATGTATATTATTGTATCCATTGACTGAAGATTAATTGAATTGTTTTCAGTAAGATCACACAACAAGAGAGTGAGAATTGGGCACCTTCTTAAATAATGCGTTGTCATAACATTTTTTCTCCTGTTCAGGGAAATAAATCTATAAAAAGTAGCAAATGTATTTGCTGCATGACAGATGGGAGAAAAGAAGTTGGTTTAAGTGCTACAGTAGAAGAATCTCTATTCTTCCACCTCTGCAGTGTCAGCAAGATAAAAATATATATTCCTTTGAATCATTGAAATGCTCAATATTAGTAACATCAGTCATTTACCTATTTCCTCCAAAGCCCGTGAAAAAAACCTGTATGAAATATTAGCAAAGTAGTATTTATGACTCCAGCTTAAAACCTGAATTACACAGTGCTCTTAATTACATTGGAATGAATGAATGCACATGAACAGCTGGACCCCAATGAATGATGTGGGAATGGCAACCCCACCAACAGGGACATGATGGAGGAGGTTGGGATAATATGGGCAATGCCACTTTCTAACCTGGCCTCCTCTATACAGCTGTAATAGCATGAAAAATGAATGTCCAAACAGGATTTATTTCTCATCGCTATGAGAGTAATCCAAGAACAGACAGAATCTTCCCTGGATGTGTTCATTTGTAATGCCTCAGAGGCTTTTAGCTGAGTTTTGAGTTAATGTTTCTATGCTTCCGATCATGCAATTTTTCAATTCCTGCTACTTCCCCTCTTGTCTTACATTCATTTAGTATAACAAAGAAGAAGATCGCATACTCTCCTCTAATGCATTGAAAGGACATAGGAGAGGCTTCACAAGGTTGCATGGGCCTTGCCATTGGAGTTTTGGCCACCAAGCCTGTCTCTCTGTACTTGCCAATGACTGTGGCATAAAACTTCACCATCAATGTGTTCCACTAAAATGGATGGGGGAAGATATGTATTTGGGTGATGTGATAGTTATACATCCTGTGTTTTTCCCAGGGAAATCAAGGTGCAGTATATGGTTCTTCTCCTTATATTTATATTTATAACAACTGTGTTAGGTAGATGTAAGAAACAATGACTGGCTCATGGTCACCTAATGAGTTTCATGACTAAGGTTTTGCTCCAGTCTGTTCGGGCTTAGAATAGCCCTCTAATCACTGCACTGTTCTAGGTCTTCACATGAGAGAAAATAGACTGTCCTTAGGGCCCAGCTCCTTTTTGTCATGGGACAAGGATAGAAGTATCCTTAGTATCCTCGTTGATGGCTGTCTGGATGCCAGTCCAAAACAGTGACTGTCACTGAGAACTTGGGGGTGCTTCACTCAAGAGTGGCTGAAGAGGAGGCCATCTTGCCTCAGCCAGAAGCCACTTTAGTCTCCTTCCCAATTCAGATCATTAAATGGTTTGAATAGTAAAATAATATATCCATGTTTGTTGTCTGGTCTTGTTATATCCTTGGGGGTAAGCAAAAATCACATGTATTTTTGTGGACAAATACTAACTGAGGCATGAATGAGAACTGGAAACAGTACAGAAATCTCCACGTTCTTGTTCTGTAAAGAGACATTTCCAATAATTATTCATTTTTTAGGAAAGGACATGAAGATTTACCTTTCATTTGATTATTAATTATTGTGATTTCTTTATGATTTTATTGTTGAATTAGTCATAACTGGTGTCTATTATCTTCCCTGCATCCTATTTTTTATTGGAAAGGTGAAACACAAGACTAAAATGTACCAAATTGTATTCATGCTTATACATTCTCTGCTCTGCCATTTCACACTTAAGAGACCACAGACTAAATCCAATTGTTATTCTCAACTAAAGCAGACTCACTAAATCAATGGGATTTGTTTAAATGCCATTGATTAAATAGGTTTACCTCTATTTTGTTTACCTCTATTTTGTCCCAGTTGCACAAATGGAGGGGTAAAGAGAGGGAAGGTTGGACATCACTCAAGGGATGGATTAAACCCAGGTCTATAGCTGAATAAGATGATTTGTCAGTGTCCCAGATAATTCAAGTAAAAATCATAGCAAATCACATGGAAACCATTGGGCAGAAAGCCAACATCCAATGCAAAGATGTTTAAAACCACCATCCAGCAAAATATGGATATACGAGATGCTTTGTCAACTGGTGTAGTCCATTTGAGGCTCTGTCAGATTGGACTGGTGATTTTATTTATTTAGTTTTTCCAAATTTCTTCTAGTTCCAGAGTAATAAGCTAGATTTTTTTCAAGTGAAATAAACTGAGAAACATAGTGAGCCCTCTACATAGGCAGGGGTTAGTGGTCCAAGACCCTGACGAATGTGGAAAGAATATACATATAAATAAAAATCACAAATGCTTCCCCCCGCAATCTGATAACAGTTCTTTAGAAATCACTAGGTCCTCCAGCATGATTCTGTGGTCAGCTTCTGGCAGAAGTGGGCCATACATTCACATTCGAGGACCTAGCAATGTCTACAGAAATGTTCACTCTAGGAATCTTTAGGTCCTCTGGCATGACTATATGGTGGGATTGGACCATAGAATCACACCGGAGGACCTAGAAATTCCTAGAGAGAACTTTTTTTTCCCCATGGCAAGGGCAAACAGAAAAGATTTTTTTTTAAAAAAAAAAAAAAACCATGAACAATCAAATTCCTAAATGCTGAACCCTTGAAAGTGGAGGGCCCACTATACCACTGATGAGCTGACAACAATATTGGGACATTGCATGTAAAATAGGTTGAACATTACCTTTAATGCTGGCCAGAATCCAGAATCAGTAACTTCTTCTAACCTAATCCCCCCAACCAGATAGAAACATCAATTAATCATGTTCCTGTTGCTAGGAGAAAGGGCTTCAGTCTCCTCATGCAGTTGATGCTGGTAAAGTCAGGGGGGTTACAATTAATAGTGATATTATTTCACTTTCAACATTCTGTGGAATTCTGGGATTTGTAGTTTACTGAGGCCAAAGAGCTCTCTGGCTGAGAATTCTAAATGGCCCTCCCTAAACTGCAAATCCCAGTATTCTATAGGATGTTGCAAGTGGAATAATAGCGCTGTAGCAGTCAAGTGCAGAAATGGACTTAGAACTTTGTGCAAACAGAGAGTAGATGCACCCAGTGAAATAGAAACCACATTTGCCACCAATGGAGACCAGCTAGGGAACGATCCTCAAAAGCTTACCTTTTTATGGTGGTAGGGTGAGGACAAGAAAAAGCTTACAAATGTTCTCAGAAAAAAAAAATGTCTTAAAAATTTTGGCCAAGCTCTCCTTTGGGTTTGAGGAAAGTATTTCTCAGCTGATTCAATTGAATCACCTCATTTTCACCAGGTCTTTGCTAAGATCTAGGTTTCTTCCCATGCCCTTTCCTAAAAGAACTTCTTAAGGCAAAATGGAAGAAAACTCAAGTGTTGTTTAGTCAAGTAGCTTGGAGGGGGTGAAATTTCCCCTTGTATATCAAGAGAAAAGTTGTCAGAAATCCAAAACTACTAAACCCCTGCACTTAATTCTGATGATATACCAGTTCCAGATGTGGAAGTGTTTTGTACATTCATTAAGAGGTCATTTGGCATGCAAGCATTTCCCAAATGATGTAGCTCAATTTAACAATTGTGTAACAGCCTTTTCAAATTCAACCACCTACATGCACACCAACACACATATACAAACCTCATACTCCACACATGCAGTCTTCATGTGTATTGTGTTCTTTAAGTACTTTCCATCAGTCTTTTAATAAATAAATGTCAAGGGGAATGAAGACAGTCCTGCTTTTAACAGGGGTGCTTTAACTATCTGAACTTATACCGTGCAAATTGCCATTTTCATTTTATTATCAATGTCTGTAACTTTCTTAAAGTTAATCATGTGTTCATTTTACACTGCCCATGCAGAGTGTCAGCAGTCTGTGGTGTGAATTACCTAAGCCTTCATAATAAAACCTTGTGAGTTCCTAGGTAGAAAAAGTCCCTCCATTACTTGAAAGTTAACACACACCTGAGAGTTTGAATGAGAAACAGAACAATGTTTAAGACAATTTCCAAAATGAAAATCATATAAACACGAGGCAGCAAAAATAAGAGAAATAATGTAGGTCTTTATTAATGAAAAGTCTGCCTGTCTGTAGGCAATTTTCAGTTGTTTAAGAGCTTTGCAGCTAACAAGGTTTAGGATTACACCATAAATGCAACCAGTTACATGTTCAGCATATCTGTTTAGCTCAATATTATGGTGTCTGCAATCATGTTTGATCAAAACACTGTGGATATTTTTGAGGTCTGCATTCCTTGCATGATGTTTGGTAAAATCCCATACATCAAATAATGAAGTGCTTGCATGAAGCAATGAAATCAGATGCAAGATGAAAGACATCACAGAGGCAAGCAACTCAGTAATACTATAAACTATTTTGTTCAGTGTCACCCAAGCATATCCTTTCTGATGATTCTCAATAGCCATGCTCTCACTACCTGTCATGATTAAACATTCTCGGAGCAGGTTTTTCTCCCTCGAAACGTTATGCGTTCTAGTTCAAATCTTACATCTAATTCACAGAATGGGCAATTGGTTTCTGTGTATCCAAAATGATTCCTATAAATCAGCCAGAGGGAAACTCATCATCTCCTGACCCATTCTGCTGAATATCAAGGATGGATGAAATAATTAATCAACCGAACTTTTTAAATATTTCCAATAACGAAAACTGAAGTAGTACAATCAGTTTTCAAATTTGTGTTCAATGAACAAGGCTGTCAAACAAGGGGCGGGGGGACAGGATTCACAGACTACTGAACATTGGGAAAACAAAATATGGCCAACAAGCAAATTAACCAGAGCTTTATATGTTTTTCAAAATAACTAGTTATGGTTACAGTTTCAAGGCCTCAAAATGATAATAGTTAACCTTCTCATCTATAGGCCCACTCCTTCTTTGAGATGATGTGGAGAGAGCTTCCTGGTGCTATCATATAGGGCAAGTATATTCAACTGTCAGCTTCTTGGTCTGCTCAAATAACTTTAAAGGACAGAATTTAATCTAGTATCACATATAGTGTAAGATAAATGGCATAAGAATACAAGCAATTAGATCTGCAAGGGTGTCTGCCTGTATCATTCAGAATCATTAAGACTGATGTCATCTCCAGATTGAGAAAAATGCCAAACGCTCTAGAAAGTAAATAAGATAAGAAATGCGGACACAATTGTAATCAAGAAAGGATTACTAGCATGTTTGGGGATTAACCTTTAGGTGCATAAATTGAGACAAGCAGGATAGTTATAACTTCTATTGAACCCCAGGCTAGATAAGAGGTTTGTTTTAATTTGAGAGACATAAGCAAGAGGTTGTGAACCCTTCTGGGATGATTTATTTTGATTAGACAGCTGACAAGCTGAGTGGGCAAAGGAGAGAATAAAAAGAGTTCTGATATTGCTTTAAGTTAGAATGCCTGCCTGGCATGTCTCCATTGAGGACAGCTGTTTGATAACAGCCTGCATGGATCCTAATGAATTAATAGACTGATAACGAATCAGAAATGCTGCCCTAAAATACTGATCAATGCTGGTAAAGCTATACGATGAACAGATACATGGATGTATGTTAATAAATGACATTAGGATTTAACAAGAAGATTAATCCTTGAATACTTGTGTTTTCACAGATGCCTCTCTAGTGATGTGTAATTCCAGATTTGTTGTCTCATGAAATGGGCATTGCTGATGCACATATGTTAACTGTACAAATCCACTCTTAACCACCACTGAAACCTGGGCTTCCAGGCTCAGAGATGAATCCATGAGCACACCCAAGCTGTGAACCTGTGTCTTCAGAGGGCATGTGACCCCTTACAGTTTTTAAGTATATGTTAAATAGCATGGGAGATGGAACCTAACCTTGAGGGACCCCACAGGCCAATGGCCAAGGGTCAAACAAGAGTTCCCCTGCCCCACCTTCTGGATTTCCCTCTCGAGGAAGGAATTTAGCCACGATAAGACAGTGTCACCAAATCCCATCCCAGCAAGGTGAACCCAGAAAGATACTATGACTGATGGTATTGAAAACTGCTGAAAGATCCCACAGTACCAACAGAGATACTATCCCCCTGTCTAGCTCCCAGTGCAGGTCACCCACCAAAGTGACCAAATCCATCTCTGTCTCATAACCAGGCCCTAAACCAGATTCAGATGGATCTAGATAAGCTAAAGCTTATCTGAGGCCCTACTCTGCAGCAATAGAGACAGCGAAGACATTTTTTTTCCCTCTGTATCATTGGGTCTGCAGGGAGCTAGCGAGAAGAGCTGTTTTGAGTGATCAGGAGTCTTTTACACTTGGGCCCAAGAGAGAAAGAACCAGATCACTCACCAGCTTTCTGCAACAACTTGCACAGTACTTTGCAGATAAAATCACTCAAATCTACTCTGACTTGGACGCTATAATTGATATAATTCAGCCACCACAGAGTGGATGTGACTCTGGCCACCGCTTGTTCAGTGACAATTGATACTTTTCAGTTTGTTAAATCTGAGGATGTGGACAGGATTCTTGGAGATATGCAAATCAGTATATGTGTTCTAAATCTTTGCCCTTCTGGCTTATTAAAAAAGCTAGAGGGGGCTGGTTAAGAGGGTAGAAAGAGTGATCAATACCTTGCTAAAACAAGGTAGAATTCCAGGTTGTCTGAAGGACAAAAAAATTAATAAACATTAAAAACATTAACAACAACAACAACAATAATAATATATTAATAATAAATTATAATTATAAACATTAATAATAAAACATTATAAAAACTTGAGTGAAACATTAATGAACAAAATGGATCCCAATATTCTGGATAATTATTGGATAATTTCTTTCATTTTTTTATAAAAAAAACAATTTTGCATTTTTAGGCAAGCGTCTGGACTACGTCGTAGTCTATTTGGATGAAATGGATTATCTCTTCCAGCCCTATGATTCTATGATTCTGTGGCTCATGGTGTACATAAGTCTTCAAAGAGGTAAAAGAGGTGGATCTTTTCTACAGGTAGAGCACAACCAGGCTGATTTCAACAACGAAGCTTCTTTTTCCCACAACATCTAAACCGTGACAGAAGAGTGCAAAGGAAGCCATTGTCAGCCATTATTTCCTATGGAAATGGTGGGAAAAGACGCTGTAATCTCACCGAGCAACATAAGCAGAGGATGCTGACAGAGTGTTTCCATTATCTTTCTCTGCCACAGCTGGGACATTCTCAGCGGAAGTGAGTGGCAGCTTTTTCAAGGAAAGCTATCCTTCTGAGTCTGCTTTGGCCCACATAAATCATGGTGAGTCATTTGTTTTTATTTGGTTTCTGATTGTTTCCTTACTGTAGGAGAACTTTATAGAGTTTCGCAATCCATTGATGGAAGCCAGTCAAGACATCATATTAGTTACTGATTACTGTACCATTGGAGACAAGTTCTTGAGCAGTTCTTTCTGTAGAGATTAGCCAAAAAGCTGCACAACTCTGTTCTTGAATAATGCCTTGTGAACAAAAACTATACTTTATTTGGACCACAGGAAACAGGATGTCTGTGTTCGGTATGCTGGCCAAGAAGAATAGCGATGGAACACAGCCCTAAAGTACCTGAAGACAGATGTTCAAAGGTTTTCAAGGCTCCTAGTGAGATTGAATTGTCACATGGATATTAAAGCATTCTTCAAACATGAGAATCAGCCCTTTGTTTCTCGCAGTTTCCAGAAACAGTGATATAAGTATGGGCAATAAGAAAAGTTGCAGCCCTTTTAAGGTTGACAGATGACCAAAAACTAGCATACCTTCTCAGGTTCTTGCAAGGCCAAAGTGTATGATGAAGAAGCACTTGCCCATATTCTGAGACTACACACATCAAATACATTCAAGGCCTATTAATTTGGCACTTTCTGGCCTTACATCAGCAAAGATACTGTGAAAATGTCTCCATGAGAAATAGAGTAATGTCTGAGAGAGATACATCAGCCTGAGAAACAACAGATATGCATATAAATAAAGAGATGGGTGAATCAAGGGCAAAAGAAAAACAAAAATAAATAAATAAAATACAGTGATATTTTTGGGGCTATATTAATATTCCACTATTTTTTTAATGTCAGAAAATAATCCACATTAAGTGCGATTGATGTCTGAAATGGATAAGTAACATGTTTGTATCTGAATGTGTTCTTGTCATTGCCATAGAAAGGGGCAATAATGCAAACTCCAGGATTCCATAGGATGTTGAAAGTGAAATAGCAGCACTATAACAGTGCAATGTGGAAATGGCCTAAGATGCTGAATCATATCCCTAAATAGATTTACATCTTGGAAAAAAATTTAAAGCTATTCAAAACCCAGAATGGATTTATCACTCCCACAACATGGAACCCACCATTTGCCACTACTCCCTACAAACTCTGCTGTTCATGTCTCTAGCATGAAAGCAACATTCACAATAACCTGTTTATGTCAAGGCAGCCATATATAGTGACAAGCAAATAAATGCACTCCTTTTGTTCCCATTCCCAGTGAACAGGGATGGTAATTAAATGTTAATTTAAGGCAGGAGTGGACAACTGCTTGGGGGCTAGGGGCTAATTCCTCAACCCCATACCCCTGTGAGCTGCACTCCCAGAGCAAACTCACAACATCTGTTATCCTTTGTAGTTCATCTCAAAATGGAACCAGGAAGTGACACTGCATAACTTCTTCTTGCTATTTTAAGAGGGACTTCAGGGGAAAACAGGCATTTGGCTCTGGGGTGCTTATAGCAATAGCAATAGCATTTATTTCTATACCGCCTATCAACTAGTGTTATCTAAGCGGTTTACAATGTATTTTAGCTAATTGCCCCCAACAAGCTGGGTACTCATTTTACCGACCTGCGAAAGGATGGAAGGCTGAGTCAACCTTGGAGCTTGGCAGGATCGAACTCACAACCTTGTGGTTGCAGTACTGGCATTTAACCACTGAGCCACCAGGGCTCCATGGGTGAGTGGGTTATTTTTGTGCATTTTCATACATTAGAGAGGCTTTCTGTATGGTGTAAGAACAACATTTGTTAAAAAATCAAACCATTTTTAAAATGGGGGGAGGTGAGGGGGTTTAGTGGGATTGGTTGGGGGAGCTTTGAGGGCACATGCATGGCCTACAGGCTGCGCTGTGCCTACCCCTAATTTAAGGCAGCTATAGTGGCTATGTAGCTTCCGGGAACAAAAGATGGATATAATGAGGTTTTCCAATATACTCGCTGGGAGGAAAAGCACACAGCAACAAAAATGGTGATCAAAGACCAATCAACATTACCTTAATTATGTATAAACTGTAAAGCCAGCTACTGAATGTGATGTGTATGCTTAGAAAACTTTTCTTCTGTCTCCCTGTTCAGTCTTTGTTCAGTCAGTTCAGTTGCTATAGAAAGCCAAAATTAACTGGGCTCTAACTACATATAACATTGTTGTTGTTGTTTTTTTAAGAGTGAATGCTTCCTCTTCAGCCTTCAACTTTCATCTTAGCAAAATTTTCAGCTTATTTATATGTGGAAAGAAACTTTTCGCTCCACCATGCCTAGTTTTGAGGAAAAGATCCACTCAGCCTAAAAGAGGGAAGGAGGACCAAATCCATAGCAAAATTATCTCACACTCCTGCTATGGGTGTAGGTCTTTTTCAGCAAAAATGGGGAGCGAGGAGTGAGTGAGGCCCCCGAGCTACACTTTCCTCACTTCTGTTCTAGAGGAGGAATGGAAAATTCATCCCAAGGACTGAATTTAATTTCAGACACATTTTGAGAAACTGTAGATGACATCAAGGAGAAAAAAGGGGGTTGAAAATTGTAACATATTTCAGCTTAAATCTCTTGCTGCCAGTAATATGACTTAAGAAAATCATTCCAATGTTTTAAAATTTGGGGGGTATACATTCTTGGAAGCCAACAAACTGTGATATAATGGGGAAGGGAATACAGTCATCTAGGAAACTCTAGAGGGTTGAACTATATCCCAGATAAGGAAAGATTTGACTCCAGGGCCTGAGATTCCCTGATTCTGTTTCAGAGTAGATCTTCTTTCATGGAAAACATGTGTTCCATCACTGAGGTGCAGTCCTACTCCATAGGAAAAAAATCAGGAGTTTCTTAGTACAATTCATGGGTGACAAAAACTGTTCAGACTGAAAACACACTTACCTCACTAGTGGTAAAGACAGAGAAGCTTTGTTCTTCTGGCAGTTTTCTCAGTTCCATAAGTGGCTTGGGCACTGAGCTATGGTGGATCAAACCAGCAGCACCAGTACCAGTACAGATTTCATTCTCTGTGTGTGTGTGTGTTTTCACCTTAGGAATTGCAATATGTTATGGAGAACTCTTGCAACTTTCTAATACATGTGGTATAGTGTGAATGCTACTGATGAAGTTTTTCTCTATTTTGCCTTGTAGGCTGTACTTGATGAAACTCCCTCTTTGATACAACAGCTAAAAAAGAAGAGAAGAGAAGAGAAGAGAAGAGAAGAGAAGAGAAGAGAAGAGAAGAGAAGAGAAGAGAAGAGAAGAGAAAAGCTGACCTTGTTCGAAGCCATTCCGAAAAGAGAAAATGAAGTATACACAGTCAATAGTTTAAAACAGAATTAAAGGTGACTCCAGAATCAGAGGAGAATGATGAGAACTATTCAGATTCCATGCAATGATTTCTCCAGAGTTCCCGGAAAGGTAGAAAAAATCTATCACAATCTATTCTTAAGTCTGGACTATAGCAGCAGAAATACAAATACACTGTCAATTAGGAGCTGATTCAGAACAAGGTCCATCCACATCCAAGATTTTAAACTCTCAGGCATTTCTCCAGTTCAGTCATTAATAAAGTGCTAGCTCTTAAGTGGCCTCCTTTTTTAAGGAAGATAACACAGGAAGAACCTATATTTCTGTAAGCTCGGTGGCTCTACGCATAAATGACTAGTGTTATGAACAATTATGTGGGTCTTTATATTAGGTATGAATGCCAAATGTATTGAAATGAAATAAAAAACTAACTCTGACTTGTGTGGATATATTGCTGTGGGGCTACGCAAGGGAGGGAGACTTCTGGCCATGGGCCCAATCAGGCCCACAGAGATTTCCCATCTTCACAGAATAAATCCAATCCCACTCCAGGAGAATGCTTGCTATCATACATTGGAGATAGCGTGGATCTTCTTGCTGGCTTCTTTCCTCTTGTCCGATGGAGAAGGAAGAGGAAACAGGAGCAACGCTCTCAGCAACTTAGGCAAAAGAGAAGAGAAACAAAGCTAGCCTCCGCCCGAAGTAACAGCCAGAGAAATACACAGATAGAGAAATTATACCGAGGAACTGAATGACGTGAGGGTGCATGACCAAGATATTATTTCAGAAGAACTGGGGTGGGGAAATCTCCTCCCCAACTAAATACTGTTTTCTGCCCTTGTTATAAGGTAATTAAAATGATAAATTAACAGATCAAACTAATTATAAAGCCAAAAAATTAAAGTTCATTAAAAGATTATATACAACCACAAGCATAGCACTAGCTAACAGTAAAGGCACATCCCAGTCAGTTTCTAAAAGTCTCATGTCTTATCTTGCCAGTGCAAGGATGGAGCCATTCTGGTATCCATAGCGCATGAGTTCCAAAGTCTGAGAACAGCCACCGATAAGGCCTTCTCCCTTGTTCCCACCAAAGAAGCCCAAGAAGGTGGTGAGATATAGAGAAGACCTTCTCCAGAATAGCTCTAGTGGGCTTATAAAGGGAGATAATGGTCTTTCAAATAGTATAGAACCAAGATATAGGCCCTTTCGGCATGAGGCTGGTGAATCGGTTTGTGCCGTTTCTTACTGGATTTTCTGGGCTCAAAACAAGGTGGACTTTCCCTCATTTCCTTCCGCACAGCTACTGCGTATGTTCCATTCTGATTCGGAGAAGTGCGAGTTCATGAGTCCACACTGCCTCTGCTGTGGCCACTCCCGCTACTCCCCTCTCCCTGCCCGTCAGCTGTGATTGACCACCCCTTTTTTTTTTGCATGGTTTAATATGTCATTGTGTAAGTGCGTATGTGCGTAAGTCCATACTACCCCCTGGCCCCTCCCATGAGCCCTCCCCTAACCACCAATTCGCATTGGTGCAAACGTACATATCTGCACCACTGGGAAAGTACAAATCGGATAAATCTGGAAAATTGGAAAACCAATTTCTTCCATTTTTCAAATAGCGTGCTTTACCATCACATGGGGGTGCATTCTGTCAGAATTACATGCAGAACGAAGGTAAATAAACCAAACCTAGTCTGCTCCAAGGTGCAGAAGACCTCCGTGGCAAGATGCATTGGCCCACCTTAATACCCACGTGTGGAAAGGGCCATATAGTTCTTTATAGGTCATCATGAGCCCTTGAATTGTGCCTGGAAACAGTTTGGGAGCTAGTATTGTTGTAGTAACAAGAGCCTCAGATAACAATTTTCAGCAGTTCACAGAAAACACAGGTCAGATGTAGCATTTAACTGAAATCAGAGGAATACCCTTATTGTACACGTTTACCACACTTAATGTTCTTTTCCTTATCTCCTAGTTCTCAGTCAGGGATGACTGTACCATTGGGCAGCGGCCATTGTTTCAGGATGCATTCATGAAAAGGCAGTAAATTGTTAGTTATTTAATTAGTAGTTGTTATATTTTTCCTGCTGGAAATAAAATAATGGCATCCATGGCTTCCACATCAGTGAGGCAATCAATCCACTCTAGATTTTAGTATAAATTTCAAGGTATCAATTAAAGGTGCTGAATCCTATTTTATCCTTTAAAGTTCACACTAAAACCAAGAGCAAACTCATTGCCCCACTGGCATGGAAGGCAGCAGCACCATGAAATGAGGAATGATGTTGTTGGATGTTCTGCCTCCTGTTTCTAAATAATTTATATGTTATATAATTTATATTTAATTATATATTATTTATTTATTTATTTATTTATTATTAAAATATTATTATTAATTTATTCAATTATTTATTTATATTTAATTATATAATTCATATTATAATTTGAGTTGGAGGGATAGTAGTTGTCACTTGGTGTTCTTCATATAGCAAAATGTCTTGACTTGGCCCTGTTGTCAGTGGGATTCTAGCTTGCTAATTTAGAGACCAAGTCTGATAGGCAAATTGGGTTTTTTTGTTTTTTTTACCATGGTCAGTTGTCAGTATCATCTAATGAAAGTGATGTATGGGATCTGAAGGCATTTCTTGCTCTTAATTCTTTCAATGTGTTCTGAATGGGTAAAAATGAAAATAGAATGACTTTGAAGGTGCTGCACTGAACTTTCTGTCAAAATCAAGGAAGCTTGAAACTGTCTTAATTGTCCAAAGACATCTGCTAACCAACCTCTGAATTGGAATAAAAGTGGAACCTATCTGCAGTGAACTGTGATAAAGAGAAACTTCTGTGAGCCATTTTGTTATTCAACATGGTGGGGAACCCACCTGTATTGAGTTTTAGGAGCCCCACTAATTGTCCCCAGGGGTCCAATTGTTAGCAAAATGCCTTGTTTTCCTGGCCAACCTGAAAAGTGAAGGGTTACATTGTCAGAAAGAAAATGTGCGGGGAAGATTCCTTAGGCACCCTGGTGCGCAAGTAAACAAGTGCCGTGCAAGTAAACAAAGACAAACCAGGTGATGTGGTCTGACATAAGCTTGAATTTGGATTTCTCAATAGTTTATACCATAGGCACTGCATGTTTCTATCACTGAGTAACTCCTTCATGTTATCTGCATTATTATGAAATGCAGCATGTTAACATTGAAACATGCTAATATGCATTTCAGTTTTATGTCACCATGGACAAAGAGCCATATTAGTGGAAGAAGACATGTTTCGCATAAGGCCTCAGGCTCAGTCTTTTAGCATCTTTTGTTAAATGAATCCCAACACAGTAAAAGCTGGGAAGACTCATACCTGAAAAGCTGAACTACTTCAGTTCAGCTATCTTGTTAAGTACCTTTTTGGGCTATCTTGGGCTACCTTGTTAAGTACAATTTCCAAAATTAGTGGGCTGTGGAAATAGTGCAGTTGTTTATGACTCTCTGTGGGCCTTTCCATCCTATACCGTTATTCCACTTTCAACATCCTATGGAATCTTGGGTGTGCAGTTTAGGGAGGGGCATTTAGAATTCTCAGGCAGAAAGCTCTTTGGCCTCAATAAACTACAAATACCAGAATTCCACAGGATGTTGGAAGTTGAATAATAGCACAATAACAGTGTAGTGCAGAAAGACCCTGCATACCTCCTCTTATAGAATATTAATTTTTCAACTAGATTAATTCTTTTAAAACTCAGCTGTGGTGTTCCCCAATGGCAGACTCCATCACAGAGGGATATAAAATTGATATCAAATATGTCCGCTATGCCAGAGAGGTTGCCCGGGTGGGTGCATAGACAAATATGTTGAATGATCAAGGCCAGGAAAATCCCCAGTCACATTTCCCAAGGAAGTCATCAGGCTAGACACGTCTGCATGAACAAAGGGTTCTTAGCCACAAATAGCCAACTTTAAGGGATTACTGGGTTTTCCTCAGGTTGAGCCACTCTGACTTTGGAGAATTGTACAAGGGCGAGGCCTATTTACATGAACCAATCATGCAAATCATCAAGTTGCTATTGTGCAGCATTTTTCCTTTTATTTTGGCCATTGTTCTTCCTGGGAGAGGACCTGCCCTTGAGGTACATTCTGCCCTATAAGTACTCCCCATTTTTGAGAGTCTCTTTGGAGAACTCCCCACCATGCTAGCAGACCGGCACTCTGTTGGTCGAGTGATCCCCTCAGCCACCTCTCTTTGCTGAGATCCATCCTTCTTGCCACTTCCCAGACAGAAGACTTCTGGACAGGTGCAGTATCACCAACTTTACACCCTCTCCCCTATATCCTCTATCAGTTTTCACCTCTTTCTCTTCTCAATAGGCCTTGTGTGCATGAGTGAGTGAGTGTATTGATGTGTGAGAACGTATTTGTTAATAAAATCCATTTATTAGTACAATTGTCTGGCTTTTTGCTTGGTCTGACCATGTAAAAATTGGGTAGAAGATCTTGCTGTGTTACCCTGCCCCTCGTTTTGCTGTAGCCAGTGCTCTACTAATTTCCCCAATCTTGGCATTTTTGGAGTGAATCAATGTGTCCCCCAAGGGACTCCCAGAAGTAAGGGGAACAGACAAGTGGTTTCATGATCCTTTTGTTTCCTTGATTATGTGATATTTCTACCAAATCAGTCATCTCTGAGAGATAATGGTTGATTACACACCACACAAAATACTGAAAATAAGATCCCCCAAAGAGGTGACAGCTACAGAAATACAAGGTGCTCAGAAGTAAATTTTGTAATTTCCCAACACAGTGTTTCCCTGTTTTCTGGGGGTCCCGAGAGGGACATCTAAATGCGCTCTCAATTATAAAAGTTGGGGGAAATTAGCCAAGAGCACAAGCCAGCAATATGAGAGGCAGGGCAATGGAGCGAGATCTTTTACCCAGCGTCTACGGGGTCAGGCCAAGTCAAGGAGCACACAGAATTGAAATAATAATTGTGGTTTTATTAAAGTACAATCAAACAATGTATGCAACACACTCATGCAGAGAACTAAAGAAATAAAGGTTGGAGTGGGATAGAGAGATTTTTAGAGGAGTTGTTGGTAATACTCCACCTAACCTGAAGCCCGGGTAGTATGTAGCAGAAGTTCAGAGATATGGAGTCTCAGCAGTGTTTATGAATTACTTAATTAATTTGCCATCTTTCTCCCTGTATGGGACCTAAGGCAGTGAGTTAAGACAAAATATAGTTAAAACAATATATAATACAAGGTTTGTCTTTTAAAAAAATAAACAATCCAATTAAATCAATAAAAGCAGTTAAAAACACACTCAAAACATGGAAAGCATTAACATATAGCAAACCTCGTTGACAGATACTTCCCCCACTAACAATAAAAAGCTGAGGGTCTGTATAAATAAATAAATAATCAATTGATCAATCTTTCCCTGCCAATGAAAAGAGAGCAGAGAGGGGAACAACTGAGCTTGCCATGGGAAGGAATTCCCATGGAAGCAATCTGGAAGCAATCTCCAAGAAGGTCCTTAGTTTCCAGACAGGCATATGTGTGGTGTGAGAGTGAGCAAAATGACACCATGTTGCATGATATCAGTGAATTCCAATAAAAACCCCTGAGCTTCCTTGCCCTAGTCTCCCAAGGGCTAAATTGCATTATTAACCTTGAAAAGTAACAATAACAAAAATCCTAGAATCCAGAACCATTTTGATGTAGAGCAGTGTTTCTTGGGCTATTTGATGTGTAGGACCCGCCATATTGTTTTCCCCCATGTGCCAGAGAATGGTATTGCTTTTGTGTCCATTGACTACAACTGTTTCTTTCCTAGAAACCTGGCAGGGACTGAGAACCAACGGCTTGGTGACTAGCACTGGTCCAGTAACTACCATTTTGTGGATCATTGATGTAGGAGACAGAATATTGGGCCTCCTCCAGAGAAAATCAGGTGCAAAACCCCTTTCATTCACAAAGCTCACTGGCCAGCTTAGTCAAGTCATTATTCTTTGGCCTTTTTTCATTTCACAGGATTGTTGGGAGACTCTGATGAGACCAGAACACTATCTTCAGCCTCTTGGAGAATAGGAGAAATGCTGCCAAATTCCCAAGCAACTGGAGTGGAGTATGGCTTCCCACAATCCTAACATAAAGAGTTAAGTAAACTCTGTAACTCAAGTACAAAGCAGAGTTTTATGCAGCTATACAGAGTAGAACGGGAGTAGTATATGCATTTCTATCCAGGAAGACCCAGGTTCAACATCTGGTATCTTCAGGTAGGCTAGGAATAAAATCTGAAGCCTGAATACAAAGGAGCTAGAAACATGGTCTGATCCTATTCAATCCCAAACTAACAGTGCTCTAGACCCATGGTTCCGAGGGCCTCTAGGGCAAGGCACTGGAGGAACAGGCAACTTTTGGAAGGAGAGCTAGGTCTATCCTCTGGCTAGAGTTGTGTGCTGCATTCCTGCCACCTCATCTAGTGGCAGCATGCATGTGAAACACATAGCTAGGGTCTCCTACTGCTCATTGGCACTGGCACCACTCTTCTATTCCTTCCAGAAGATCTTGGTTACTTCCTTGCATGAGCACCAAGGCTATCAAGCCACTCATGCAAGGGCCCTTTGCACAAGTAGTTTAACACTATAGGAACCTAAACTTACTTCTGGACTTAATCCCTCTACCCCACTGTCATCCCCTTTTCTTTGTTTTTCATGTCTTTTTAGTCATAAGCCTGAAGTGCCTATCAGTGCTGATAGTACTGGGTTAGATGAACCACTATTCTGACTTAGTATAAGGTAGTTTCCTTTGTTCCTGGTTAGATTCTCCCCTACCTAATCCCAAAAACAAAAGTAAGAATTTACAAGGCATTTGATTTTATAGGTACCAGTTTATGCCTTGATCTTTGACTTTCATGTAAGAACATAAAAAAAGAAAAAATAAGTCTGTTTTCCATACCAATTGAAAAGCCCTGAAGGAACTCCTCATCTGCATGTGTGCAAAAAAGAAAATACTTTCCAGAAAATTGAGCAGCACAAAACTCTCACAAAAATAAATAAAAACCTATGAACAAATCTTCCAAATTATATATGCATACTGTGATGTGTAAATCTAATCTGGTGGCTTTTCAGATATTGTTTCCTTCCTTTCTGCAACAGAAATGAGATCTTATTCATCACACCTTGATTTTTCTTATGCTGACCACTGTGAGCTGCACTCACACAGAATAAGCAATTGTAAAGAGAGCCAAGGTTAACTTTCCAGCATTTGTAATTAATTCCTCTGGATTCCCAGATGCTTCATTTAATTATTATTGTCCAACTGGGACACATTAGGTGCTATTTTGTAATTTACAATTTATCTCGAGGTCACATACCTAAAAGGACTCTCAAATGTTCTGATGAATGTGAGAAGAGAGCAGAACTGTGACATCAGCTCCACTATCCATGTGTTTATAATCACAGATTTAGAGATCCTTTTCTCCCATTCACATTGCCCTCTGCATAGGTGTCTGGGCTTCTGCCTTTGAAGGGTTCAGAAAAATCTTCCACATGTACACATGTGGGAACTCACATCAAAGGTGTTGTAATGATTGTGTATAGAGCAAGGCATTGCCTACTGCCCTGATCCTAAACACTTACACACAGAGACACTGTTAGAGCTTCTGAACGTGGTTGTGATCTTCTTTTGAAAGTAAGATTGCAGTGATGGGCAAGTTGGTAAGAAAAGGTTAACAGCTGAGTTAATCATTACTGTGCTCAAAAATTTAATTCATTTACATGTAGCAGGCAGCAAGAACATCCTGACCCAGCCACTAGAATGAGAAGCTGCATGCTACCAAGGATTATCACGTCATTTTTCTTGCTGGGTTAGCTCTTAGACAAGAAGAGAGAATTTCATTCTCTACTGAATGTCAAGGTAGTGCTGTTTTTTACAGGAAAGACTCTAAAGTGTTGCACTTCAGCTTCACATCTAAATTACTATTTTCCCAGGTGTGTGATTGCATTAGAACTCCTGCCCCTCCTTCCTGGTTTTAAATTGCTTCAGTACTAGTCCTATATAAGCATATCCATTTGAATAATTTTCATGGATATCTTGACATACTGGTAAACATCATTCAAATAAGTAGGTCTTGTTATGTTTATTTGCAATGCATTACAATAAACTTTTCCATTCAACACAAGCTTTGGATTATTCAAGAAAATAATAATAAAGAAAAGTGAAGTTTAAAATCTAGCCAGCAAAAAAGGAAGGGCCACTCGGTGGGATCTTGTTTATTGTGCAAAAGGACCATGATTTCCTTACAGATATTCATTCATTTATACAGTCACAGGATCTTAGAAGTGGAAGGAGCCTCAAGGACCACCTTATCCAATTGCTTGCCGTGTGGGTAACTACAATTAAAGAGCTCCTGAAAGATACCCATGCAATCTCTGTTTAAAGACTTTCTAGATGGAGAGTTCACCACCTTCCATGGCAGGACATTCCATCGCTGAACAGTGTTTACAGTAAAGAAGTTTTTCCCATTGTTTAGTTGGAGCCTCTTTTCTTATAATCTTAATCCACTGATTTATCTTCTGCTTTCTGGTGCAGTAGAAAATAAGCTTGGTCCATCTTTTGTATGACATCACTTCAAATAATTAAAGATTGAAGTCACATCATGTCTCAGCCCTCTCCAAGCTAAACATATCCATCTCCCATCAGTCCTCCTTCCTTCCCTCTCTCCTGTCAAATGGTGTCTAGTATTTTACCAAAAATCCAAGATCAGCCAACTAAATTTAGGCCATTTCCACATGATGTCATTATCCCGCAACAGCAGTGCGTTGTTTCCAGTCCAGGAGCTGTGCTATCACATGACATCATCACTATCCAGCTGCTATCCCATTCCAAGCATTGCAAAACCACCTTATACTATTTCCAGAAAAGTTCCGTTAAGAGCCTCCATTAGTGCTGCAATCCCATCAGCTGGCTCAGTGCAGTACTGTAATAGCACAAGATAGAACATCCTTGTCCTCCCGAATCCAGGAGTGGGCAGGGTGTGGGTACGGCCAGCTTGTCCCTCCCTCACCTACTCCCATGGCACAGTAACTTCAAAATCTATCACCTCTCTGTGTTTATTTTAAATTTCTCCTTTGAGTTAAAGATTTATATTTTTTTAAATACATTTTTAAGCATTATAGTGCAAAAGTGCAATACTGTACTGGCATGTCATGCCATTACAACATTGCTGTGCTAGTATGGCTTCCAAACAAACAAACAAACCCGCCCCCGTTAGGGGTGGTGAGGCAGAGTGAAGGCAAGGTAAAGGAGTGACCAAAAATGCTGTAATGCAGAAGGATCATGGATGGCACTACTGATACTCATCTGCTCAGGGCAGAAGTATGTGGAAGAGATCATTTCTAACCTGCTATCATCACACAAATGGCAATGCTGGGATTGTAAAGGAAGAATGCGCTAATGCAGTATGGTACAGAAGTAAAGAGTAAGGTGCCTGTTCTGAGGTTAGAAATTCTGTTTCAGTTACTAGAACTAAACAGAGCTCACAACATCTCCATAGAAAAGTCAATTCCTGATCATCCCAAGCCTTCTTCATCCCAGCAGCCTCATATAGACTAGCACAGATAGCGTATTCAGAGTGTTTGCTCTCTCCAGTGTTGATGCACTTGTACATTCATTTAAACTATAGTATCAAAGCTATGTGAAGCTCTATTAGGGCCTCAAAGTGAAGCCTTCAACCCTACAAAAGTATATTTGGTTCCAAAAATGTCAAATTATATCTTTAGAAGAAACTTTTGGGGGGCACACTTTGCCATTTTAATGCAATCTCCACAGCCTGCTCTAGGCTAAAAATATCTTATTTTTAGGAATGGCAGTGACTGGCAGTTTTCAAGATATTTTGCTGCCTGAAGTGGAACTGGAAATGATGGCCACCACTACTGAAGGGAAAATGCAAGGTACCTAAAGGTAGCCAAATTATTTTCACACCTGAGGCAGAAAGTCCACTCTTTGACAGCAAAAATAAAATAATGAAGAAATATAAATTTCTTGTCCTTTCATTAAACCCCCAATCTCACACCTTTGACAGATACCTTATCCTGCCTAACGGTAGGAGCAGCCCTGTGACCTGGCAAGCAAAACAGCGAGTCATCAGGATTGAACTTACAATTTGTTTCTTGCCTGGAACTCTAAAAACAAGTCCAGTTGTCAACTATCCGTCAGGCTTCAATGCAATGGGCTGCATTTGTGGGCGATAATGATAAGATGGGAGAACAGTAGATAGTGAAAGGTCTTGAAATACCTGGAGATGTGTAAGATGTATAACTCCATCCACTATGCTCTACTAGTTCAGATGAATGATTGCAATTCTAGATTTCAGTTATTCTAAGCCATTCACTTTTAAAATGTTAATGAAAAACAAAGATATGCTACTGTTTCTCATCAACTTTATCTTCACCAGTATTAGAGAAAATGTCTTCATCACCTCACATAATTCCTTGGATCTCAGTACCACTAAGCGCCCACTGAGGGAGTGATAGTTTATGAATTCATTATCCTCAGATAACAGAGGTAATTGGTCACCATACTCTGTGCCTTTAATCAGAAAACTGAGTTTATGTGCATCATCGAACATTTAGTAATGCATTCCCCTGCCAAACTTTGTCATAACACCAGTTTATAAATGGTTTTATGTGAACAGTTGTTACAGCCTGCCCTGCCTGGGTTTGGGAAAGATGAGGTGATGAGTCACCAGGAGATAAAATTGATTTTCTACCCTTTATGCTAGATAATAATACCTAACATTCATCTTAACTTATAAGATCAAAGCTAGGATCTACAAAACAGCCTGGAAAAAATTCAAGATCAATATTATGCATTATATTCCAGCTCCATGTGATCTGTAGTGAAGTTAACGCTACATATACAATTCAAGGGTGGTAAAAACAATTTAACATTTATTTTCTTTGAGCATTTAATATGAGACAAGTGAGCTGTACAAAAATGCATCATCTGCTGTTTCAATATGGAAGCAGCATTCTGCTATATAGAGATGGCAGTATGCAAGATGCAAATACCATGCATGGATTCTAGCATTGTCAGGATTTCAAAATAGCAATAAGAGGCAGTCAGAATTCATGACATAAAGAATTAACAATCAGAAAGCAGGCAGCAATAAGTCTATGTTCTACCTAAATGTCAAGCAAAAATATTTACTTCAATTGACTTAGCTATGTGTTTCTCTGGAAAAAAAATTGACACATCCACATCCAAAAATTACACAAGGCACACATTTCTGTTCTTATGAAGACCCCACATTCCCAAATATAGGATTTTTGGCATGTTGTTTTTTTCCTATACCAAAAGAAAAGCTTTCTAAGTCTCAAATAGAGGACATCCCTTATAAAAAGGAACACCGGCCAGTCCTATAAGGAACAAGTTTTCTGGTTATCAAATGAGGGACACTGCTTATAGTAACATCTGGCAACCCTAATGGATTCAGAATGACCTGACTTTCAGCTCCATTCACTAGACACAATTCCCAGGGATAGTCAAGTTATCAGAGAATCACAGAATCTTAGAGCTGGAAGGGATCACAATGGCCATCTTGTACTATCCTGTACCACATAGGAAGTACTGCTGAAAGAATTGTGCCACCATTATTCATAATGCAATGTACATTACACGTTGTACATTATACATGTTCATACACTAAATGTATATTATGTACAATGCATAATACATTATATGAACTTTTGAATTACAAAGGGAAAAGAACAAGAGAACAGATAGATCTGGCTGCAGAATCTGTCCCCCTATTGATCAACAGGGTTGTTTTAGCTGATTTGGCTGAATGTACCTTTCCTCCTTCACTGTCCCTCCTAAAACTGTATGCTCAGTGGAACAGGATGCCCATCCCAGATAGGTGTGCGCTGTTCTTTCATCAACTGTTAACATCAGGATTCCACAGGACGTTGAAAGTGGAATAATAACATTATAACAGTGCAGTGCAGAAATGGCCTTCTGGTAGTATTGCTCAAACACTTTTGCACTTTAACTGTGACCATTTCCACACTACACTGTAATAGACCTATTATTCCAGTTTCAACATCCAGTGGAATCCTGCGATTTGCAATTTAAGGAGGGGCATTTAGAATTCTCAGCCAGAGAGCTCTTTGACCTCAGTAAACTACAACCCCAGAGTTCCATAGGAGGTTGATAGTGGAATAATAACACTATAACAGTATAGGGTGGAAATAGCCTATAACTCTTGAATAATAACTAAAACTAAATAATAACTAAAAAGTCTCAGTGGAAATTGATGAAAATCAATTTCTGAAATGTTGCATGAGACTGAATGTGACATGTGGTCAGTGAAGGAGGAAGAAAGAGGAAGAAAGTGAAGGAGGAAGAAAGAGAAGGGAAAGGAGGGGAGAGAGGGAAGGCAAAGACAGCAATGATATTTCAAGAAAGAGACTGGGTGCAACTCATGAATAAGCAGGTGTAGTGAAAGAAACATCTGGAAAAACTTTGTACAAGGATGGTGAGGATGACATTTGCAAATTGTCCCATGATACTAACCTTCTTGTCCTGCTATGCTTAATTTCTTAGCTTGTGTCTTCCAGAAACCTCTGCAGTTTCAGATGTTAAACTTATATAACCTTGGCCCTTTCCACAGATTACCGGATCCTGGTGGTGTCACACGGTGATCCTGGAAGAGTTTGTCTCAAGAGAGGACTATGACAGGAGCATTCCCCTCCACACCGGCTGCCTGTGGGAATGGAGGACGTGTGATGGACATGCCTTTTCCTTCTACAGTGCAGCCGGGCACTGTCCCAAGCTGTGCTGGGGCAAGAAGCACAGCCATTGAGCTTCCTGACCCTCCGCAGCTCAGGTAAGTGCAAGATAGTGGTGTGATTGCAGGTCATTGACAGGAAGAACTTGTCAATGATTTGAGGTGCAATCGTGCCTCCTGGGGACAGGGGAATTATGGGACATGGGGAATGTCATGCAGAACCATCATCCGGGTCCTGTACTTCTCCCATCCCTAATGCAGGACACCAACATCCTGCAGAAATGGCCCTTGATTATGTCTATTATCACCTCATGCTTGGCATAGTATTGGAATGTTGGAAGGAACTTGTACCAACCACCTGTTAAGACACATTCCTAACCCATGAGACATAAATATAGACAATCAGTTGTCAGAATAAGCATTGTTAGTTAATTTGGTAAGATGTACACATTAGACACAGGTACCATTAATCAGAAGGATGGGTCCAGAGGACAAGTGTTATTGAAAGGGAGTGCAAGAGCACAAGTAGTCCAAAGAGGTTTCTGTCTATTAAAAAAAACCCTGCAGAATTGCCCTGAAATAACTTGGAGTAGACAGAAAACCTGAAATCAAAACCTGGCAAGGTGATACACATCATTGGCCTAGGGTATCTCTGCTGTTTCTTCTCTGGGCTCACTGCAGCTAATTGGAGACATAAGTTGCTTGGCGCGGGAAATGTCCTTTAGGTAGAGGCTTTGTTGCATTGTTGTTGTTGTTGTTGTTGTCTTCTTTCAAGTCATTTCTGACTTTTGGCAACTTATCACAGGGTTTTCTTGGCAGGATTTCTTCAGATGGGGATTGCCATTGCTGTTGTGTCTGCAGCAGTGCAGGCAGTTACTCACAAACAGCACAGCTCCTATGCACAAGATGAGAGTCAGAGAATGTCCAAACAGAAAGGCAGCTGAGAGCAAACAAATCCAAAGGGGCAAGTCCAAACAGGCAGAGTTCCAAGACAACCAGCTCCAAGAGCACAACACAGGGTTTCAGGGCCGAATAAATCAGTTGCTGACCCTGGGAGGAAAGGAGCACTCTTTTATCTATGGCTGCTGCCACCACAGATGTTCCCTCATTAAGAGTCATTTACTATTTAAATAGGCTGAGCAACGCAAGCCCTTCCTTTCATGGCATCTCTGCTGGAAAGTAGGTGTGTAGCTATGTCTTCCTCTATTTGTTCCCCTGGCTCAGGCCTTTGTTGTTTTTATTGTGTATTAACTCCCTCTGTACCAGCTTCTGGAGACACTTCAGCCTGTGGGGAAGCTTCTGCCTTGGAGTCAGAATCCTCCTCCTCGCTGCTACAGTCCCCAAGGCAGGGCATGACAATTGTCTTCTTCTTCAGAGGCTGAGAGAATGTGATTTACCCAAGGTCATCCAGTGGGTTTCTATGAATGAGCAGGTATCCAGACCCTGGTTCCTCAGTCCATCACTTAAACCACCGCACTATGCTGACTCTAGGCATACACTTTTCTGTATTTGACATTCATACAAAATGCCTACTATTTAATAAATCTGTCATTCCTTTTATCCACCAGTGAGTTGATTGTCTTCATATCCTAAAAGAACCAGCCTTGTTTGGTGTTACTACAAATACAAAAAAAACACAAAAATAATTAGAAATTGTTAAGATTTCCATAAACGTTCTTCCTATTTAGAGGCAATTTCAGGCTCACTATTCAGCCCTGTCTGACATACAGGCAGCAGGGTAGGTTGAAATAATCATTTTGGGAGAAATTTGGGATATAAATCTAAATCGTTGTTGTCGTTGTTATTATTACCATATATCTATATTGCTTAAATATAATGTCTGCTAAGAGTGCAGACCTTAATTGCTGTAATGTAGTGGCATTTAGGAGCCTGAGAAACATGAAAAGCCTTAGTAAAACTTAATAAGATCTAACGGTGTTATTAATTCAATATGTAATTAATTATATTTTAATGTAAATCAATTAACTTAAATATAATTAATTACATCTTCAATGTAAAATTAAATATAATTCAATGCAAAAAAATGCATTTTAATGTAAAAAACCTGTACTTCATTTTTAATTAATGTTATTATTTTGATTCAGAACTGATTAGGTGAATAGCAGGTTCTCCTATGAATCTGTGTCAAGATTTCTTCTTTACAAGGTACGTAATTGTTCTTATTCACATTGATGTAGATCACAAACAGGGATAATGAAGCTTGTTCAAGGCTTACAGTCATATGGAAACAGCATGTGTAATTCAGTATGAGAGTGGAGGAGAATAGTTTAGAAAAAAATTCCCTTAATAACCCTTTCCACCTGCATCCCACAGAGGTGAATGACATTGCTTTGTGGGGTAATTTTGAACAAAAGCAACAACTATAATATCCACTGGACAAATGGATGAAGGAATAGGCCTTTTATGCTGTAAAATTTTAGTGTTATTATTTCACTTTAACTGCCAGGGTAACATCCTATGGAGTCCTAAAATTTGGAGCTTAGGAGGGATGCTTATAGTTCTCAGCCAGAGAGTTATAGTACTTCATCAGACTACAAACCCCAGGATTCCATGGGATACGGCCATGTCAATTAAAATGGAATCATAATGCTATAATTGTGCAGCGTGGAAGGATGGGAAAAAAATGTGAATTGCTATCCCTCCAACTGGAAAATATTATTAACTAGCATATATACCCGGCATTGCCCAGGATTTTATTTTCTCATAGGTAATACTTGTTAGAAAGATTTGAGATCCTGTGTCTCTAATTCCACAAACTGTCTTGTCCAGTACCTGTAACTTTTCCTCATATTCCTCAATCCAATCTGTATTCATAGTTATTAACATACAAAGGTTGGATTCCTGAGGGAATACACTGCCCTCCTCCTTGCTGCTAGGCCTCACCTCCATAGTAACCAGCATATTCAAGACAGGCACATTTAACTAAAGCCCAAGAGCTCTCTCACTGAGAATTCTAAAAGGCCCTCCCTAAACTGCAAACCCCAGGATTCCATAGAATCTTCTTAGGCAGCCGATCATATGAGGTCTTCACCTGACATAGCCAGTCAAACAAGCTTTTCACCTCCTATCACAATGATAGGAGCTCTTCTCTAGGGAATCTCCCCTTGCCTAGGATCAGTTGTTCATCTTTTACCTCCACATGTCCCATGGTCTTTTTATTAAGGTGCCAAGAAGTTTGTGTGTTATCTTGCCCAAGGTCTCGAGCCTCTATGAAGGTGAGTTGGGACCTAAATACTCTAAAGACTCCATATCTTAGAAGGTAAGCAGGGTCAGTCCTGGCTAGTACTTGGATAGCAGACTACCAACAATTACCAGGTGTTGTAGGCTATATTTCAGAGGAAGGAACTGGCAAAACGACCTCTGAGTATCTTTTGCCTAAGAAAACTCTGTGAGATTCAGTGGTATGTGTGAAAGGGACAACAGTATGTGTGAAAGTGATCTAGGAAAAAGCTGATCTAGGAAAAAGCCAAAGCTAACAAAATGAATTTCAATAGAGAGAAATGTAACATCCTAAACTTAGGCAGAAAAAAATGGAATGTACAAATATAGGATAGGGGACATGTGGCTGGATAACAGTTTGTGTGAAAGGGATCTAGGAGTCTTTGTGGGCCACAAGCTGACCATGAGTCATCAGTGTGATGCAGCAGTCAAGAAAGCCAATGAGATTCTTGGTTGCATCAATAGGAATATGGTGTCTAGATTGAGGGAGGTAATGGTACCACTCTATTCTGCTTTGGTTAGACCTCATTTGGACTACTGTGTCCAGTTCTGGGTAGCTCAGTTCAAGAAGCATATCAACAAGCTGGAGCGTTTCCAAAGGAGGGCAACCAAAATGGTGGAGGGTCTGGAAGCCATGCCCTATAAGGAGCAGCTTAGGGAGTTGGGTATATTTAGTCTGCTGAAGGGAAGGTTAAAAAGAGACATGATTGCCATATTCAAATATTTGAAAGGATACAGCAAAGAGGGAATGGGCTTGTTTTCCATTGCTCCAGAAACTAGGATGAGGACCAATGGATTCAAGCCACAGGAAAAGAGATTCCACTTGAAATTCAGGAAGAACTTCCTGACAGTCAGAGCTGTCTGGCTGTGGAATATGCTGCCTTGGAGTGTGGTACAGTCTCCTTCTTTGGAGATTTTTAAACAGAGGCTGGATAGACATCTGTTGGGGGTGCTTTGATGTATGTTCTTGCACAGCAATGGCTCCTGTGGTCTATTCCAACTCTATTATTCTATGATTCTATGAGATACATAGAGTTGCCGTAAGTTAACAGGCAACCTGGAGGCATACACACTCACAACCTGGAGGCATGCACACTCACAGAGTCAGATTCCAACTGGAGATTTGGTCTCTAATCCTTTTAGCTTCATAGAACCAAATGAGGCAGACCTGAGGAAAATTCCCCACATTTGAGTATGGATTCAAATTCTCATATTTTCTTTTTAAAAAATAAATCCAGAGATTTTTTTTTAAAAAAAATAACAATTAAAAAAATGACATTAATTTTTTAAAAATCACCCCAGTGAATTTTTTGGTTGCAAGACTTTCTGTGTATTTTTTATTATTTTTTACACTTCGGGAGTTCTTCGTGAAAAATCTGCCTGCAGAAAAAGACTTTGAGCTTCTGCAGAAATTGGCATGTTTGCAGAGATAATTATCTGTTTTGCAGAAAATAAATTGTTTTCTGTGCAAAGCTTTTGAATGTGAGGATTTCATGGGAAAAAAGGCTTTTGGAATGCAAAATATTTTATGTAACTCAGCCATTCGCTCAATGATGTGTGGCAGTACCATTTCTCACAGAGATTGAGAAAATCTGAAAGCATTCTTTACGTTGTGGGTATAGGTGGAAAAATAGCCAGCAATACCCCTTCATTCACATATTCAATCTTGACTCACTAGATTTACATAAAATTCTACCCTGTTTCAAAATAGGCAACCAGTGAGACCCTATTGAGTGGGCAAGAGAGCACCAAGCCACAGAGTGAAAGGGGAGATATGAGAGGAAGAGACATGTTTAGAATTTCACAGACCCACCTGCTCTGTGACCCATATGATGGTTTTGTAGCCAGCCAATTTTCTTACAACTCTTAAAGCAAAACACAGCTCCACCCACCAATAAAGCTGGAAGGGCAAGGGTAGAATGGTCAACAATCTGCAGAAGCTCACTCAAAATGACTGGAAGGAAAGAGGTTGAAAGCAAATGCTGCTAATTCATCAGAGCAGAAAAACTAACAATGATGACAACTTTGGAAGTGGTGAGGGAAAAATATAGCCTACTTACTTATTTTACATTGCCATACTTTGCACTGGGTGCAAATTTGAGTTGAAGCTCAAAATGGCATCTGGTCCTGCTCCTACCCATCTCTTGTTTCCTGCCCCTGAAATTCTTCCTTGGAGAAGCGTGCAGTGATAATCACTGGTGTGGACACTATCCTAGAGACAGGAAACTGAAAGTCCCTTACTCCTTGGCAGGAGATGAGGAGTCTGTTTTGGAGCATTATTCCAAGTCACAAAGTGTATCTTGCCTGAAATAAGCCTGACTCTAAAGAAACATCTGGCAACAAAGAGCCTTTGTTCATCACTTTTTTTAATTATTTTTTTCTTTAAAAAATAGGCTGTAGACAGTAGGTTGGGAAGCAGTGTTGCACAAGTGCAGTGTGTCTTTCTTATCTTCCATTAGACATTTGAGGAACGCTTTAGAACAGCTGAGGGATAGTGTTACCTCACTGGTAAACCCTGTCCCGGTGTCTACAATTTTGATATTAAAATATGATTCAATGTGCATGAGAGGTCACCTGGATGAGTATGTAGGTAGCAACGGTTGAACAATTGAAAACCAGGTCAGGCCAGCAGAATCCCCAGTCACATAGCCCCAGGAGACCTCAAGCTGTGCAAGCCCACAGTAAAAAAAAAAGAAAAAAAAAGGTCCTTAGCCACTGAGGGGGCAACCTGAGGGGATTAGTTTGCTTTCCCGCAAGTTGAGCACTGATAGCAATAAAATCCTATCAGGTAAGGACTATCTACATAAATTCACACCACAACCCAATGCAACTGAAGATCCTGAAACTTTGGCAGCACCTTGTAATCCCATCATGCAAAAAGGAGTCGCCATTGTTCTCCCCGGGAAAGGATTAGCCTTCCAGGTACTTTTTCCCCTACAAATAGTCCCAGTTTCTGAGTGGTTCTTTGGATTGCTCCCAGTCATACCAGCAGACCGTTTCTCCATCCCTTGAGTAATCCCCTCAGCCCTCTCTGTGCTGAGCTCCACTTCTTCGCTGTTTTTCCCAGACCAAGGACTTCAGGAAAAGGTGCAGTATCACCCCAGCTACAATCCCTTCAATATTTCCCCTATCCAGTTTCCTCTCTTTTGCTTCTTAATAGGTTTTGAGTGAGTGTGTGAGTGATTGCGTTGGTGCGTGAGACTTTCATTCAATAAAATCATTTGTTAGACATCTTCGTTTGGTTTTTGGCTAGGCCTGACCCCGTAAAAACTGGGTAAAAAGACCCTGCTAGGTCACCCTGCCTGTCACATTGCTATTGTTTGTGCTCTGTTGAGTTCCCATTCCCTACAGTGTAGAACACATTAAGGTGTCCCCCACAGGACCCCAGAAATCAGGGTAACAATAGGACTGATGGACAGAAGCTGAGGGCTCCGAGATGTTTATTAGTAAATATTGACATAGCTTCTCAGGGTGAGTGGGGATAGGAGGTTGGGTTCACATTGTGGGTCTGTGGCAGGTAGTGGCTTCTTTCCAACAACACACAAACAACCAGCCATGGCCACAAAAAGCCACAGCTTTACCAGTTACAGCTGCAGAGGTTTGGCCCTAGCAGGTGTTCAGATCCAGACATCAGCCAACCTGAATGCCAAATGACACATGCCAAGCACCCTGTCCAGCTGCTGGGAATAACCAGAGATTAGAGCACTGGGATACCACCAGGGAGCAAGTGGGTTGGAGTTCCTGTCCCCAAGATGGCTGTGTCTCTCCTTTTCCTTGCCCCCAAGACCTCATAAGGAGCCTCCAAACTGATTATATGAGGGAGGAACTGCCCCTTATCCTCCGCAGCTAGATCTGACCAGATGCCAAAACTGCCTAAAGTTGTGAGGGAAAAAAAATTACACCATGCAAATAACAACTAATCCAGTAATGTTCAAGGGTGGGAGGGCAAGGATGAAGTCCAGCAACAAACTGAGCCAAGGAGTGAATGAAACTCTCATATGTTTTTAGGATGCAAACTTGAGTGAAAGATTGATGCTGTTGCTCCAGTCCTGACTATTAGCAAACAGCTAAGAGCCTGCCACCCCCAGACTGGCAAGTCTTCCTGCTCTTGAGAAGCCTTCACTTCCTAGCCAAGGCTTCCTAATGAAGAAATACTCAGGTGGAGGAAAAAAGATAGTGGCCATTTACACACTAGACTATTATAGGGATATTATTCCACTTTCAACATCCTGTGGAATCCTGGGTTTTACAGTTTAGGGAGAGGCCTCAAAGACCCCTGTCTAAGCTGCAAACCCCAGGATTCCATAGAATGTTGAAAGTGGAATAATAGCACTGTAACAGTCCAGTGTGGAAATGGTTAGTGCCTGAGGAAGCATTCCTGCCTCAATCCACAAAGGCATTATCCTTCATGTAACTCAAATATTTTTCTATCCCACCTTAAAGAGCCTAAGAACACCTGTTCTAAACTGAATAACCAATGAGATGCATATGGGAAGTTCACAAGCACCAGAGTGTGTAGGTACCCTCTAACATGTTCCCAGTAATGCATTTAATGAGTCTTAGGCCCTTTTTGCACCTTACCTGGTGCCGCTGGAGGCACGCAAGGATCGTGTGAAAACCCTCATCTGGGAGGCACTTGCATCCCCTCCGCACCAGCTCCGTGTTGGCCAGAAGGAAGCGTGAGCGCTCCGCCCCTTCCTTCCACAGCTCAGCTGGGTACTTTCCCAGGCTGCACTGGGGGAGGAAACGTGATGGCTGCATGTCTGGAGCCTCTGCACACAAGGTAAGTGTGTGTGGGGCACGGGAGGGACACATGATCATGCTTCATTTTCGGCAATGAGCCGAAAATGATATAATGCGTGATTGCCACTTAATGGCCTTGGGAGTGTCACGCGATTGCGAGTACATCATGTGGAACAGTTCTCGCAATCATGTGACACTCCCGAGGCCATTTTGCAAAAGGACTGTTGTAGAGTTGTGGGGGAGGGGTTAAATCAGGTTTTACATATATAATAAACTGCCACGCGAAAAGAGCCTTACTGCCTTTGATATTGACATATATATTGTCATCATGAATAGGAACCACTGATAGCCTCTGCCACTATGAATTTTTCTAATTTCCCTTTAAAGCAGTGGTTCTCAACCTGTGGGTCCCCAGATGTTTGTGGACTTCAGCTCCCAGAAGCCCCAGCCGCTATGGTCAATGCTCAGGGCTTCTGGGAGCTGAAGTCTAGAAACATCTGGGGACCACAGGTTGAGAACCACTGCTTTAAAGCTAAGTTGGTGGCCATCACTACATTCCACAATATCTAATTCTACAGTATATGTGCTAAATGAAGAAGCCCTTTCTTTTCTTTTTTGTTCTTAATCTCTCGTCAGTCATTTTCTTTGAATGACCTTGACTCTCCTTGAGACGTGAGACTGGACTTGAGACTTGGAACCTTTCCATACTACATTATTATAGTGCTTCTATTCCACTTTCAACATCCAGTGATATTCTGAGGGTTGTAGTCTACTGAGACCAAAAAGCTCCCTGGCTGAGAATTCTAAATCCCCCTCCCTAAACTGCAAACCCAGGGAGTCCACAGGATGTTGAAAGTGGAACAATAGTACTATAACAGTGTATGGCAGAAAGGACCTTGGAGTAAAAGACTTAAATACATCACTGTGAAAATCTGACTAGGTGCTGCCTTCTCTTGCTCTGCATCCACATGAACTCTGCTCAGGCATTTGCTTATAACCTTGAAATGCAGCATTATAAAATGATGTCATTATCAATGACACTGTACTTTTGTGGGTAACAAAGGAACAATGACAAGTGATGAGACACTCAAACATTTCCCCCTCTCCAATGAAAGTGGGAATTCTCATTTCAATCTCTCTTCCCTCCTCCACAGGAAAAAAAAGAAAAATGGCGGGGGGGGGGAACCGGACCTTGTAATCTTTAAGTAAATTTTCTTGTTCCCCTGTTCTGCTTTTTTCTTTGTCACACAAAATCTAATGCAGTATCCAAGAAACACATTCTCATGCGACTTTGTACATCCAGTAGAGCTCTCTGAGCAGCATCCCAGAAAAATTAATTGCTAGAGTTAGCATGACTATACCCACACTTTGCATGTCTGAAGTCATTAATTTCTATTATGCATGACTATAGACTTCCTGTTTGTTTTACCACACCCATTGTCTTTCTGCATCACTTTAACCTCCTTTATTGGACCATATGTTTAATTATCAATAAGTAACTAGGAAGCAAAGCTACTTTTATTTTACAAAAGAGACTAAGGCCATTTCCACATGGGCATATCGCCCACGCTAGAGCGACCTCTCCAGGAGGTCTTCTTCACTGAGGTCTGCGCTAGAGCAGTTAAAAGTGAGGTTCTAGACCTCAAACTGTTCTAGCGCAGCCCCGGGGGTGGCGCTGTGAGTTTTATAAAAACCACCTTCAAAAGTGGTTTTTATAAAACTTACCCGCGCTGCCCCGTAGCAGCCCCCGGTCAAGAACTGCAGGGACGTGGTAGCACGCCCCTGCAGATCTGCCCGGGGGCAGGCTTCTGGCTGGCGCACTGTCCTAATTGGTGGAGCGCCGCCGGAAGCCGCCGGCCGCCATTTTGGGCGCCGCCGGGAGCCGCCGAGCGCTGCCGAAATTCGGCGGCATTTGGAACGGCGGATCCGCACTCTTCGGAGGGATGGAGCAACCCGCTTGTGGGTAAGCTCCGCCTCTGCGTGCGCGGCCCCGTTTCGGGCTCCCCCCCGTGAGGAAAGGGCCAAAGCTGTTTCTTTTTTCTGCTAGATCCTGTGGGTTGGTGCAGGATTGGCTGTAGTTCAGCTTCTGCCTTGCCAACTGACTGCTTGGTTTGAGAGATCCACTACTACCCCTCATATTTCCTGACACTTATGGCATTATCTCGCCTAGAGTTGCAGTGCAAAAATGTTGTATGAATGCAGTTGCCTACCACTGCTTAGTGGTTGTTATCAATAAAACTTGTGACATTGCAAGGCCAGCAATGTATTTGCTTGCCCTGTTTCCTCTTGTCCTCTCCTTTCTTCTTTATCTCTCTGCCTCAAATGACACTGTATTGTTTTTTTTTAAAAAAAGTGTTTTGATGTATTTTGTTCTATGCTCTTGTGAGCCTCCAAGAGGTATGCTGATGAATGCTAATATAAAATTTCTAAGAAATATAACTAAATAAAAAGATAGTACTCTCTCTCTACATCTTTTTTTTTATGTCATGCAACCTGTGAATCTCTCTTCCTAGAGTACTTTAGTGGGTTCCTTTACTCTTATGCTTCAGGCAAGCTGTTATTTATTTTGTCAACCTTTCAGTGCAGGTTATAGGTTCTGCCTTCATGCTTTTTAAATGTGGAATTGCTTTAACTTTCTCCTGGTTTTATTGTATGAAACTCTACAACTGTTGTAGAGCTGTTGGGGGGGGGGTTAAATCAGGTTTTACATATATAATGAACATCCAGTGAGTGATTTTGAGGTTATTTCATAAAGAAAACTGAGCTATAATTTTGAAATAAATAAATGAGAGACTGTTGCTGTAATGGGAGCTAATGAAACTGATATTATCACAAAAATAGAAATGTGAGAATGAAATGTACAGAGGTTTGGATAGTGAACTAAGTGGGGTCACACCCACATAGAAGAGGCTGAACCCTTCCCCTGAGATTTGAGCATTTCTTGAGGTAATTTCCCTTTATGAGATGCTAACATCCACAGTTCTTTGATTTCCTGACCTTTTAACTACAGCTAAGGAAGAGAGGAAAAGGACTTGAAGGAATGTCTCAACTTTAACTTAGGTGGAAGCAGAGGGGGTGTGGGAGGCAAGAACACACAATGAATGCAAGCAGCCATTACTGCTGTTTGGAGACCACATTTTCCAGCTCTCAGCATCCCTTCGCTCCAGATTGCCAGTGGTGAATCACACCACACTGTGCAACCATCAGAAAGATTAGGGACGTAAGGAAACAATTACCCAATTTTACAAAAGCACCGGCAACCCGATTCTTCTAAAGATCAGGTCATTAAGAACTGCTGTTAAGAGTTTGGAGGGTGGGAAACAACATATAGCCACACCAATTAAGAACCAGCATTCAGGAACCTTTGTACATGTCTTAATTCCAGTTATGTCACATTCCAGACTCTTTAAATGCACCATGAGAATTAATAGGTTTCAAGTAAACATTCTTTTCTCCAGAACTGCTACATCGACTATCTTCTGTAGCTAGATCTTCTGTGGCTGAAAATTATGTTTGAGAAATGCATGTCCTCACAAATGATAGCCTATATTCCTTTAAAAAAAAAGTTTGCAGTGTGGGCAGACAGCTGACAAAAGGCATATTTTAATGATGAAATTAGAACAGATCTCTGTGCAAGATCACAAGCAGAGGGAATGTATTCTTATGACTACATTGGGCTATTAACTCAGTGACAACCTGCTCTCTGCTAATTGGGAACAAATTAGTGCTGTCAGTAGAATACTAAGCTCTTATCTCTTCCTAGAACATACCATTCATATTATCTGGCCATTCTGAACTTTTCTGGTTATAGAGTAATTACACAATAACCTCCTCCACAGGTATGCAAAGAGATTTCATAGTAACAAAGGCCTGTTCCTAGACACTTCACTCCATGCATCTGATGAAGTAGACTTAAGTCTACAAAAGCTCATGCTACCCACTTCTTTCTTTCCCAAAGGCCCTTACTGTACCATGCCCCAGTTGTGCAACATCCCAGCGGCATCCCAGGAATGCCATTGCCACAATGGGATCAGGATCTGAACACTCCCCACCGCACTTGGTCAGCTGCCAGTGGATGGGTAGTGTTAGAGACATTCTTCTTCCTTCTGCCGTACAGCATGAATGGTGAGTCCCTTTCCCTGCCTCTTCCTGCACTGTACTGTGGAAGGAAGTATTATCAAGCACCACAGGATTGTGGTGGGAAAGGGGACCATTACCAGACTTTTTTCCAATAATGGCATACAGCTCATTTACAATGCATGGGGATGTAACAGCACCTGGTCAGCAATGATGCCATGGGAAAGCACGCATCCCAGACCAGGAGCAATGCATTGCCATGCCGGAATGACGACGTCATGCAGTGAGGGCCTTAGCCTCAAAGGTGCTACAAGATCCCTTTGCATGCTGACCCAGAGTAACACAACTATGGCCCTTTCTGCACGAGGAAGTTAAGATGGGCCAAGGCGTCTTGTCACGGAGGTCGTCCGCAACTTGGATCAGACTAGGTTCAGACTATTTACCTTAGTTCCGCACCTAAGTCCGATCCAAAACGCCCCCAAGTGGTCCTCCAGTACGCTAAGTGAAGACCGGGAAAAACCGGTCTTTCAATTTTCTGGAGCGCGCCATTTCGTTCCTGCTCAGTTGTGCAGATGCGCAGATTCGCACCAATGCGAGCCTGTGATCAGCAGAGGGTGGGCTGTGGGCGTGGCCAGCTTCAGCAGTTGGTCCGGACCCACAAACAACTGGAAGCAGCCATTTTGTCAGCGGATCAAAAGACCTCACATTGCTCTGCATCACCCTGGAACAAAGAGAGGAGCCCTGCGGAAGGGCTTAAGAGAAAGTCCGCGTTGCTTCAAGCCAAGAAGAACTGGTGAGTAATGGCACGGAGCGATTCACCCGCCTCGTGCGGAAAGGGGTTATGTCTTTGAATTCTCCTATGCAGGTTTTTGTCTCTGTATGTCTGTCTCTCTTACAACGATTAAACAGGAATGTGCTCTTGCTTTTATTAGCCTTTTTCAGAACCAGGAATGTTGCTGCTTGTTACAAAATGCCAGCACCATGTTTTCCCATTTCACCAGGGCCAGCACTTTTAAAAAGTAGCAGAAAGTGTCCAAGTGAATTACAGTTGGAGAAGGTAGTTAGAAGAGAGAACTGGAAACAACCCCTCCAGATGGGGTAAATGTGTTGAGAGGTTGTAGTATTTGTTGCTGTAGTTTTCAATTTTTTCCTAAAATGAGGAGAAGGGGGAGGAGGAGGGGGAAGAGGAAATAAATATTTTTAAAAACCCTTTTCTGCTGTTGCAGATGATTTCTGGTAATTCAGTAGCAACATAGTATTTCCACCACAACTTGGTTTCTGAGACACATGGGAACAAATAAATATTTTCTTTTCCTTTTTCTATCTTGTTTTCACAATAAATAAATAAATAATAAATAAATAACATTATAGTGCTTTAGTGCATCAGTGAAATTGCACTTTTGCACTGTAACACTATGAGAGTTAAACACACACACAACACAGGGTGCATCCAGATTAATTTATCTGATTTACAATTTTATTTTCTAGATCGACACAAATTTTGCTCATGCCAGAATATTTTCTTTCCGCTCCCAGTATGGTCTGAGTCTTTTTATACCAGCTCCCTTAGTTGGTTTATTTTATCCAAGTATAAAATCGGAAAGAACAGGAACAAAATCTGGGACTTTTATTCTGTCTGGATGCACTAATCGAGAAGAAAACATTCCATTCAAATTATAGGACTACCTTTGCAAATGACACCCTGTTTTGTTTTCTTTTTTGCTTTTGTTTTTTGGTTTGTTGTTGTTGTTGTTGTTGGAAGCGCACTAGAACATATCTGAGAAATCACTACAAAGAGTTCCCCAAGAGGGAAAATAATGAAGAAACTGGACAGGGTGATGACATCAACTGGGGAAACCTGGCAAAACCCAAAGAGCTGTATCGTGAAAACGCATGCTTCTTTAGACTAATCTAGAAGAGCCTTTAGACAGATCCATGAACTTTTCTTCATGGTTGTGATGGCCCTGGATTTCAGTCAGCAATCCCCCACAACAGTGCAACAAATTCATTGCATTCACATATCAATTACAGCATTTGTTTTCTCATGCAAACCACTCTAGTTAAATTAATATACGTGTTTTATGCATATCTGTTTTTTTATTATTATCCTCTTTTTTGCCGGCAATATTCAATGATTTCCAGTATGTGAAGAAACTGAGTTATACATAAACTCACCCTACCAGTCGCAGTTTATTCAAATATAATTTCAACCACCATGGCCACCTTATTTAATAATATTCCTAAACTTGTAAACAAATGCACTTAACACTGAAATTAAACAGATGCCAAGACATCAGAGAAGATAGTTTTCTTTTTTTATAATCAGAGTAAAAATAGTAAGAGACTCAGCATGATGTAGCAGTTTGAGCATTGGATTATGACACTGGAAACCAGGGCTCAATTCCCCGCTGAGCCATGAAAACCCACTGGGTGATCTTGGGTGTGTCACACGCTCTCAGCCCCAGAAAACCCCATGATAGGTTTAGCTTAGGGTTGCCATAAGTCAGAAATTACTTGAAGGCACACAAGAAAATAACAACTAGCAAGTCCAGCAGTGACCAATAAACTGGTACATTTGTTTACTCAGCCGACAGATTGTACTGCTGAAATATGACTGTTCCAGCCTTCAACTGCAGATAAAAGAGTACGCAATTTTATTTGAAGTGGACATATATTTTGTCCATTGAGAAATAGAGAAAAAGGCTGTCCGAAAGAAAGCACTTTGCTCAAAGGTATTTCAAAGATTTGCTAAAATTCTACAAAACAAAAATTTATCCTTCTCTCATCAAGGTGAGATACATTATCAGAATCTTTACAGAAGAACACAGCTTTCAGGAAATTTGGGGTGGGGATGTGCTTATGTGTTTGTATTTTGTTACAGTAGAGAAAGGCAGCATCATATTATGGTATTAGTTGGATTTTGGTCCTGGTTATCATTTTAGGGGCACTTCCAAATAAGAATCTAAATGTTAATCAAGCTTTTGGCTTAGCTTAATTCTCAAACATCTTATTTAAAGGCCCTTGTAATAACATTTGCCAGTTTGAGGTATAGAGAATCACATTTTCATTCTGCTTTTGACCTTTCATACTACACAATTATAGCGCTGTGATTCCACTTTAGCTGCCATGGCAAATAACCTATAGAATCCTGGGATTTAGAGTCTGGCAAGGCACTAGAGCTCTCTGGCTGAGAATTCTAAATACCCCTCACTAAACTGTAAATCCCTGGATTCCATAGGATGTTTTCATGGTAGTTAAAGTGGAATCACAGCACTATAATAATGCAGTGTGAAAAAACTCAGATTGTTCAACGTTTTTTTTTTCCTGCAAGACCTTCCTAACTCTCTTCCCCAAGTATGGATAATGCTCTTTTCTCTGCCGATAAGCCACCAATTTACGTCTCAGTTTAGCCCTTTTCAAATTGTTATGGAAAATAAAGGGTCTTCTTCCTGTGAAGCATCTTTATTTAGGAATTTTGGAAGCAAGAGAATTTAAACTGGAATATTAAATAGTGACATCATTCATTATTGCCATGGAACTGGCTGCTTTACGGTGATAATTATGACAGCGGAGTTTAAAGAACCTCACAAAAATAATTATCACATAAATTTTTAAGACATGAAGCTGTAATATAATTATATAAGTGGTGCAACACTTTTCTGAGATAAATTTTGAGTTTTCTGCTGGTTTCTGCAGAAAGAAAGAGAAGGTGAGGGTGGAAAGAGGGAGAGGGGGAGAAAGACGGACCAGGAAAAACAAGGCACTCACATGATTGTTTTGAATTTATTTGCCTTTACCCTGATGTCATGTCCCTGCTTTAGATGTGGGAGGCCAGGGCTTTTTACTTTCCAGCTCCTCTGTTCTGAACCACCGGTTGAGGAGATGGATCTGACATTGCCAACTGCCAGGTTTTCAAACATGTTGTGTTTTCTTTCCCACGAGTTGTGTGACTGCTGCTTTGTTTACTCATATGCCCTCTAGACAGCAAGAGAGTTAGTTCTCTTCTGGCAGAAACAGAAGCCTTCTCTCTTTGAGGGTGGAGAGATGGAAGCCCCTCCCCAACTATTCAAGTCTGTCAGTGAAACAAAACTGTTAACTTAAAAATTTGTTTCTGCCTCAGTCACAGAGAGAAGGCCTTGGGAAAAGAAATAACCCGTTTCTCTTGCTTTCATTTTTTTCTTTATTACATCTGTCAGATTAATAAGTATGTATTTGGTACAATTACCTACAAGGAAAGAATTGATTTCAAGCTTATTAAATGGGTCAGAACTACTGACTCCTAAGATTAGGAGTGATGTTTTCTTCTTGGCCACTCAAAATAGATTGTTGTTGCTTTTTTTACCCCTAGCTGTAGGTTTGACTCTATGGGTCAAATAATGCAGATGCAGAAAGATTAAATGATCATTTTTTATTTAATTTTATTGATTGGTCCTATTTGTAAGTGTTCTCTCAGTAACAGAAAGAGAATCAGTGCAGCCCAGCTGGAAATGCCCTAATTTTTCATAGTAAGTGGTTTAGTAAAACAATCAGGCATTTAGATGGGATGGGATGCTTTTAAATAATATGTCCATCTAATAAAAATAACTTGGTGGCTTATGTTCCAGAAGACAAGTGAGTTTCGGTCTTCTAGTACTGGTTGTATGGTGCTTTCCACTACACTTGCATGAAGAACAATGATACCAAGCATTTCCCGTGGTTGTTTGATATGTTCCTTAAGTCTGAATGCTCAAGTAACACCATAGGAATGCTGTTGTTTTGCAGAATCAATCCATGTTCATTCACTGTTTGGTATGCAAACATTCAAGTTACATAGAACTCTTCTTTTGGGTAAACATATTGAATCAACTGGGGTGGCATACAAAACAGCAAGATTCTGTATGCACTTTCCCTATTAGATAGGCAAGTACATGAGCATGGTTGCAAGGGGCACCCTGCTTTAAAAGCAGTATACACAGTTGTTCTTAGGAGCCCAAGATCTGCAATTACAAGACCAAATCATTTTCTGGCACTGTTAGTCCTGGATCACAAATTTCTGTACCATTTTTCTTACATGATAGTGGAGTAGATTGACACTGCACACCTACCACCAAAAAATGCTTGACACTGGCACTTCATGGGGATACCAAATATTTGTAGTCTGTCCCTCCTTTTGCTGAGAATGATTCTATGAAGCAGGGCTTTGTATGTATAGGCCTCCGTTCTGGTCTCCATAGCACTTGCTTTTTGAAGTATATGGTTGAAGGGAGATACACCTACTTAATCCTCCATTGCACAAAACATAATGTAAGAAATAGGATGGAACATCATAGCACATTCACTAGATTACTGGTAAGTCAAGAAAATAGTCAAGGAATGGGGGCAACTAAATCTATGTTCTTCTGCCTCTCTGTTTCATCAAACAGACATGTGTGCGTGTGTGTGTGTATATATATATAGAGAGAGAGAGAGAGAGAGCACTGATGCAAAGCCATAGCTTTTGCCACACTGCTGATTTCCAGGCAAAGACTCGTATGATCTTTTTAGTGTTATACCAGCATAGCTTTTCTAGAACCCAAAGGACTAAAGTCAAGAATTAACATAAATAAAGAAGATCCATGAAATAAATAGGCCTTAGATTCTTCATGATTCATCTAAGTCCTGATGATGCCAGATGGACTGTTCTAACTGATCCTATCTTGATAAAGTTCCAGAAATGTGGTGTTCTAGTAATATGCAAATATACCATGAAGAAGTTACTTTGTATTACGAATACAGCGTGGGAAGTGATATGCTGGATCTGACCTGTCTAGTCCAGCAGTCTGTTTGCACAAGGTCCAACAGATGCCTTTGAGATACCTACCAGAACTACATAAACACAACAGGAAACTCTTAAGTCATATTCTCAAGCAGCTGGTTTTCAAAAATAATACACAACAATTGTGTTACTAATATATAGCCAACATGACTAATAGCCATTACTGTTAGAAATATGCCTCTTAGATCTTAATAATTCATATCAGTGAGGTCTTAAATAAAGAGGCTGAGTCAGAGATTCTTAGATCAAACAACTTGACTGCAGCGATCAAGATTTTATTGACAGTTCTGCAGAACTGGGTGCCACACCCTTTATCAGAGAATGGCACACAGAGCAATTTGAACAACTTATACTTATACCCTAGTTCCCAGCCGCAAGTTTACTGCCCCTCTCGCCGATTGGTTGTTGATGCCGGGGTGCACATTCTTCCCGGTCCGCCTATTTAAATGTAAGCAATTTCCTTGCATATTTGGAATCCCCCTTCTGTTTATGAGTTCTATGAGTTCTCCTGACTCCCCCTCCCATCTCCTGACCATACATTCCTTAATGTTTGTTCTGTATAAAAAGGGAACTCTGTCTGGTTTCAATATATATAATAGCCTATTTTTGCAGTAAGCTTGAGAATAACAGAATGCCACTCTTACTCCATGACCTGTGTTTGCTGAGGCTCGCAGTTTCTCTTCCTAAATGATTACCTTTGCTAAGCTAAGCTAAATAATATTTCACTAACCTTTTACCTGGGCTTTCAGTAGAATCAGCTTGTCTTTTCCCTCACAATTAATAATGCTACCTTTCAAGAATTTATCTATCCTCTTCTTCAATCCATCTAGGTAGGTGTACATCACTATTAGTGAACACTAGATAGTGCACTTTTTCTTAGTCCATCCTGAATCTTTCATTAGTCAACTTTGGCCATTTTCACACTACACTGTTATAGTGCTATTATTCCACTTCCAACATCCTATGGAATCCTGGGGTTTGCAGTTTAGGGAGGGGCATTTAGAATTCTCAGCCATAGAAGTCTTTGGTCTCAGTAAACTACAAACCCCAGAATTCCACAGGATGTTGAAAATGGAATAATAGCACTATAACCATGTAGTATGGAAATGGTCTTTGTTGGGATATCTTGAATGCCTGCATTTGGGGCGAAGAGGAAAGCCTTTTTCTTATCCACTTTATCATAGAATCGGAATTGAATTGGAAGGCGTCCCATGGGCCATCAAGTCTAACTCCTGGCTCAATGAAGGATCTCCAGCCACAGCATCCTTAGGAGGTGTCTGTCCAGACTCTTTTGGAGACATCCATAGGAGACCCTTGCCACCTCTATAAGTAATTGGTTCCATTCCTAAACCACTCCTATTGTCAAGAAGCTTCTTTAAGTGTTCATTTGTGTGCACACCATGCACATTTTTATATACTTCTGTCCAGTGATGTAGACTTGAGTCAATAGACTCAGACTCAGATTGGACTTAAGTCACTTCAGTGACTCAACCCAGACTTGATTCGGCCATAAATGATGCACTGACTCGACTCGAGATTTGTATGTTTTTAATGACTGAGCTGATGCCCTTGGTGCAGTTAACGTAACACATTCATCCAAAAACCTTACAACTTTGAACAATGTCTCCATCTCTTTTTGCCTACTAGTCACATGACAATCTCTCTCAAGCCCAAAGTGTGGGTGCATTTCTTAGAGGGGAACAGCAAATGTGTTAGGCAACAGACTTGAGGAAGAAGGATCTTTCCTTCTAAATCTTTTGCATTTCAGTAATGGGGAATAAGAAGGATCCTATTGTCCACTTCCAAACTGCAGATGGCAAAATTGCAAATGTGGAGAGCCAACTCTGCTTAAATTGAGAAAACTGAATTTGTTTCTGTCTATCCAATAATTCTGAAATTTTGGTTGAGGTATAAAATTGGCCTCCAGACTTGAGACTTGACTTGAAAGGATCTTCAAGGACTTGAGACTTGAAGGTAGAGACTTGAGACTGACTTGAGACGTAGAGTAAAAGACATGAATACATCACTGCATCTGTCATTTCCCTGCATTCCCACCACACAATCCTTGCCCCTCACCCAACCTAACAAGCCTCAAATATTTTCTTCTTAGAATAGTTGCTACAGCTTCTTGATCATTTTGCCTTGGTCTTCTTCCATGGTAAGTGGGGAGGGATAGAAGCACAGGTCAGGTAAGGAGACTTTTATAGAATAAATAGTCCAAATGTCCAGGGTAAATTATTTGCATCACAGAATTCTGAAGGATCTTGCACACAATATTTCAGAGCAACTGTCTTGACTTTTGAGAACTGTTGGAGAATGGTCATGGTGGGTATGTTAGAATCACATATAAGATGGAATAGAGTTGGTTTTTGAAGATCCAGGAGGCTAGATTGAAACCAATCTGCAGAAATTGCAAAGAAGATGATTTTGGTTACCTGTTTAAAACTGGGAAAACTTTTTTTATGGTAAGAGCTGTTTGGCAAAAAAAATAATTGCCTTGTGAGGCTGTGGGTTCACCATAAGCGAAAGTTGCTGAGCTTTTTCAGGAAATGTAGTTGTTTCCAGTACTGTAAATCCTGTTTTGAGTGGGACTGTGGATGATATGGCTACAAAGCCAACCACAACAATATCCCTTCAGGAAAGGAGAGAATACTACCAAATGTTAGCCCAAAAGACATGATGTAGTAGCCAAAATGCCTTTAGAATGCCATATGTGTGAGTTATTGGATTTTAGACAATGGGAATATATTTTGAAGGCTGTTTGTTCTTGCCGTTTGAACGTAGCTGCCCACTGGAGAGTGCCCAGTGAAAGTAAAATGTCAGTACAGTGGACATTTGCAAAATGCCCTACTTTGCTGAAAGGAGCAGTTTTGCATACTGTGCAGCAGCAAAGCGTATTTCAAAGATAAAAGAAGGATGTCTGCCAAGATATCAAAAGAAACATCATAGTTAAATTAAATAAAGGCTTTTGGACTTAACAAGATGGTGCAAAGGCCAAAGCACATCAAACTCTGGTCCCCTGCTGGTGGTATGCAAATGATAACATTGCAGTCCCTGTGGTCTTGATGAGAAGGGAGCACCCTAAAAATGAACACACTGTATATCTTTAAGGACTGAGCCAGCAGCCTTCAGTTTACAACAGCACATTTCATTATTTGAAGAAAAGTTTGAATCACCATCCTTTCCTGTTGACAGAGAGGTTCCCACTGTGATCTGTGGACCTCACCCCCTCCACTATGCCAAGAAATTACTGGAAATTAACCATTTCTAATAGATGTTTGTTCAGATTTTCCTAAAAAAACCCACTGGTTCTCATAGTAAGCAATTTTGGTAGTCTGATTGCTCCTGTCACCTCTCTGTTCCCAGAGAGCTTTAGGCCTGGGTCTATGAATAGGTGCAACTTTATTACGCAAGGCATTATCCTGATGCTAGACCAAAATCAATTGCCACCAGAGCAATATTTTCTGGGAGGCTAGTTCACTATTACCCTTTCATTTCTGCACAAAACACACAGGTGTGCCTTGAGATTATATTCTGTACAGATCGGGGTGTTATGATAGCTTAGAGGTGTCAGAATTGCATATTGAGAGGTCTTCTAGTTTAGTTAAAGGTGTGGATGTATAGGAGAATTGGTACAGAGAGGGTACAAACTGTGCTCAGTTGTGGAATATCCTCCCAGTACAGGTCCAGCTGGATGCCAATGCCAGTTTCATTCTGACACCAAGTAAAAACACAACTTCTTTCTATCTTTTGGGACTATTCAATCTGCACATGTGTATGGTTTTCAGTTGCCTTAAGCTGTTTCAACTGTGTTTAAATTGCCTCGTATTTTTTTTAAAAAAGCTATAATTGACAAATAATAAATGAAAATATAAAAATTCAATTTGTCAAATTGTTTCATCTGGTTTTTGTCAGTTTGATTTTAATAACACAGTACTGTTTTGAATTGTTTGAATTGTTTTTATTCTACATTACCCTGAAATTCCAGAATACAGGGCAAGCTAGAAATACTTAAATAAAAATAGATTCTAGAAGGTGGGTTTTTTTTCAGTCTTTTTCAGGAAAAAGAAAAGAAAAGAAAACCAGGCTTCCAGTTTGCTAATATTGTGTTACCTCTTGCGTTAAAAAACATATTTGTGCCACTTCGGTTGATGTAAAGGATGTCAAGGATTAAGAAATTAGAACAGGGATTCCTCTACATAGACAGACAGACAGACACACGTACACATTTTCCCAGAAAGAGCAAAAGTGAAACCTTTGCAATATAGTTTTACTTCCCCTTCCCATTCATGCTACATGGTTAATTACCAGCTCCATATAAGGCAGAGTGCAAAGCCCATTTATTTTAATGTGACTTTCAATGAAGCAACACCTGTCAGATGGCTCCCATGATGGCACTTTTCTTTCTGTGCCTTTTCTAGATGGCTGGTCAAGCAATGCAATATTCCCAAGGCAGACTCAGAGACATTTTTCAGCTTAGTGGTAAGGCAATTGTGTGTGTGCATGTTCTCTCTCTATATCAACTGAACAGCACTGTTTTCAAGTAGAACCTGGTCCCAAGAAAGACACAGTAAAACTGGAGTGTATTTCATGTAATGGTAAGAAACAGCTGTTTTCATGAATAAAGCATTTCTACTTCTGCCTTCCTTAGTGGTGTCAGTTTGAATGGGAGTGATAAACAACATCCTATGGCAGTTACAGAAAACAAAGGATCTGAGCATAGAACTCAAAGGATAGTGCTGGAGGCAAGAGTGGCATTGGACTCTAAATTTGATGGGAAATATAAGAGACAGTACTGGATCTCTCAAAGAGAACAATTAATTGTAAAGACAGAACAAGAACAACAAGCAGCCCCACCCCAACTCCTATACCTACCCACCTACCACCAGCACACAGGGTTTAGCGCGCACACACACACACAAAGCATAGCTTTTTAATAGCTACTGGTTCATAATCAGCACATAGACCAATTAAAGAGATCAAGAGAAAGAGAGAGATGCATTTTAGAGTGATACAGGAAGAGAGAATGTGTGATAAAGCAAACAAATAGGAAGCCAGTAAATATGCATACTACCAGCTAGTGAGTGAAGGTGTGGAAAGGTTGGTAACTCTAATAAAATCAAGGCTGCATAATGTTAAAGTATTGCAACAGACAACCATGCGAGAGCAAACATCTACATCAGGATTACGGCAAAAATGCTTTATGGGTGTTTGTAGTCCCTGAACCCTATTTCTGTGACCACCAAAGCCCTTGGCAGTCCTTCAAAACACCTTCAAACCACCCCCAATTTTTCACTGAGATGGTATTTTTAGGTAATTTTTCACTCCCAAATGGCCCCAAATGTCAGAAAACTATGCACAAATGCAGTAGTTTAGCTCCCTTTCCAATAAACTCTTTAAAAAAACTCACACAGACCAAAAACTGTTACCAGAAGTGACAGTATGTGTTGTCCATGGACCATTTCCCTGGGGGTGGAAATGGTCCAGGCCCTCTGTGTAATTACTTACCCTTGCTCTACCCATACAGGCTGGCATCATGTCAATCAATGATGATATCACCAGTTAGACATGGGATCTTGTAACTATTACCTATTCAATCATGGTTCCATTGCCTGGATTGTAAATACCCCTGAAGCCCACCTTAAAATCCAGCCATCTGCGTCAAGTTCCACAGTGCTGAAGAACAGGGTTCTGAAGGATGACAAGTCCAGCTCCCACAACTGATCAGCAGTATGCCAAGGAGTTGTGATAGGATGCTGCAGGGGTCCCAGCTTCTGCTTGATGCTAGCATTGCAGGGTTCTGTCCCACATTGTAGTCAGCTGTATTTTAAGGTGAGTTTTGGGGGTCAAATCAGGAGATGAACTGTGGCTACGCATCTGATGCAGAATCTCAGCCATAGTCTTTATGGGAGTCAGAACCCATAATGCACAGTCTTCCAGAGTAAAAGACTTATGTGCTTAACGTGTGGACGCTAGTGATGCAAAATCAGGTTCAGCACCAGCAGATCTGCTGCCACAGCAGTTGCTCAAATTGACTGGACACTAATGTCAATCAAGCTTTTGCTGCTTTCATAAATTAAGCCTGAATATCACCAGAAAAAGAAGAAATTCATCACCCCAAAAGAAAGTGCAAATTTTTAGTAAAATTGCTTGTGATAACTTAGATGTATGTAGCACAAATTTAGAAATAATTATTGTAATTTAAGTTGAAGTAAAATACATCATAATGGAGAAGACTATGAACAGGTGACCTTCCTCCTTGCTGTGTCTGCTGTCCAGGTGCTAGATGTTGATGGGCAACTTTAAGGCCCATCCTTTCTATTCTTATTCTTGGGCCGAGAGCTGAACTATCTTTTACAGAGAAGATGCTCCTCTGTAATGTAGGACACATGCCCATCCTGGGCCTAAAGTCTTACACAGATAAGTAGGGTAGGTTGGCTAATTCCAACTTTCACTCAAATTGGTCCTGTCAATAATCATCACTTCACCATTATTAGAAAACCAAGCTGAAAATTTAATCCTATGTTAAACAGCTAGGAATCATACAGTCCTCTGGCTATGGTTGGATTACTGCTCCCAGCATTTCTTACCACTGCCTATGCTGGCTGGGACTGTTGGAATTTACAGTTGGACTTATAGTTGAACTTACAGTTCCAACAGAATCTGGAAAGCTGCATGATTCTTACCTCTGGGTAAAACCCCCATAAGTAGTTCCACTTGGGAGTTGGTGGGAAAGAATGTATCAAAATACCAATAGCTAGCTAGCTAGTTAGCTAGCTAGCTAGATATGATTCTTCTGAACTACAGCTTTTTTGTCCACAGTATTTTTAAACTGCAGTGTCCCGAATGCTAGTCTTCTTGAATACTCCTGCATGACTTTCAAAATTATCCATTCTCACCTTGAAGGATTTGTTCTCAAAGTTGTGCTAGTGTTTAGAGAAAGCTATATTGGAATAAAAACATGTAAGCCTGGGTGTGGGTGTATGATGTGGCAGTTCTTCATAGCATTAATATGTCAGAGAGTAGAAGGAATGCCAGTTACAGATGTCTCAGCTAGTGAGGCCTGGGATGCAATCCAACACAAAACCAAGAGTATAATCACTGTGGGATGGATAGGAAAGGGAGTATGCCTCTTAAGAGGCAGCTGATTTTGTGCTAATGTGCAATCTCAGCCAAACCCCACCTAACTGCTTCTGTGTGAATTTGTAGGAGGATTCCTTTGTTCTTTTCCTTGTGTTGGTGCTGAGTCAGTGTGCTATAAATCCCATTGGAACCACCATACCAGAGGATTGCACAAAGGCTCCCTAAACAACTGCTTAAAAGACTACAAACAAAAGTTTACTGAGGCTTCATATTTAGAGGCCAGCAAAAGGGTGAGTTCATACCATCAAAGATCTATGTGGGTTGTGTCTTGCATGTGGGTCTTTGATCATTTGTCATGAAAGCCCACATAATAATATGAAGTATTTATACTGGGCAAAATCTAGCTAAAATTAAGCACTTTTAAGCCCTTGATCCAAAACAAGAAACTCTCAAAGAGACAGAACACTTCAGTTTGGCTTATTGCTCTCAGGAATCTTTACAAGTCTATATAGTTAAGAAGCAAATAACAAACTAGTCTTCTATTGTTCTGTTGTTTTGATGAATTTGTATCTGTTGAGTTAAAGCTGACTGTATGTATAAGTCAAGTGGAGGCTTGCTCACATGCTTGATCGTGTTCTAGTGTAGGCCTGGATCCTCTGCCTCAGCACATGGTATTGGGAAAGGCATCTGCTGAGACAAAGTAAGTCAGAGACCTGGCTGAGGGAGGAGCTAGCAACCACTAGCTCTCTTTATAGCTGCACTCCTGGTACCTGGAGCTTGGCAAATAGGCAAGGCCAACAGATATTTTGCATGGATGTTTAGTGGGGAAGTTTTGAGGTGAAGGCTTGGAGCTCAGTTTCAGCGACTACTGAAGACTACTGAATAGAGAGGGAGGGAGCTGCTCAGTCACTTGTAACAGCTGTTGTATGTTTATGTTCATACCAGAGGATGTGGCTAGCTACACCTGCAGCAAGTGCAAGTTGGTGTCCAGGTTGGGAGAGAAGGTCCAGCAACTTGAGGCCCCTGTATTTCCTATTCAGCATATTAGGAAACATGAAAATATTATTGTTATAGCAATCTCCCTTAACAGTGATGATGAGGAATAGGAACAACAGCAATGGTGTCAGTCCTCAGAGAACTGCAGGTGACTTTGGAACACTCAGGCCATGCCATGGTGATAGAGGATCCACTGAAAGGAACAGATGCAGTGGCTTGTAAGCCTGACAGGTGTTACCTTGTTCACTGGGGGTCCCATGAGGGACACCAAAAATGTGCACAACTATAGGTGGGGAAAATTAGCTCTGAGCACTGCTTTAGCGTTACGAGAGGCAGGGTAACTTAGCAGGATCTTGAACCCTATGTCCACGGGGTCAGGCCAGTCAAGAAGCAACCCGTTTTGAAAGAATAAATGAGATCTTTATTAAAATAGAGCCAAACAGGGTATGCAACTCACTCACTCAGATAACTATAGAAAATAAAGGTAGGAGTGGGACAGAGGGATTTTTCAGAGTGATAGTTGATTTGGGTGATACGAAACCTGTCCTGAAGTCTGGGAGAATAGAGAGTGATGCTGGGGTTCGATGTGGCTCAGCATGTGGAGCTGAGGGGAGGCTCACCAAGCAAAGAAGCAGCAAGGCAGTTAGGAACTCGGGAGCGATCCAAGGAGGGTCTTGGAATCAAGGTTTTTATAGGAAGAGATGTGACTACTTGGTGAGAACAATGGATTTCAAGACAAAGCCTTGGAAAGGCCAAAATTTAACATGATTGAGTTAGGTTCGAATTGACAAAGAAGCAGCCAGCATGCAAATGCGCAATGCTGGAGGGGCAGGGAGTCCTTTGTAGGTGGTGCGCATACATAATAGGGTGTTTGCCGGGAGGTCTCCTGAAACTGCGATCTGGCTACTTCTGGCTTGCCTGTGTTGTTTAGGAATATTGCAGCAATCAGCCACCGAGCCTAGTTTCGTGCTTGTCTGGGGGCCTCACAAACACGTGGAGAGGGGTGGTGGAAGAAAGCCGAATTACTGATATCAAAAGGATATCTTTATGCTATCGCCAAGGCAGCCTAGAAGCTGCAGTAACAACCCCCACCCCCGAAAATGGGACAATATCGGTCATTTTCCAATTAAATATTTTAAAGCAATTTTAGCGCCGAATAAGGATCTACAGGCTCAGAGGTCATATCACTCCCTGGGCCAAGGGAATTCTGCAGGGAGCATGAGGGATTCCTATCTTATAAAAACATTCCTACCTAAAAACCTAAACCTAAACACATTCCCACAAACATACACAATAAGCAATGAGCAATAACCAATGAAAGAACCCTCCCACCAATGGAGAAAGGCAATGTAGCAATGCAAAATGAAATAATCAATAAAATACGGTAAACCCAATGCAGGGCATGGCAATGAAGGCAATCCAAGGAACAATCAGTTCAGTGGGGATGATGGAACGAGAGTTTGTAGTCCGGGGGAGGTAAGATGCAAGCCAAAGTCTCTGCACACACACACCCCTTGAAACAGGAAAAGTCTAGTAGCAGGAACAAATAAGTCCATCTGGGCAGCGGAGCAGGAACGGCAACAAAAGTTGGAGCAGCTTAGCTGGCTTGCTGCAAGTTCAGGAACAGTGAAGCTTTGCAGAATTTGGAGCCTGGAACAGTCCATTGGGCTTCTTGGGTTAGCAAACTGTAGCAGGGTGGCAAAGGTCCGTTTTTACAATCGGGAGGCTGCATGGTCACCTTCCCTCATGGTCTCAGGTGTCGTTGAGGATGCAGGAATCTCCAAGCATCGGCCATCAGATGGAGCGGCAACCTTCTTCGTCACCCCCCCCATGGTACTCGGGGGTGATGGTATGACTTCGGGATCTTCCCGGTCCTCCAGATCGGTCAACGCATTACTGTTTAACTGACAGGATCAGTAGCCAATGTATATAACAAATGCAAATTAATGGCTCAAAGCCTAATGGGAGTTGGGAATGGGACTGAAAAACCAGTTTTTCGGGGATGCTGGGAGCAGCTGTTAACAGCAGAAGGTGCCAAGGCAAAGGTTCTAACCCGGGAGGGTGTAGGGGTGACTGCAACAGACCATGGTCACCCTAAGGTGTTAGCTAGTCTGTCCGGACTTCAGGAGAAGTTGGCCTTCCAGTCACAGTATATCTCTGGGTTGGACCGGGCCTGCAAAGCTCGAGGATAAGATGGACCACCTGAGGTCGGCCATGCATACTGTGTTCCATCCAGTATTTTACCAAAGGGGCACTTTGTGTCAAACACTTACATGGGAGTTGCTTTTGCTGAAGCCCCATTTGCAATGGCCGTGGTACACACATGCTCAGATTGAACTAGGTTAGGCTCTGGTCTTTTTTTTTTTTTTTTGTTCTCTGTCTAGTGGCAGGGGCTCCCAGACTGGTGAAAAAGAAAGAATTAACCAATCTGAGACAAGCATGGGTTATGCTTGCTCGTTAACAGAGTGGGCGCCGACTCTCCTGGTGATTGGTCAGGATGGTTGGGTGTATGTATGCAAATTCTCTATCAACATATGCAAATTAGACACAATGCACCAGGATTGGGCATCCAGCCAATTGTGTGGGTCTCCAGCCCTTATGGGGCTTCAGAGAGAGTGGTGCTACCCAGTTGGACAGATGGCCAAATCGAGCGGCAGAAGACAGAGCGGCCTCGGTTGTTCTCACCCTAACAGTCAAGGTTCACCAACGAAATGGGGAGGAGGCCTCTGAGGTGGTGAGGGGCATATCTGGGCAGTAGATCGGGAATCCAGAGTCAGACCTGGTTCCACTGAGAGGGTCATGAGACCCCTGTCGTCTCGCCCTTTTCCCCAGGATGCCATTGCACAAGGCAATCCCTCAACATGAGACAGTGCCCTATGTGACTCGTGCCCCTTCCTCAGGGCATCAGGGCTGACTCTGAAGGCCTGATCTACCTCAGAGGACAGGAAGACCTCGGGACAGCCATCCCGTAGATCTTCCCCAAAACAGTGAAGAGAAAGAAATACTATTCTCATACTACCAATTCCAAAGCAGGCAGAACTATGTACAAGGCAAGACTATTTACAATAACTGGGGATTCAGAGGATCGCCACTCCGCCTCTATCCCTTTCAGACAGTGGCCGTTCAACCATTATCAAAAGCCTCGTAGATTAAGACAAACGTCTTCGACCAATTAACGGCAGGTACTTCCTTGTCATTTAAGGAAATCTGAGAAATTACTGGGCTCAACTGTGTGTGCTTGTGGGTCTCTGGAATTACTTGCAAACGTGGCAGTGCCCACTCATTGCTGGAGATCCTTTTGGCCAACTCAATGTGGAGGCTGGTGTCTGACCCAAGTGCCTCCTGAATTGCCTTATTCCCAATGGGCACTCTGGTGATGGAGATGGAGCCATGAGCGATTGTAGCTCCTCTCACAAACACCAGAGTGACCATAAATTGGGTGCCACAGAGCACGAAAACAATCTGGCACCAGAACAACTTTGCGGAGGGGAAGGCAGTAGCCAGGCCCACCTCCATGTGGCAGTTGGGACTCTCCGTTATTGAAATCTCCCTGGCTGGAGTGTGTCCCAAGGGAGTATGTATGGTCACATCAGGGTGTGCCAGTGTGAGTGCCTTTACTACACTGTGCTCTGGTTGGGTGGGAGCATTCTGCTGCTTGAGTCCCCAGTCCAATGTGAAACTTCCTTGAAAGATAGCATGGAGAGGAAGGACTCTCCTGGCCAAGGCTTCAAGGAAATCTTGGGGGAGACTGCTGGTTTTTAGCCGGGGGCTCAGAGCAGGGACAATGGAGAGCTTTGGAAGCTTGGGGCTGGCTTCCCCTGGCTGCGTGTTCCCCTCTTCCTGGCTCTCACACAGGCTGGCAACATCCTGCACCTTGTCTGATTCTGTGGGAGCTTCCTCCTGAACCTTAGCCTGGTGCGATCCTTCTCAGTGCTCTGAAAGCACCACTGTCTCAGAGATGGTTGGACTCACACTCGGGGCTGTGTCATGAGGAGGAGCAATCTGTCTATTTCTAGTTCGCCCTGGGAATTTATGTTATCTGGAGGGCTTAGGTTGGGTTCTGCCCCCCCTCCGTACCCGGTCAAATGGATAGTGTCTGGGGTGGGCTCACCCTGTCTTATTAAGTTGGGGAGCAGCACTTCTAGCCCTGCGCTGGAGTCTGCAGGAGGGGTGGCAGGGGTCTTTTCCCTATCGGCCCCAGTGCCTGCCATCACCCTAGATGTACCCCATTTGTTGGGCTTCATTAGAGCCACAACCCTTTGGGGGAGATCCCGGGACCGAGGGCACCCATCCTGATAGCTCTAGGTCTGGGTGGTTTACTGGCTGGTTACTTCCCAGCGGTAGATGCCTGTCTAGTGCATCAAGGAGCTCGATATGATTAAGACCTCCATAAAGAAGCATCTTAAACTCGAGATGGTCGAAATCATAGCCATGGGCTGTCAAAGGGACCTTTTTGGCCAGAATGCCAAGGAGCTGCTTCCATGCCACGTAAGCCTCAGGTTTTTCATGAGGACCCTGCTGCTCCATGACATAGAGCTTGCACTCTGTCCAGGCCACAAAATCCTAACTACCTCCCTCATCCAGTCGTGGGCCTCGAGCCTAACCAGGCCTCGAGCCACCACGGCTGATTTGAGAGTCGGGAGCTCTGCCGAGGACATGCAAAGCCAAGCCAGCTGGGTCAGGTCTTGGCCGTTGGCCATGGGATAGGAATGTATGACTACCTTCAGCCACATTATTCCCGTGGATCTATTCAATGGACCCATCTGGTCCGCTATCGCTTTTGCCTCAGTGGCTCACCAGGGGACCCTAGTCTCTGTGACCTGCATCTCCTGGGTCTCTGCCCTGGCTGAACTGCCTTTGCCCAGGGGGGTGGTCCGCCTGGTCATGCACCTTGTCTCAACAAGGAGGACTGGGACCTTAGGGTCACTCCAGTCTGGATTATGGGGAAGGGTTGCCGGAGCATCCTCCAGGAATGGCTCCCCGGAAAAGTCCTGGGCAAAAGTAGGGAGCAGCTTCGGGCACACGGCCGAAATTAAAGCCTTCTGGGTATGGAATTGATTCTCCAGCGCAGCAATTTGCTTAAGGCAAGCTGCATGACTAACAGCCTCTTGCTGTTCCTTCACATGCCCTACCATGAACTTGGCTGCAGACTTGGCATGAGTGAGCTCAGCCTCTAAGGCATGGGTTTTCTCTTCCCAAGTTTGGGTCAACAGGGTGATATCACTAAGCTTCTGTGCAGAGGCCTGTGCAACAGACGCAAACGTTACCTTGTCTGCATGCACTGCCTCAATCTCGGCATGAAGCCAGGCATTCTCCTTCTCTATCTCTGCTAGTTTCCCTCTAGTCTCTACAAAGGCACTACTAGCATCTCTGGCCATAAGCCAAAGTCCCCACGCAGCCAAAGCATCCTTAGATGGCCCAAATGGGTACTTTGATTTACGTGCCAGGTTGTATGCTTCCCGGAGGGTAGCAAAGGGATTGGCCATCTGGAAGATAGAGTCCTTCCAGCGGCATTTCCCCTTACTCAAAACCCATCTTTCTAGCTTGCCTCAGACCTCTTCTCGCACATGAGGTCCTTAATGGTGGCTCTGCTGGTCTCAGCCATCTCAACAACTATGCGACTCAACTCTCTGACACAAGCGGGACCAGGACCTGGAGTGACAGGTAGGATCACCTAGACCCCTGGGGGATTTCCAGGAGATGAACACTCAGGAACTTTGTTAGAAAAGAGGGATGGGAACCTATCTCCAGCCTGCCCAAACAAAGTCACTTCTGTACACCCAGGCCTGGTTTTCCACCTCAACAGCACTGAGGACAAAAGGATGAGGTAACGGTTTGGGGATAGAGAGGTCACCTACACCCAAGGGGACCCTCAGGAGTACTCCACCTACTTGAAGGGGGGAAACGAACACGTTGGAACTTACTACGCCATCTGGCCAAGCAGCGGGGGAAAAGGGATGGGAACCTAAACCAAACCATCCCTAACAGTTTTTCGGGCGAGGGGCGCCTTCCTGCACCTCGGGCCAAATTTTCAAAACCTCAAGCTAGGTCAGGAATCACCACCCACACCTACTATGCTAGCAAATTGGGATGCACCCGAAAATTACACAGCCGGGATGCACCTGCGCTTCCACAACAACTACAACAACTACAAGGAATGGGACACACCCGTGTTTCAACTCTGGGGGAAGAGAAAGGAGGAGGGACCCCTTTCCTAAGTGCTTTCGTTTGCCTTACTGCTGAGGTGTTGGATGGGTATAGACTGTTCCTAACATGCTAACACCCTAACACTTCGGATCCCAGCCCACGATAGACCCCAAGTTAGGGATGTGATTTCTGGGTCAGCTTGTGTACACCCCTTGCGATCGGCGGTGCAGAGGAGGCTGATATACACAAAACAAGCAAGAAAGGGGAGCAGATTTCCAACCCTGATAGAATAGCTCCTAGAGCTCACACACACAGAATTCTCACAGACACACATGTTCCTGCCTGACTGCATTCTCGCAACTTGCCTGGCCATTCCCTAAGTCAGTACCAGCCCGATTTGAGGAGGTTCACGACTCCTTCTGAAATTGGGGGTATTGGGGTTGCCCGCGTTGCTCCACCACTTTGTTACCCTGTTCACTGGGGATCCCATGAGGGACACCAAAAATGTGCTCAAGTATAGGTGGGGAAAATTAGCTCTGAGCACTGCTTTAGTGTTACGAGAGGCAGGGTAACTTAACAGGATCTACGGGGTCAGGCCAGTCAAGAAGCAAACCATTTTGAAAGAATAAATGAGATCTTTATTAAAATAGAGCCAATCAGGGTATGCAACTCACTCACTCAGATAACTATAGAAAATAAAGGTGAGTGTAGGATAGAGGGATTTTTCAGAGGGATATTTGATTTGGGTGATACGAAACCTGTCTTGAAGTCTGGGAGAATAGAGAGCAATGCTGAGGTTTGATGTGGCTCAGCATGTGGAGCTGAGGGGAGGCTCACCAAGCAAAGAAGCAGCAAGGTGGTTAGGAACTCGGGAGCGATCCAAGGAGGGTCTCGGAATCAAGGGTTTTTATAGGGAGAGGTGTGACTGCAGGCTATGCTGTACTTGGTGAGAAGAATGGATTTCGGGTGCGAGACAAAGCCTTGGAAAGGTCAAAATTTAACATGATTGAGTTAGGTTCAAATTGACAAAGGAACAGCCAGTATGCAAATGAGCGATGCTGGACAGTTGATAGTTCAGCTAGTCAAGTTACCTGCTCGGGGCAGGGAGTCCTTTGTAGGTGGTGCGCATACATAATAGGGTGTTTGCCGGGAGGTCTCCTGAAGCTACATTCTGGCTATTTCTGGCTTGCCTGTATTGTTTAGGAATATTGCAGCAATCGGCCACCGAGCCTAGTTTCATACTTGTCCGGGGGCCTCACAAACACGTGGAGAGGGGTGGTGGAAGAGAGCCGAATTATTGATATCAAAAGGATATCTTTATGCTATCACCAAGGCGGCCTAGAAGCTGCAGTAACACAGGATGTCTCCTTCATTAGAGGTTTTTTAAACATGGCCATCTGTCTGGAGTATTTTGACTGAATGTTTGAGAACGACATGGGATTGGACTTGATAGCACTTGTGGTCTCTTCCAACTTAATGATTTGATGACTGTATGACTGGAGGAGGGCAAATGTTATCCCTATGCTGAAAAAAAGGGGAGGGGAAAGAAGACCCAAACAATTAGCGCTCAGTCAACCTGACATCGGTAGAGCATAGAGAATAGATTCTGGAGCATAACATTAAACAGAAAGTCTGAAAGCACTTAGAAAGGAATGCTGTGACTTTTAAAGTCAACATGAGTTTCTCAAAAACAAGACATGCTAGATTCATCTTATCTCCCCACCACCACCTTTCTCTTTTGGTTAGAGTGAAAAGCTAGGTAGATGAAGGGAAGGCTGTGGAGGTAGCATATCTTGATTTCAGTAAGGACTTTGATATGATATTCTTGTAAACAAGATAGTAAAATCTGAGCTAGACAATGTTATTTTTAGGTGGATTTGTAGTTGGTTCACCAACAAAACCAAAAGGATATTCATAAATGGCTCCTTTTCATTCTGGAGAGAGGTGACTAGTTGGGTTCTGCTGGTTTCTGTCTTGGGCCCCATGCTATTCAAGACCTTTATAAATTAGTTGGATGATGGGGCTCATACTTATCAAATTTTCAGATAACACCAAATTAGGAGGAGTAGCTAATATTTCAGAGGACAGGATCAGAATTCAAAATGACCTTAATAGATTAGAGAGCTTGGCCAAAACTAACAGAATGAACTTCAATAGGGAGAAATGTAAGATACTGTACTTAGGCAGAAAAAATGAAACAGAGAGATTTAGGATGGGCGACACCTGGCTTGACCACAGTAGATGTGAAATGGATCTAACAATCTTAACAGACCACAAGCTGAACATGAGTCAGCAGTGTGATGTGGTAACTAACAAAGCCAATGCAATTCTAGGCTGCATAAATGGGAATATAGTGTCTAGACTAGACTATAGCCACACCCAGCCTGGAATACTATGTCTAGTTCTGAGCACCACATTTCATGAAGGATATCAACAAGCTAGAATGTATCCAGAAGAGGGTAACCAAAATGGTAAAAGATCTGGAAACCATGCCCCATGAAGAGTGTTTAGTGGTCCCTTGGGATCTCTTCCAGCAGTAACATTCTATGATTTTAGCATTATCTCCCTGCAACAGATTGGGGCAGGAGAGAAAGAACTAAATCCAGTTGCTTGTCGCAACTAGAGTAGAGCCAACAAATTAATGGTAACTTGGTATGTCAAGACTCATTTACTTTCCATTGATTCAATGGTTCTGTTTTGTTTGAGACTAGTAACTGGATCTAGGCCATCATGGTACCATAGCAGTGCTTTATACAACAATAATAACTACTGTTACTGCTACTAGTACTACCACCATTTTTTTTTTACCCAAAAGCAGCTTTCAACACATTAAAACCACAGCAAACACTAAAATACTTCAAAAAAAAAAAAAAGATCAAAATCTATCAATAAAGTTAAGCAGCAGCAATAGAAGCAGTACTATCTTCAAAGACCTGGGAAAATAAGAATGTTTTTGCCTGCAGTTTTTAGCACATTTACAAAGAAGTAAGCCTCACTGAACTCCGTGCAACTTCTTTCCAAATAAAGGCACATACAATAGGTCTTCCTGCTTGGTTTTAGAAATTCTTCAAGACAAATATTTGCAAAATAATGGGTGGGAGGGAGAAGGATGCAGTCACAGAGAGAAAAATGGAAACATGTTACCTATATAATAAGATAAACTTAAAGATATGTAAGATGGGCCGTGGGATGTAGAAGCATTCACAAAATAAATTGTGCTTTCTTAGTGTTTATATTAAATACATACAAATTGTCCAGGAAAGGATTTTTTTTCACCTCAACCTGCTTTTCCTAAGACAAATAAAACAAAATAAATGACAGGTGGAAGACCATGCGGAAGTAGTATGGAACATGCAGAATCTCTCTTTGAAGGTCAATCATGTTTGGAGTGCAAGGCCAGGCCAGGCATCATACTCTTACTCATTTAGGTAAGGGGAGAGAAAATCATCAGAGCTCTTACTTTAATGCTGAGTTATTTAAACCTCTTGCTCCAGTTCGTGACATGTACATTCCAATGACTGTCAATTTGTTTTCCAGCATTACCCAGTTGTATATGTCAATGAAGGGTGAGGAGTGTAAATAAGTATATTTTTGCTATTGGAACTTATGGCCCTTGTTCAGAACGAATTGGACCAAAACCACTGTTAACATATCCCTAAAGTTTCTCCTCATCCATTTATCAACACAAGTATTTTCCTCCTCATCTTAAGAAAAGGAGGAGAAAGAAGAAGAGGAGAAAGACAGCCTACTTTCTCAGACCTCACAGATTTAAAGGATTTAGAAGGTATTTATAAAACTGTATACAATATTTGAGATGAATTAATGAGGCCCAAAGGCCTTGATAAATAGCCAAGTTTTCACTTCACACCTAAATGAAATGAATGTTGGTACCAACCAGGTCTCTAAGGCGAGGACCTTTCCCCAGTTGGGTTGCCACTGCCCTTTCCCATGTCCCAACACAATTTGTTGGCATCATTGGTGGGAAACAGAGGAACTCCCGCCCAACCCCAGCATACCTTAGTCCTTAAGCAGCCATATATGAGGAGAGGTGCTCCCCCAGGTATTGATGTCCCAAGTCACTTAGGGCTTTAAATCACATCACAAGCACCTTGAATTCAGATGGGAAACATATGGGAGCCAGCTTCTAAGACTGGCATTATGTGCCATTTATACAATTTTCCAGTCGGCAGTCAAGCTGCTGAATTTTGCATTAGCTGCAGCACTAGAATCTTCTCCAAGGTCCCATGTAGTCCCATGTAGAGTGCATTGCAGTAGTCAAATTGGAAGGTTACCAGGGCATAGTAGGGAATTGGACTACATGCTGCTTGGTCCTATTTGTTTTTTCTAAGCAAGATATTCTCCAGTCAGTTTGTTTACAACACATTTCCGCACTACACTGTTATAGTGCTATTATTCCACTTTCAACCTCCTATGGAATCCTGGGATTTGTAGTTTCCTGAGGCCAAAGAGCTCTCTGGCTGAGAATTCTAAAGGCCCCCCAAAACTGCAAACCCCAGGATTCCATAGGGAGTTGAAAGCGGAATAATAGCACTATAACAGTGTAGTGCGGAAAGGCCCAATGACCAGAATGCTGTTCCAGCACTTTTTCTGTTTCCAGAGTTTGTGCTACAGTGGTGAGGAAAAGTGGACAAAATCTGTCAGTTTGAAGCAGTCTGTTTTTCTTCTGCCTTCCTTTATCCATGGTTGCTGTACCTGCAGCCCTTTCCTGCCTTCTGCCCCCACCCCCATATTGGCACAGTTACACTAGCAAAATGCCCCCAAAGCTCTCCAGCTAATTACTACAGAAGCTCTATAGTGCTTGAATTGTGTTACCAGTTCTTTTTTTCACTTCAGGATGCTGGAAACAAAGTTGTGAGTTGAATTATTACTTCTTTGACTACAACTCCCAGCATTCCCTAAGAACAACTAATTCTAGGAGTGGTGATCCAAAAATTAACATTTTCAGTCAAAAAAATTGTTTCTAACATCCTGAAGTGATAAAAGGATTGGCTAACACCATTATCAAGCTTCAGCAGTCATTGACTTGAATCATTTTTTTCACACACATAAACGTACAAAAACCCTATTCTCTGCACAGAAAATAAGTTTCTTATGAAAGAAACTGAGGCCCTTTCACACAGCATTTGCCAATCTGCATGACGCACTCACAATCGCATGACGTTCCAGGGTAGGGCAGGAGCCACTTGCGCGCTTTTTCATTTTTGGCTTTCAGCTGAAAATGGTGCATGATTGCACATTGCTCCAGGGCCCCACGTGCACTTGCCATGCATGCAGAGCCTCTGGAGCCGCAGCGGTCATGCTTCCTGCCCCAGTGCAGCCTGGGAAAGTCCCAGACTGCGCTGTGGAAGGAAGAGACGGTGCTCTCACACTACCTGCTCGGGAGCAGGCAGCTTGTGCAGAGCTGAAGCAGTGGGGACGCGAGAGCCTCTGCTGGAGGCTGCTCACGCGATCCCCACACCCCAGAATCTAAAAAAGGTAAAGTGTGGAAAGGGCCTTGTTTTCTGTGCAGGAAACTGGGGGGATGTGCAGGAAAAAAACCCACTGTGTTTTCTTTATTTTCCACAGAACAGTTTCTCCACCACACTTTGGAACATTCAGATACAGGGAAATATGTTCATTTATTCCCACAATGGGAAGAAAACTGCTGCAATTGTTCATCCTTGCACATAGAGATGAGATAATCCATATGCAATCTGACTGAAATATCATTCTCATCTTAGAGCACGGTCTGAGATTTGTATGGCTTTCCAGATGTTGTTGAACTGTAACTTCCATCAGCCCTAGACAACATAGGGAGTGGTAAGAACTACTGGGATTTTCAGAATCACAGTAACTGGAGTGCCGCATGGCCTCCACCTCTGTTCAGAGCATATCCTCAAAAAAGTAACAATGGCAGAAGAAGGTGAGGTGAGAGTTTTGACATGGTTTAAGTGGCAAATATGATTTAATTGGTGTAAATATAAATTATACTCTGCTATGGCTGCATGGCCATGCTGGCAAAGAAGAAACACTAGCCAAACACACACAATGCAAAACCAGGTCATATAAAACCTCAAGGCATATCTAGATCATAGTCAGGAAATAATCAGGGAAATTCCGGCAATAATGAACTTACAGTTAGCATTCAGTGACTCAACTCTAAGAGATAATAGGGTCTGCAATGTTCCTATAGAAAAGCTGATTGTTTTAGCCCTTCTTCCTCTGACCAATGAACTGTTAGAGTTTCTGGGGCCATGCTGTACTCCGAGGACACCAAAGGGAGAAGCGAGGCTCACACGAGGGCAGCTACATGACTTCAGGGCTTCAGGCCAGGCAAATAAGAAACCAGCAGAGTCAAAAGGACAGGGTCCAGGCCAAAAACATATTGTCAAAAACTATCTTACTGTTTATTGCATACAGCATAGTCATTCACTTGTAGCAAACTGGTATCAGAAAAACAGAACAAAATCCATTAGACTTCTCTGTGCCCAGGCGTGACACAGAGAGGATAAAAAACACAGGCTGTAAAAAGCATGCCAGATGGAGGAGAGGGGGAAGAGAAGAAAAAGAAGAGAGTGAGGATTCCCTCACTGAAATTATAGGCTCTGTGTGACTATTTAACCAAAACACTCCACATTCCCACAGAGGGAAGCCAGGTGTTTTCTTATCAGCTGTCTGGGTCACACTGTCTTGCTAGTTCCAAGGTGCTAGGCAGAGCAGAGACAAGACAGACATCACGTACAACTCTTTAGACAGAGGACCGGAAGGCCTAGGATCTTAACATGAACTTTCCTTTTGTCTCCACATCTGCCCAGCAATCAAGGAGATATCATAATTCCCATTAGCCTTTTGTCACCTCAAACTAGGACCATTAGTCCATTCCGGATCCCATTGTCCACCCTCCAGACTCCATTGTTTACTCTGCCAGACAGCCATTACCAACTTCACCCTCTAGCCAGAAAAAGAATATTTAAATTGCAGTTTTGTGCTAGCCAACTCACAGTACCACTGCTTGCTGCTCATCAATCTGCTGCTTTCATTTGTGTACTGTCCTCGGACTCCTAGTCTAAGCCACAGCACTTTTTGTTTCTCTACTGGATTGATAAATATCACCCACTTCATCCTAAAATTCTCACTACCCAAAACTTTCCTCTCTTTTCCTTCAGTTAGCCTTGTGTGACTGCAAGACTGTTTGGATCTTGTGTGCCTGACTGCAATTCCACCAATAAAAACAAATAAGCTTACTTTTGGATCTCTGGCTGCTGCTTCTCTGCATCAGTACCAGTAAATATAGGAGTAAGAGATCTCATAAGGTTACCCCTCTCACCGAACTTTTTCCACCACATTGTTTGTGCAACTTAGGATGTTGGGGAAGTAGTTGTGACAGCATTTGCCAAAGAAGGATAACATGTAGACACAGTGTGGTTAGAGTTCGGACTAGATGTTGGGAGATCAAGATACAAATTCCCTCTGAGTCAGGAAACACACTGGGTGATCTGAGATGAGCCTAACCTATCTCATGGGGTTGTTGTAGGAATAAAGAGGAGAGAAGATGATTTGTCTATCCTTTCTTCAGTTCACTGGAGAAAATGCATCCTTCCCATCACTACCACCACTACCGCCAGTATGTAAAATGGAGAGAAGCAAAGACAATCAGAGCAAGATGCTTGTTATTCTGCTAAACATGTTATCATGTTGAGAGCTATTTCTCTGGATCAGATTGTTCTTCAGTAAAGAGCAGAAACTGTCACATATCATAAGAAAATAATGTGCCCATTAATGCATGAGCTCATTTGGAAGCCAGGAAAATTTTGCTTGCATTTCTTCAGCACTTGTATAAAAAGTAATGTTATTTGAATGCATTGTCTGACAAAAGAAGAGTTGAATATGCAGAACTGAGGAAGCTGACCACTTTTTCCTTGTCAAGCCATTTAAGGGCTTGCAAATATGTTTGCACAGCTTAGAAATATTTATTAGGGACATCAGGAAACCACTCCTCAGCTGCAAGCCAATAGTGGAGGGGATGGTGCTAGCATGTTCTCTTCCTTGCCTGCTCACTTTAACTGGTTTAAATAAAAGCTAAATAGATCTAATGGCATTATTCTAATTGAAGGGGGCATCTGGCTGGGGAAGATTGTCTTAGATTATTGCAGTTGAGAATGAAACAGGACTGGAAATGATGGACACTGATTTCATTGTAAGTGCTGATTGCAGAAAATTAGTTATAACAACAACAAGAAGAACAACTTACTCCTTTTGCTTATTTGAGTGCTTGGAGAGCAATTCATTGCCTGTACTTATTGCAGTGAGAAAAGTAACTCATTTCATTACACAGTGTATGGCTTGCTAGTTTTTGTTACCTTCTGTTACGCTTAAAAGAACTTCAGGATTTTGTTCTAGCAGGCCTTTGACAATTTATTTTTCAGGGATGTAGTGTGTTGCGCTTTTATTTGTTGTTGTTTCAGTTTAACTGGTTTCAAATTTTATGGTGGTTTAATTGTTTTCAATTTTTGTTTGCTGCTAATTTTTAACTGTGTTTGATTTAACTGTTGTAAGCCACATTGAGTTCCAAACTGGGGGAAAAAAACAGGTCAGAAGTAAATGTGATGATGATGATGATTATAGTAATAATGGTTGTGAAACTTGGAAAATTTCTACCAAAATGCTTAAAAGAATTAAAATTACCTTTAAACTGTTTAAACATTTTAAGCCATCTTGAGTTCCAAACTGAGAAAAAAGCAGGATATAAATAAATGTAGTAGTAGTAGATGTAAGGAGGTTATGAAACTTGGAAAATTCTTAACAAAATGCTTTGAAAATTAAAAAATACATATATTTTAAAAATGCTGTTCAAAACTAAAACAGAAAAGTAATTAGAAATGTTATTTGCTTCACCAATGAACTAAACTAGACTATGGAAATATTATTTCTTTTGGAGTATAACACCCAATGGTCATTCTGTCTGGAGTTATTCTGGGAATTACAGTGCAAGAAATATCATTTCTGAGCTCTGAAGCTAACTTTGTTGGCAGTTGTTATTTGTTTAGAAATGTAACTTGGTTACATCCTTATTACCAAGACAGACTGGAAGCTGTGTTAACTTGCAACACTATTGTCTCCTAGTTTAGAGTTAATGATGAATTATGTGGTAAAAATGTTAAAACTCTCTAAAATTCCACAATTCTTCCCTTGCATGCCTTTGCCTGAACTCCTCTCTGCTCAGCCTACATTTCATACCTATGTGACAGGAATCAGCTATATTGTACAAGTTGAAGATTTACATTTGGGGGGAGGGACTGAGAGAGAAAAGGAGTTCTTCCATCATTCTCTCCCTCTCTTTGATAGCCACAGTCAATTCAGGATTATTCCCTTTGTGGAAGGGAAAGTCCTCTTGTCTTTTTCATTATAAATAACATCTATTTTTTTTTTCCCTTCCAGAATATATTTCAGGGCTCAAAAGAACTTCTAAGCCCACTGAACAAAGCTGTCAGGCCAAATGAATTGCTCGCCCCGATGTTTGCTATTAGCAGATCGTATGGTGATAGGATAATAATGTTTTTTTTTTCTTTCTTCCTCCTTAATACTTAAAAGGCATTTTTGTGTGCTGAATTACAGTTCCAGATAGGAAAGACGTGCTCTGTGCGTAACTCCCAAGCTATTTTTCTGCACCACATTCCTCTCCATAATTTTGTGTTTGTTATCTTGAATGGATGACAGTAACCATGGATCAGCAACTGAAATGTACTTGAAATGAGTACCACATGTATGGTGTTTATGCCAGCCCATACAGCCGGCTAGTGGGAAAGGCCTGTGGGTTACAGAGCACTGTTTTTAATACTTTGTGCAATTTAATATCAAGTGCCATAACTGTAGTATACAATAGTGAGAAGAGAGAGGTATGAGAAAATAAACGACTCATGATATCACATATTGCTTTCCAGTGAGGCTCTGGGGTGGTTATGTCAAACAAGTACCTACTTGTTTATTTTAATATACTCAAGTGATCATTTCTCTTCAAGGGTAGATAAGTGTACAGATTTTTAATGTATGTAAGCAGTGGCTACTTGTTTAAAGATTGGAAAGCAAATGGCAAAGGTTTTGTTAATAGAACAATAAACTCGGGGAGATCACACATTCATAAAGGGCCTAAGTGAAGATAGGAGAATGACAAACAGCTTCAACTTAATGCAAAGTAATTCCATTTTTTTCATGTATGGCTGCCAAGATCCACATTTAGTTGTACTTCTATCTGTTCCCTAAAACTTATTCAAGAGGAATAAATGCCTTGATAAATCCTACCGGGAAGATCAAGATGTATGCTTAGAGTGGCCACCTAATGCGAAATCTGAAGGAATTTTGCCATTTATTCCTTCTCAATGGCACACCAGAGGGATTCTGAAGAAATACTACTAGAGAAATTTTATGATGATTCTTCAAGGAATGTTGGAAGGGATGTCATGTAGAAGATAGCAGAAACTTATCCTTTTCTGCTGGTCCAAAGACTGGAACACAAACCAATGGATTCAAATTACAGGAAAATAATGATTTTTACTATTAGAGTTGTTTGACAGTGGAATAGACTGTCTTGAAGGGTGGTGCACTCTTTTATCTTTGGAGGATTTTAAACAGAGAATGAATGAGAATCAGGATTGCTTTGGTGGTGCAGTCCCCCATTACTGAGAGTTGGATTAGATGGCTTTGAAGTCCCTTCCAACTTTATGATTCTATGATTCATTAACACCAGACTATCATGAGCCAAAATAGGATATGAAAGAAATTTAAAGGTTTCCCTTTGGGGAAACCTTTCTATACTGCTGATTTTTCTAGGTGGGTCAAAATCAGCAGTAGCAGAACATGTTATAAACCAACCCGGACACAGAATACTTTTTGAAAGCACAGAAATTCTGGACCATTCTGACAACTATTATGTCAGACTACACAGAAGGGCCACTGAAATCCATACACACATGGACAATTTCAACAGGAAAGAAGAAACTCGGAAAGTAAATAAGATTTGGCTACCAGTACTGAAGAACACTAAAATCAAGACTCAAAAATAAGCCAGTGAACACCACCCAGACTCTAGAGGTCCGTCTACAGGGAACAATACAATGGGTTGCTAATGTACTTAACGCACTGTTATGCATATCCCCTGAATAACATACACCCTGGGGAATATCCTATTTAACAACAGGCCATCACACAGGCCAACTGTAACACATGCAAATTGCATATGTTACTACACAAGTATATATACTGTGTCTCATTTCCATGCCATCAGATCCTCTGAGGATGCCAGCCACAGATGCAGGCAAAACATTAGAAGAAAATACTAATAGAACATGGCCTCAAAGCCTGGAAAACCCACAACAACCTAAAGCAAACAGAGTTTAAAAATTCATAGCATGAAGTGCAGAACTGAGTAGAGATATTACATAATTAGAAAAGTATAAGTGCAAAGAGACAAATGCCATTTTTCTTTCCATTGATGGTCAAGAGGAAACTTAATGTGACCATATTGTATATAATTTTTATTTATTTAGGAAAATCCAGCTAAGCAAAATTTGAAATGAACAGTAAGAAGAGGATATGTAGATTAAGGAAGAAAGGTCACAGAATATAGAACATATAGAAATATAAGAAGGAAGATACAAGGAAATATAGATAAATGTTCTCTGATATTTGTTTGTAGTTTGTGTTCACAATATTATTTAACAGTACAGTTGTTATTTTGAACTATTTCTGGATATTTAAAAAAAATCATAGCATGAAAAAATTAAAAAAGTAATCAAACTATCAACAAATTAAAAACAGATTAAACATAATCCATAATAAAACATAAAAAGCAACAACAAATAAAAGTCCAGTATATTATACAAGGCCTGTTTTTAGTTATTTTATAGTTTGGGGATTTTCTTGTTTCTTCTCACAAATGTCACGCTATGCAATGAAGAAAAGGTGCCATTCTTTTTCTAGAAATGGGATTGCCCAATTGTGTATTCATAAGCCAAATATCCAAGAAGTAATTTTCCCATGGTGAGCAGCCTCGACTATGATTGCTATAACTTTATAAATAGGGGCTCTGTGTCATTGATAGCAGCAGCATGAGAGGTGCTATATCAGCTGGGAATATTATGTATACTACATTCCTATGATGTTTGTCTCTCCACTGTTGAATCTGACCTTTTTGTCAAGATAACTGCCAGTCTTAAAGGAAAGCTCTGGATTTTCCAGGAAGATAGCTACAAAAGTGAGTTTGCGTATCTTTTTTTTCCAGGACAGCATGATAATCACAACATACTGATATTCATTTTTAGACAGTTGTTTTTTAAGAAGCTTTGACTCTGGAACATAGCAAGTTGGAAGCTGTCATTTAGAAGATGGATGAATTCCTTTGATGAATATATTTGTTTGTCCTCTCATAACATTAATATATGTATACATTTCATACGTTGTACAGTTGCTAATCCATCATGCATTTATCACTATTGATTTCACAGGACTTAACTATAGATCCAAATGTTTTTCTGAAGAAAATAAATATATATGACTTATGGCCTTGAAAACACTGGAATGTAATATATAAATTGAGAATGTCATTTTTGACAGTCTTCTGATAGTCTTTGGTTGCCAGTTTTGACTATATATTTTCCTTTAGGTTTTCCTTTCAAAAAGTATCTTGCCTATGTTTAGGAGATCCAATAATACAAGGCTGTATTTTCTTAGGCAGAAGTTATCTCTGAAAACATAATGGAGATCCGTTGTTTCAAAGTATTCTCTCAGCAGGACACCAAAAAGAATTTAAAACAGAAAATACAGTAGAACACTGTTCAGTTGAGAGGCCTGTTTTGAGTATTTTTCAGTCTGTGTTCTGTACATATTTTCCTCCATTAAAAATGTTGAATGATGATATATAATAACTGGATAACAAAACCACGCTTTCTGCTACCATGATACAATATTTATCCTTCTGATGACTGAGCTTCCTTAAAGCTTAGGTAATATTGCATAAAAGAAGTAAAAGAATAAGTGAGTGAAAAGAAGAGTGAAATATATGAGCAATGCCTTGTTCCTGTTTTGACCACCAGAAGAAGAATGCAGCTGGAAGATCACAGATAGTGTCCTCACCATTGCTTGACTTCATGGCGTCCTTCATAGCTAAACTTGTGGACTTGTGACCTCCACTAATATGACAGCATAAGCAATTCCAATTTCCACTCTCATAGGATCAGAGAAGAGTAGTTGAAATATAACTGCTATATTCCATAGCCAATCAGATCAATAGGTTGTATGGGTTTGGGTTTTTTTTAACATAGTCTCAAAGCAATTAATCTCATCTCCCCTGAATTCTATAGAGTGGGTAGTGGTCAAACAGAAACAGATCACTGGTTGTGGACATTTTTTTTTACCCACAGTCCTACCTTAGGCAATGAGAGAATGCTTTTTTTAAACATGGTTTCACCTCAACCTCCTTGCTCCTTTTACTTCCACCTGACTTATTTGATATGGGCTTGTGAGCAGCTTAAGTTCTCTTTACCTGATAGTGTAAAACAGCCTGACTGGTGCCTTCCAGATGTCAGACCATACCTGATATCAGTTACAGCTAACATTCAGAAAGGACCACTGTGAAAGATTGGTGTAGATATATATGGAAAACTTTGAAGGACACATAGGACCAATATTTTTCTATATACTCTGGTGGGCTCCACCCGTCTGTAAAACTTGGCCTGCCACTTGACCAAAAATAAATCTGTAAAATTGAGTTACTTGGAGTGGGTTCTGCATACATTTAGAGGTATCCAAGAGTCACAGTATGCAGTATTTGGGGGCAATTTCCATCCCAGCTAATCCATGAAGCCTTTGGGGAGTCTCGTGTGGGTTTGGGGGACTCTAAAAGTGCCACCAGCAATAACCACCACCACTTTCACACTGTCTTTGATAAAACATACAAAACAAAAGAAAAGAAGCTTGAAGGAGAAAAGGGGGAAAATAACCTCTGGGATTAATTCTTGGTAGTGATGTTGATCCTTTGCTTATTTAATTCTTGTTTCTTACACACACACACACACACACACACACACACACACATACATACAGCTCTTCACATTTATGGGTTTCACTTTTTTTTTTACTTTTTGGTGTAATTGCTAATTGTCTTCTAGTTAATTTTAAGGCCATTTGCACAGCATTGTAAGAGGCATTTCTCATGTTTTGGGGCATTCTGTTCACAATCTTTTTTTTTTTAAAAAAAAAAGAAAATAACAGAAAGTATCGGGAAAATAAGCAATGCAACGAGTTATTTTCTCTCAGCTTTTGTAATGCATAATGATGACAGATTATTTTTCCTACCCTGTGACGAGTAGCAGCAATGGCTTGCTTTTAAAAAGTAACTTTCCAAGGTTTGGTGCTGAGTCGTAATACTTCTCACAAGTTCTGCTTAGCGTTTCCTCTTATGATGGTGCTCACTCTATTAAGCTGACACTTCCAAAGAAGCAGCAGGAACTTACGCAGTTCAGCACATCTTGCTTCTTGCTTCTGAAGACAGCATGAAAGCGCTTCTAAACTTCCCCACCCCAGTACTGAAGTTTCTGTCCCTGTGCATTCCTTGATATCATTGTAGTTCACATTTGTGGGTTTCACTTTTGTAGGTTTGATTATTCACAGATTATTTGCTGTTACATCTGCTGCCTCCCTATGCCATTTTTAATAGGGACTGCAAGTCTTGTGAGACTGAGAAACTGCGAACGAGACTAGTAAGTCTCTTTTTAAAATGGTGTGAGGCAGCAATGGAGATGGCAGTAAGCCCCACCAGCCACCCACTTCTGTCTTGTGAAGGAACCCTGCTGTCTCAAGGGAATCCATGGTGGGTTGAATATGATGAGCATACTTTTTTGTATGTTAAACATAGTTTGGGAGGGCCTACAGTTATTCACGGTTTTTCCATTTTCACAGGGGTCCTGTGCCTAAACCTAGCAAATGTGGAGGGATGACTGTGTGTGTATGTGTGTGTACACACACACACACATACAAATATATATATATGTATATATGCGCGCAGATCATTTCAAAAGTTTTTCTCCCTCTTATGGTTTGGATTATGCTTGTACAACGGAGGCCATGTTTGTCTGTGGAAATGGAAAAAGTCCTTGGTACAAAAATATAATTTTTAACCATTTTCTCATCAAGATGGCTAGAAGTTTCAAGGTCCTCTCTTATTGGGGTCAAGACTGTTGAGGAGTATTCTTTATATCCCTTGTTCTTAGTTATGAAGATCTCACAAGTGTTATTTCTCATGGGAAGAAGGAAAAAGCCCCCTTCAGATAGGTCCAAGCTGATCTCCAGCTTGTCGTGATGCTTTATTTGGGAGGTAGGGAAATAGCTAGTGCCTTGGCTAATAACAGAGGCCAGGTTCTTTGGTTTTGCAGTGCTGGCATAAGGAGTAATGTAGTTAAGTCAAGAACAGAATTTTTTAGAGGTTTTCTCCCTGCTAAGTGGAATTTGAACATTTTCTAGGGCAAAAAATCGTGATAGGCTGTTTTGTTCTCCTACACACAACAGCAGCAACAAAAACAAACAAACAAAGGAGTTTCTTGTATATTTTTCCACAAAGCACTCTTCATTAATTTTCTCCCCAAAAATGTCAAAAATAAAAGGGTGGTGGACCATTTCATTACTAGAATGTCTTGAAATGTTGTAGCATCCCTTCTTTTTGAGGATGGGAAAATCTATAAGTATTCTTTCCAGTTTTCATATTGTTACCCTGTGAATTGGGGGTCCTGGGAGGGGCGCCCAAACAACCAAACACAAACAAGATGGGGAAATTAGCTGGAGAGCTCTCTTGGCTAATGAGAGGCAGGGTAACTTAGTGGGGATCTTTTACCCAATGTATACAGCGTCAGGTCAGTGGGCAGTCAGACAGTTCAAACTAACAACAATATTTATTAAACAATTATTAAGAAAACACAACCTCACTACTACTAAGAAATAGGACAGAGAGTTTGGGGAAAATGGGTGATACACCACCTTTCTCGTAGTCCTGAAGAAGCCAATTGGAGAGAAGGAAACCCGGCGTGGCGGCCGAGGGGAGCTCTCAGAATGTAGCGGCAGCGAGGCGGGATAGCACTTCAGAGCAGTCCAAACGCAAGTCCGTTGAGCAGTCCGAGGAGCTCTCGGAGCTGGGGGTTTTTATTAGGGGAAGGCATGACCGTAGGCTAGCCTGGTCTTGGGCAAAAACAATGAGTTTTGGGCTAGAGACAATGTCTCCGAAAGGTCAGAATTTACATGATTGAGTTAAGGTCCAAATTGACAATAGTATGGCCAGTATGCAGATGCGGCTAGCTTGGCAGTTAAGCACTCAGCTTGCTAGGGTGCCCTCTCCGTGCAGAGGGTCTCTTTGTTTAACACACATTTATAATGAAGGTGTTTGTTTCGGGAGGTCCCCTAAAGCAGATCTGGCAGTTTCTGGCTTGCCTTGGTGTAAACAAATAGGACTCAGCAGTTAATGGCCATGCCTAGCTTCGCACTTGTTTGGTGGCCTCACAAACACTTGTCTGGCGGCAGAGCAGGGCCGAATTATGATATCAAAATGATATCTTGGGTTACCAAAGGCCAGGCCAGTTCACAGTGGTAACAATATCCCCTTCAGCTCTGCGATGCTAAGGCAATTTAACAACCAAGGACCCTTAAGATATAGTTACCATACCTTTTAAAGTATATGGAAGAATCTGAAAGTTTTAACTCTTCTTTTTAAGCCAAAAGTTTTGGGTTTTTTTTTTTCTTTAACTTAGAACTTTTTTGAACTTTCATGTTCAGTTCAAATGTCATTGAGATAACCAGAACACTGAAATAACTGTCTCCCTCAAACACCCTTTTATAGTGCTTTTGTGACATGAATGAGTCCTTACATGGTTTCCTAAGTTATAAGCCAAGAAGTAATTATCTGGTTTGACTTATCAAGTAATAAAGCAAATGCACTTCTTACTCAATGATCATAACATCTTTCCTAGACTATCTAGGCTTACCATAAAAATCATATGCTATTCTCTCAGAGTCTTTAACATATGTTCTTTCAATACATATAATATTCAACATCAGCCACCCAAGAACACATTCATGGAAAGATTTTTTTGAACTTCTTGTCTAATTCCTTCCATAATGACTTCTGCAGGCCAGAGGCTAATGTGTGAATTCCTCCTTTAAGAATCATAATTTAAGGCTATATTCTGTAGTAAAGTGCACACATAGCTCTCTCTTTCTATGAGTTATCGTGAGTCATGCTCCAGCATGAAAATTCCAATTCAAATGCACAGCAACCATGCAGCTTTTGACACAGAGAATATAAAATAATAGACAAAAATATTATTCCAATACATTTTGGATCTATAATTACCATTATATATAATGACCTGGACTATTGAATTAGATCACTTCTTTATTCAGAATGGAATATGTTTTCTTCTCCCTTGGGAAATAATGACTGATATATAAGTTGTCGTTTTTTCTACTTTATAACAAGATTGTGTGTATTTAATGAGAAATTGCAACATATAAGCTTTTTTCCAAAACAAATTATTAACATATTGTATTATGATGTATTTTAGACTTAGGCCCTTTCCACACGTGGAGGGAGAAATGGGGAAAACGCACTGAAATGGAGCTTACCGGCAGCCGGATAAGTCCGTCACCACGCGGAGCAGCACGAGTTCGCTGCTCCACACTCCTGTGGTGTCCAAAATGGCGGCTTACGGCTGGGGGAGGCTCTCCACCAACTGAAGAAGCTTGCCAGCCATAAGCCCGCCCCGTGCACACACTTGCACATGCCTGCAAATCTACACCGGGGCACTGCGACAGAGTTGTACGGGGCTGCACACTCCATGCCTCTTAAAAACCTCTTGAAAAGAGGTTTTTAAAAAACACGTGGCACCACCACTTCCAGTTGCTTCAGAACGGTTTGAGGTGTAGAACCTCAGAATTATAAACAACCCAGCGCACTCCATGGTGTAGATGACCTCCGTCAGAGGTTGCACTACACCGTTTTAATTAGCCCGTATGAAAAGGGCCTTATAGAGAGTATTTTTTTGTAGTCACAGCTGTGGTGTAGGTTGGAATTTTGTTGTTGCATAGGTGGGAGAGTAGTTACATTTGTCAGGATATACATTACAGTTGGACCTCCACATTTGCTAGGATTGGGGTGTAGGACCCCCACAAAAGTGCAAAAAACACAAATATCAAAATATATGTGTGTGTGTCCATGGGAAGGGGGGCAAGGTATAATGGAAAGGGCAGGCACCAAAGGTGCAAAACAGGTCAGGGAAGTAGTTGGGTTGGCATAGTGGCCCTATACTTCTTCTCTCACACCCATTTCTTTCTTTGGGTGTTAGGAGGACATCATGACCAGGTCTGCGGTACTGATAAATCAAGGTGTGAGCTTGCCTTAGCCAGGCAGTGATCATCAAGGAGGAAGAGGACTTAAGGCAGTTTTTTAATGGGTTTCATTGCTTGATCAGAGATGCCAAGAGGGAAGCTTCTCCTGGGAAAGAAGTGCCATGATTGCATCATGATTGCAAATAATTGCATCAGTGAAAGTTAAACCTGCAAATGTAGAGGTCTGGCTGTGTGTGGAGCTTTGTAAGTTTCTTCCCAAATGAAGCTGTAAGTAATTTTAGCAACTGAGAAAGTCTTAAAAAAGCACAGTTTTTGAAGCCTATTCATAAATCAGGACTTATGCTGCACAAAATTTACATGTGGTTCTTTTGCCCAGACAACAACATTTTCTGCACAGGAAGCAGCATATTTTGTGCAGAAAATAATTTTTCTTCATAGAAATACTATTTTCATATAAATATATTACAAAATGATGGAAATAAATTATGTTCCTCCCACCCAAGGAAATAATATTTCTTCATAGAAACATTTTTTCATAGAAATATTATTTTCTAGAAAGAAAACGTTTTCTGGACAGAAAATGCTCTTTTCTAAGCAAATCCACCCACATGCGCTGTCTCTGCAGAATAAATCTGCAATTACAGTATTTTCTGTGGAATAAATAGGCTTTCTTCTTTTCTTTCAGAGGAGGTAAGTTTTGCTTTCCTTTTAAATATGAAGTAACTCCTATTTTCCTTTTAAACATGCTGGGTACTCCCCAAGCACCTTGTTTACAAATAGACAAATTGTTTCTCGGTAGGCATGCATTGTTGATCTCTTAAAAATAATTTTATCTTTTTTTTTTTTCAATCTTCTACTGCTCAGATCACAAATCTGTTTTTAAACAGGGTACATGGGAAGAACATGCTTGTTTAAAAGGCAAACTATGGGTTGTTGTTTTTCCATCCATTGTTTTTTTTTCCCCCTCACGGGTTGTTTTTTTCCATCACTTTCATCATTACAAATTCAGTGGCATATTGTGGATCCTGGCAGGTGGAATGGCTGCAAATAGAGAAGGGTGGGTGTCATACTATTAGAACTATAGCAAGGCTCATTTCATCCCCTACAATAGCCTAGGACCCTCTCCTCAGGATGGCATTCTCCCGGAATGGGGACTTGAGAGCAGCAAGACCACCAACAATGCTTCTGCATGACATCGTCACAGTCCCGCCCTTCTTTGTTGCCAGCCAGCATGATCGCAGGGTATATCATTGATGGAAAAACTCTGTCAATGCCCCTGCTGGCATAAGCCTTCTGTTGCAGCCGGTCATGCAGAAAGCCTCGAAGCATGACCACATGTTTCCTACCTTACAGTGGCATGGGAAGAAGTCTGGCAGCATGGAAGGAAGGGGCGTGTCCCCCATGCTCCCTTCCACAGGCAGACAGTCGGATGTAGAGAAGAGCGCTGGAGATGTTACCCCAAAACCACTGGGATCCTGTGAGGTCCTCTATCAGAACCCACAATTAAAATGTAAAAATGGGGAATTAATTAACTCAAATTAAGAACATTGCAAGGGGGGATGACTTCAGGACCTTTTCACCTTTGTTTACCAGGTCACTGCAAAACAGACCAGTCAGAAAACTTACAGTGCAATTTAAATGTGTTTTATTGGAGAAAATATACATGCACACACACAAAAAGACACACACACGAGCAATCACACAAGACTAACTTGAAATAAAAGGAAGAAGATTTAGACAACTAGAAAGGGACTTTTGGGTGATATTTACCATCCAGATAGAAGTAGAGAAATGATGATGTGGCTTGTGCTGCTGCCCAAGAGGCACAATGATAAAGATGATCCCTGGAATTGAAGTGCTGTGTGGAGGACCCAAAATCAGGGTCCCTTTATATCCCAAAATAGGCCCTGGAGGTGTAACTTTCTGCTTGGACAACAAAGGATTTCCAGCATGAACAAAAGGTGACAGGTGGATTAATGGTTTTAATGTGTGGAGGAAACACGTTGATGATTTTTAACATATAGATGGCAAAAGAGTTTGATGGCAGTGTGATCAGAGATCAGGAAAAGGATCATAGGTGTGAGGATGATGCAATTATGGGTTTGTTTGAAATCTTTCTGTTTTCCTGAACCAGCGCTATCCACCAAGCAAAACCTCTTTGTTTTGAAGTTTCCAGCAAATGGTTGCCAAATTAAATAGGTAGCTGTTTTTTTGTCTTTGTCTTCTATAGGATATGCAAACCACAGAGGGTTACTTGCTCTTCTCGGAGATGCCTTTTGTTCTCCTTGAAAGCACCATTAAGTCAGACTCAGCCATGCTCAGGGATCATCCTTGACCTGTTTTTCCAGTCAAACTTCCTTCTCCACATGGCTTTATATTTTATGATTTATATGCAAATTAAATATATCTGCCAATTAATATATCTTGCCAATAAAACCATCAGAGCAATGGCATTACAGAGACACACTTCCATTCTGGCAGAGGCGCTGCCAGGATTGTGACGGGATGACACTCGAAAGCATCATCCTGTGGAAAGGCCCTAGTTTTGAGGAACTGCCACAACGATAGACTGATACTCAATGTACCTATTAAAAATTCTTACAGTCCATCTGTTCTTCTAGTCAGAATGTGTTTCTTTAAAACTCTTGATATGCTCAGCCACTGGATGATGCCATTCTTCTGGTTTTTTTTTTGAAGCGCCTTCTACATCTTTTGGAATCATACTAATATATGGACTTATGGAATTTTAGCTTTGTGAAAAGAAAAGTTTGTGTCATATTGCATCACTTTCCCCCTCTCAGTTAAGACTGACCTTTAAATAGTTTTGATTTTCTAACATGCTCCATTTATTCAAACCCTGTTTGTCATCTTTATTGCTCTTCTCAGAATTCTTATTATTATTTTAGTATCCTTCTTTTTTGAAGAAAAAAAAGATGGTTAAAATACATTTTAAAAACTTTTGGACATCATATCAAAGCTAAGGTTTACAAGTGTTTATTTTTAATACGGTATTTCTGTTAGCATATTAAACGAAAAGAAAAGACAGAAATTTTTATAGGGATCTCAATTCATGCATCTGCATCAGTATAGTATTTTGGATCATCTTGCAAAGATCACAGTCACTGCCATGTTTTGGTCCTTCCGTTCCACTGGATGAAAAAGAAATACTCCACATGTAATCCCATAAAGCCATCTTGTTAGACTAGATATCCAGGGGGATTTACTTATTTATTTAGCTGAATTGGGTGTGCAGTTTGTGGATCTCCAGATGTCAGACTCCAATCCCATTCTCTCACACCACAAGTTACCCATCCTTCATTTAAAACATTACTACCTTGACATTCTGATTCATTTAAAGAAAATCTCAAGAGGTGGACCAGATATAGATTCCTCTTCTTCTTCTTCTGAGGCCTTGCCTACTTCTGGATTGGTCTTGGAAAGAAGATGGTATAACCTCCACAGAATCAAGCTGTGTGACAGCTACAAAAAGGTGGTAGCATTCATTTTATTTGAAACGTTAGAACTGCGTTTTTTAAAAAATGCATCTATGTCACAGGTGAGAAACAGGTAGCCCCATGATAATTGTTGCTGCTCCAAGGGCCCTTAAAAAACCATAACCCAAATGTAACCCATTATTCACAGGATATTCTTGAGTTTTCCATCAACATTCAGATTTCAGTGTGGATGGTTGATAGGGAGCCCCAAGGTAGAATTTATCCACTAGACTCACCAAAGTTGTCCCTCCCTGGTTTTTATCAATGTCACTATAGATATAGCTTATTTAATAGGTAGGATACTTATCTTTCTAAGACGAAAACACTTAAGCAGTTAAAAATAAGATGGAATTGCTATTTTGATGTGTACAACTTGTCCCAGGGCACTCCTCTTTTTAAAAAAATATCAGGCCATCATCACTTGTACCCTGTTGTATTATCTCCAACATATGGGACAAAAATAAAACTACCAAATAATCATAATGTCTTCTGTATTTATGGTGTGACCACACTTTTGTGTATAAATTTGGCCACCACATCAAAAAGAATAGCTGTACAGTAAGGATAGGAAGCTGCTGGAGGTTAGGAAACTGAATCCTCTCCCTTACACCAAAATGTGGCTGACTCAGGAGTCCACCTGCAATGCCAGTTCTTCTGCACAAAGATGGGGAATTATTAGCTCAACTTAGGAGGCCTTTGAGGGAGGGGGTAACCTAACAAGATCTTTTACATCAGTGTTTACCAGTGCTTCTGCAGGGAAGAACCAGCCTGTGATCCAAAGCCAAGTGTAATTGTGTTTTATTGGGGGAATTATTCACACAAACAAGCTCCAAATAGTCATGCAATCACACAAGATTAACTGAAAGAAAAGGGAGGAAAGTTTTCGATAGTGAGATTCCAGGGTGTAGTGGATGATATTTACCAATCAAGAAGAGTAGCTAAGAAAGAATGACAGAGTGGCAACCAGCAATCAGTGTACTGTGAGCTAGGTGGCCAAAACTGGGCATTTTTATACACAATTTCTGTCTGGAGGAGACGGGTGTGAATGGCTTTCTAGCCAAGTAAACAATGGAGTTTGCAGAGTGGGCAATGAGGTCTGGAATGGGCTAATGATTGTAGTGTTAGGTGATAAAGGGCTAATGGTTGCCCTGATAGCTTGGTGCTTGTCGGACAGCTATTGGGACAAAAAAAGGGTTTGCTTGGTCAGAGGAAAAGGAGTTAAGACAATCAGCAGTCTGATGGGAATCTCCCAGCTGCTATTGTCCAAAAAGCAGAGTTGCTAAGGCTACCTGCAAGCCTATTGCCCCTGTAGTTTCCTGGAGAGTTCCTGACTATGATCTGGCTATGCCTAAAGGGACTTTCTGACCTAATTCACAGTGCACGTTGTTACTGCAGCTTCTAGGCTGCCTTGGCGATAGCATAAAGATATCCTTTTGATATCAATAATTCGGCTCTCTTCCACCACCCCTCTCCACGTGTTTGTGAGGCCCCCGGACAAGCACGAAACTAGGCTCGGTGGCTGATTGCTGCAATACTCCTAAACAATACAGGTAAGCCAGAAATAGCCAGATCGCAGCTTCAGGAGACCTCCTGGCAAACACCCTATTATGTAGGCGCGCCACCTACAAAGGACTTGACTAGCTGAACTATCAACTGTCCAGCATTGCACATTTGCATACTAACTGCTCCTTTGTGAATTCAGACCTAACTCATGTTAAATTTTGACCTTTCCAAGGCTTTGTCTCGCACTCAAAATCCATTGTTCTCACCAAGTTCGGCATAGCCAGCAGTCACATTTCTCCCTATAAAAACCCCTGATTCCGAGACCCTCCTCGGATCACTCCCAAGTTCCTAACC